>OY725332.1:32258552-32646052 GCA_963242795.1 Inga leiocalycina
CCCATCTCCAATTTGGAAGCTAAAAGGATGAAGAGCATCTGTTTGTAAATTCATAGTAGTCACTACTTTGCTGGAAATGAAGTTATGCGTGTAACCACTATCGATAAGAATTAACATAGTTTTGGATCCCAAAGTTCCTCATACTTTTATAGTAGTGGCCGATGGGTTGCCAAGAATGGCATGGAGGGAGATTTTGGCCAAATTAATGCTATAAAAGGGCATATCTTCTAAAGAGCATTCACTTCTTCAATCTCATCAAAAAATTGCCATTAATTTCAACATCGTCAAATTGCAGCAGTGTCCTGGTGAAAATCTCACCCCAAAGGCCCTTTTCTCTCCTGATTTGACTTTCCTATTACGTGATACTAGGGGGATTATGAGTAACCGCCAAAGAAAATGATTTATTAAAAGAGGTTATCATGTGATTGGAATTGGTGGATGCTACCTAGGGTTGATGTGGCGTGAAACTCTTATTTTCTTGCCAATTATTCATAATTTTTGAGCCACGTGGATAATAACTACGTGGTGATGCTTTTAGCAGCTGTTGAGATTTTGATTTTGCTTCAAATTCCAAGGTGAGACTTACAACCTTGTAAACCGTCCGAGGCTTTTGAATTTTCACATCAGCATGTAGTTCTTCTTTTAATCCATTGATGAAAACCTCAAGAAGATAATGTTTAGGCCAACCTTGTAAATGAGATTGCTATCGTACAAGTTCTTGCTTATATTCACTCATAGTTTTGAGTTGCTTGACACTACAAAGGTGCATGTCTGGGTTCCAAAACTCAGCAGGACCGAATTGCTCTTGAAAAATCTATACCAATTCATCCTAGAATCTAATTGTTCTTCTGAAAGAAACCCAAGTGACAGTATCCAATGCATCTCCCTCAAGATTTATCATCACAACATCAATCATTAGTTCTTCAGGAGTCTGGTAAAATTGGAAATACTTCTAACCTTTCATAACATAGCCTTGAGGATGCCCTCCTTCATATCTCAAAAATTCTACTTTTGAATGAGGCCTTTTAGATGGGTTTCTATTCCACTAAGGATTCTCATTGTCTCCATCTTTATTATATGCATAAGAATCCCAGTGATTAAAACTCGTCTGCCCTTTAATTATCACCAGTGACTTCTGCTTCTTTAAGTTGTTAATTTCGGTATTCATTTGATTCAATTGAGTGAGAATGGCAGCAAATTGTTGTGCCAGTATATCAGAAGGGACGTGGAGTGGTTGTTGCACCATAATCACTGCTGGATCATCTCTTCGATGAGAATTTTGAGATGGTTTCGCATTCTGGTTAGGTATAAGGGTTCATTTTCATAAGAAGTGCACATGTTAACCGTTGTCCCTTATCCTGTCTAAGGATTTACCGCTCTAATACCAAGTTGTTAAAACTTGGAAAATAGAAATAGAAATTGAGAATAGGAAAGAAAAATAAGAGTAAAGATCCACTCTAGAACCAGTATCTATAATTCTAGAGGAAGAGAACAACACAATTCACTTAATATTCCATAACATTCTCTAATATGTCTTACACCTCTGTATATATATATATATATAATAACAGCATAATTGACTCTCAACCTACAATAACCTCCTAAAACACATGGCAATATTGCGTACATAAGAAATAACCAAATATAGATATCTATGACATAATAATAACTGCTTACTAAACCAGCTACTCTTTAACCATGTGTTTTCGCCAAGAATAAACAAGGAGAGGCCATGGTATCCTAACAGAGGGGTTAGCATGATAGAACAACCACTTGACAAGGGAGAATAGCTCCGATGATCAAAGAGGCATGCAAACAGGGCAATTACATCTTCATTTGTAGAGTTGAAGGTGGCTTGAAAGAGGAAGAGGACAACAAATGATCAAGAAACTTTTTTCAATATTGTATCCCAAATTACCAAAGGTCCAGAGGGTTAACTGTAAGTATTAATGTGTTGTGGTTAAGTATGACCTTAGTATCTAACCAGATTTGATGAACTCATAACCATATTGACATTGCATTTGAATTAACTTGACAGGTCGTTGATTATCATCCTTGATAAAGAACTCACCCGAGATCAATTGTATATGATAAAGGGAATTCAAAGCATAAGTAATATGGTATGTACTAATAGAGTACCAATTTTTTCATTTAAGTGTATGTTACGTTCTTAGTTTAGCTAGTTTAGATTTGGTTTTGGCTTTTGTTTTGGTTCTTGCTTTTTGTTTCTGTTTTGTTTTCTCTTTTGTTGTAACTAATTTGCTTTTGGTTGGTAATTAGGATTAGCTTTTGGTTGGTTTTGGTGTTGGTTCCTTATATTCTGTTATATATTCATAGTAAGCGATTTTGATGATTGGAATGGATCTATTTGGTTTTTGTATATGTACAAGTATTTGTGTATGTAATATGCATGGGGGTTTATCAAAAGGGAGAATCCTTGAAAAGAAACCAAGAAATTGGAAAATAGCATATGAGTTTTTTTACCAAAAATTGATTAAAAAATGTCAAAACATAATAAGAAATTCCTAACTTTTTTCTTGCAAAATGACTAATATATCATTTCCTAATTTTCAGGTTTCTTTTTAGGGATTCTCCCTTATAAAAAATGAACCCCAATTTTTTTTTAAAAAAAATAATTGTCCACAATACTTCACAATTATTAGGTAATAACCATCATATATCTATATATATCACGGGTTTTTCAAACAACTTTAGAGAGAGAGAGAGAGAGATGGAGACGGAGGGAGTGTGTGTGTTACGGTTAATTACTAGCAACCGTGAAATATACACCTTACTGATAAGCAAAACTGATGTCAAATACTCAACCGTTGAATATGGTTTGCCATATGTAGCAGTCATTGACTAAAAACTGTCAAATATAAGACCCTATAAATAACGGTTGTCTTTAAAAAATGGTGAAATATGGATCTCTATAGTTAACTGTTCACAACATTAAATATATATATTTAGCACATGGATAAACCGTTAAATATGTGAAAAAATAACCATTAAATGTAGACAAATATGTAGTAATATGTAAAGGGAATATAGGAAAATGGGCCCAAGTCATATTAAAATAATTGGGCCAAAGTCATTAGAGGAAAAAGACAATTCTTAGGAAATCCCGATCTCGATTGGGACTAAAAATTTTCAGGATTGGGATCAGGATCGGGATTGATTTTCCTTCCTAAGCCCTTCTTTGAGACGGGACTGAGAATGGGATATCATGATCATGTCCCGTCTCAAGAACATCCCTAGTTTGGTTCATTTGCCATGGTGATAGCGAAGAACTCTATTTAAAACAAAAAAAAAAAAAATCTTTTCAAGGACTTTAAATGCTTGCTTCTTTAATATTTAGCGTGAACAAATATTTTAATAGATGCATATATAAACTCCCCTAACCAATAACATTGATGACATTGCTTTTTTGAGAATGAGAACTGATGTCATATTTTAGTTTAGTTTTATTACTTTTCTTTTTAAAAGTGCACGGCTAATCCTCCCTCTGCTCTAACATAAAAAGAAAGAAAAGAAAACTTATTGAATGTGTTATCTTTATCCCCCCCCCCCCCGTTTTATCGGAAAAAGAGCCGCTCCATTTCTCTATCAACTTTAATGGTTTAGTTTTAATATCCTATAAAAAATAAAAAAAATTATATATAAAATCGCACAGTCACACACACAAAACACAACACACATTGAAAATGAAACAATATGAGATTTTGTTATTATTTTTATTTATGCTTATTTAAATATCCTTCCATTAATAACTCCGATTAAGATTAGGATGTTTTCAAGACCCCAAATTTCATGATTTCTGATTCTTATAAATAAAGAAATCCAATATGCATTTAAATTAATAAAATATATTAAATAAAAAAAATCTAACCTAAGATAAAGACTAACACACCTCGCTATATAGTGCAAATGAAAATACATACAACCTCGACGAAATTTAAGACATTTATATTCAAACAAATCAACTTGAAAGAAAAAGATCAGAATTGAATCAGATCAAATAGAACCATAAAGTGAGATCTCAAGAATCAGATCTGCAACGATAATACTTGGAACAACCTCTGGTAGGAGGATTTGACGGAGGAGGAAGACAGCCTCCAGATTTGCCATAAGCCTCGCCGCTACCCCCGCCATTACAGACCGGTTTGTCCCTCCGAAGAGCTCCCGGAGATATGTACTTCCTCAGCTCCGCCATCAACCTCTGGCTAATTTCCGATTCCATCACGTCATCTTCATTGCACTCTGCAATCGTCCCATTCTTGCAGTGGTACGATGCAGCAAAAACAGCTGCAGCATCACTGCAACTCACGAATTTGCTAAACAAGATCATAAAGCAGAAGAAGAAGGTAGAACTCGAAACCCTGATCCCAGCCTTCGATTGCATCCTCTCTCTCTCTCTCTCTCTGTATTGTGTAATTGTTCGGTCGGTGCTTTTTCTCAAAACTAGGGAAAAAGAGCTATATAAAGAGAATTTGATTGGATGAGGGAACTTTTAGAAAGATGTGTTAATGGAGGAAGCACTAGCTATAGTAGTTGTAGTAGGTGGAGGGACCACTTTTACAACTGTGTCTATGATTGCCACTCATGGGAACGTGTGCATATATAAAAGCTGTCTTTATATGACCTTCAAGGAAGGTAGGTATTATATTATTATATTTTAGGAAATTAGAGCTTAGGAAGTTTGCGTTTTAATTTCAAGTAAGTTTAGTTTTTTTTTTTGCAGCGATGCTTTCTTACATTTGGTAATAGCCCCCCCCCCCCAATAAATTTTAGTACTAGTAAAAAGAAAAGGGTGTTCTGAAATTTAAGTAATTATTCTCTTCAGCTTTTAATATTAGATTATTTATTTAATTTGATTATATTAAAAAAAACTTCCTAACCATCATTTTTAATTTCCTCCCCGTAAAAAAAAGGTCTTTTAGACCATCATATCGATACTTTTTATATGCGAAGACGGTTTAAAAACTATAACCAGTAACATTTATGTAAATATTGATATAACTTGATATCGGCCACACCTTAGTCCAGTTTACATAATGTTATATAGACCAATTATAGTATAGTTTTGCCTCTATATAGATAAAATGTTTTAAAAATTTTAACATTAAAATTTTCCATAAATCAAGTGCTCATACAACTAGTCTAAGCATCATTATATAGACCTATGTTCAGCTTCCAAAAGTAATCTTCCTTGTGTCTCTTGGAAATATGAAGTTACTTAAATCAATGCACTGTCTCGTTCGGACTATTTAAACTTATCTTATCCTTTATTTTCTCATATGTCTCCTTCAACCTCCTCATGCTCGCTTAACATGGTGAAACGCTAGAGAACTCCTCCTCCCATTAGTGGAAAAATTACTTTTAAGACCGATTAAAAACGACATTTTAGACCGGTTTTGGATTCGATTTTGATACAGCCGGTCTTAAAAATCTGCTATTTTTTAGACCGGTTAACGAAACCGATTTTAAAAATCACTTTTTTAAATAGGTTGCTCGAAGACCAGGTCTAAAAAGTCTAAACTTTTTAGACCGATTGTTTAAAAACCGGCCTAAAAACTTTTTTTTCAAGACTTTTAAAATTGGTTATTAAAATAACCGGTCTTAAAAGTCATATTTTTAAGACCGGTTTTTATAATAACCGGTCTTAAAAATTTTAAGAGCAGTTATTTTAATAACCAGTTTTAAAAGTGCTATGTCTTTTTAAAAAAATAAATAGGACCTTTTTTTATAGTCAAACATACAGATGAGTAGAAGGGATTACAGTGAAAAATCGATTGCGGATACTTCCAAGCAAATTACCACCATCAGATTTCACAAAAACACCTTCCCTGTGAATCATGCTACTAAAATTTCTGAAAACTTGAATTCCTATATCATTCATTAAGAACATCAAACAACATAGAAAGATAATGAACAGCTCTTGTAACAAAATTCAGGCACACCTATAAGTTTAACTTTGTATTCATATTTAGTTTTTTAGTTGAAACTATGAAACTATTTTGGCACAACCATAAGGAAGAAGAAAACTAGAGACGAAATTAAAAACAAGAAAACAGAGCAATTTTGCATATTGGATCCCTCAGAGACTGACCACACACTCAACTCGATATATATCAGTATGTATACCATTACACCTACAATAAAACCCTAAAAAAAAATCCAAATAGGATCTCTCTTCTCTTTATGACCCTTGTTCCTCTTGTAAAGAAAGCAGACGAGGAACTGTTTTAAGCGAGGCGCTTCACTCTGCACCTTCTTCTTCCTCTTTCATCTATCACCACCTTACAGTAGATACTCAAAAATTAGTTTACAAATTAATTAAGCGTTTAAAAGGAAAGTTTATTCAAACCTCATAACATCAGTTGCATCTTCTTCACGCATCTTTGGGTCAAAGCAAAGGAGCAAGCAGCTCATGGCAGAAAAGAAGTGAGGTTGCCAGGTAGGTTGCGATGAAAGATGGATGTCACGGGGAAAAAGAAAAGTCACGATGAAGGAGATAAGAGCAAGCGAGGTTGTGGCGGCAACAAACTCATTCAGTGCAAGGGTGAGAATACCGCAGCAGCAAACATGAGATTGAGATCGAGCGAAAATGACCAAGCTCACAGAGTAATCGCACAAAGAAGAGAGGTTTCAAATTTAAAGAGCGAAATTTAGACCCAATAAAGAGGAGATTTAAAAATTTAGGGTCGATTTTTTAGACCGGGTATATATAAAACTGGTTCTAAAAGGGTGGGAAAAAAATAATTTTTAAATTTTTTATATTTAAGACCGATTATTATTAATAACCGGTCTTAAAAGTTTAAAATTTTTAATTTTTTAAATATTTTGATATTTTTAGACCGGTTTTATTTATAACACGTCAAAATAATTTTTTTAAGACGGTTTTTTTGAGAAATGGTCTTAGAAGTTCTATATAATTATAAAACTACCACTGATCAAAATTTTTAGACCTTATCCGCTATAACCGGTCTAAATATGACGGTCTAAAAAGAAAATTTTATACTAGTGTCCTTCTTATATGAGCTCCACAACAGAGTAGAGAGCATGGTGTTAGAATCGGTAGGCACAGCGGAAGAATTTTAAAAATTTTCACCGATCCTAATCGAGGATCTATCAACGGCGTTTAAACCAAGTTGGAAGGATTCATACCTTTTTGATGATTTAGAGTTGTCACGATCTCTAGGAGCCAACACGTCAGCTCCGCTCCCTCAACCGGTATCCATACGAATGCTCTCCAACTGAGACTGCATGCTAACGCCTCTAATGTCTCCTAGGGTTTCACTTGCGGCTCTCAATTCTCATGTGTGTATGAATATATCTGCTCTATCAAGTTTATAACCTATGAGGGCTATTTTCAAATTTCAAAATTAATCATCATTAATTTCAAAATTAATTAACAATTAATTATCTTGATGAGCTAATTAAATAAATTCAGTTTAAATTAAATCTGTCCAACAGTTTTAATTTAACCTATTTATTTAATCCAAATAAAGAGCCATTAGATTTAATTTATGAAACATAAATTAAATCTGAGATACTATATCTCTATCATGTTAGTTATTAAATTTAATATATCTTAATAAATTAACTTTAAAACTAACACAATATAATAATATCATATAATATATATATACATATATATATATATAAGATATATATTTCAAAAAAATATATATATATCAATATAATATTATTAAATATAATAATATCATATAATATACATACATACAAATATATATAAGATATATATTTCGAAAATATATATATCTATATAATATTATTAATGAATTTTATATTATATATATATATATATATAAATATAAAATTCATCCACCCTAAATTAAACATTATCTCGTGTTGGGCCATTTTTGTGTGCGACCCTGTAGGCCTATATGAAGTTGGCAGTGGGCCAATAACTATACTGACCTAAAAGTCGCAAGGGGCCTCTAGCAAGACATTACAACTACCCAATTCATACGAGGATCGTTATCACGATGCAACCTGTTATACAACCATGTCACGTCCCTTTTGTCACACGATATATCGATCAATGATAAGGTATGGATAATGTCATCCTCTTGTTCCTGACCATTACTTTCTCGATTCCTGAGTAGCTTGATAATAGAGACAGAAACTCATTTCATCATAGTATGGCCATACATTTCTCAGACTCACTCATCAGGGGCCCACTAATATCTCTCAACTAATGTGAGGGACAAATTCCATCTCGATCATTCATATTCCTCTGCATGAAAAACCACTAAGCCCGATCGTAGCCTTTATCATCACCGGGTCAAAAGTGAGTTTTGACTAGTTCAAAGCTTAGCAACTCTCATATAGGAGTCCATGATGACCTCAGGTCTAAGGGCATTGTGACGTGGTTATACATGAGAAAAGCTTATGACTTGATCCATGTAGCTTTCTCATAGTGGGTCGGTCCAGCACCTTGTACTCTTACAAGTACCTAAGACTTTGATTCGTATCTCCATATCTTATCAAAGTCATACTGGTCTTGTTTCATCTCTGCTCCCGCATAGATGATCGACCAGGGACATTTTAGGACAATCTTTATGACTTATCCAAGGATACAATTATCACAGTTAACATGCAAATAATATGATAACAGAATGGAGAAATTTCATTAAAATAATAATGTTCAAAGTACAATGATTGGCCCTTAGGGCACAATTTCCAACATCCTCCCACTTGCCCTAGGTGCAATCATTAATTTGCCTAATTCCCATTGCCCTAACATGACGCTCATGCTCTGCCTGTGCAAGTGGCTTAGTAAGACGATCAGCAACATTATCTTCTCTTGCTATTTTGCATATCTTTATATCACCTTTATCATTGATTTCTCTAATAAGATGAAATTGCCTGAGTATATGCTTGGTGCTTTGATGTGACCTAGGCTCTTTGGCCTGTGCAATAGCACTGCTATTGTCATAGAACAAATCTATTAGTTTTGAGATGGTAGGCACCACCTCTAGTTCAGTAATGAACTTTCTGATCCAAACGGCTTCTTTAGCTGCATATGATGCTACTATATACTCAGCTTCTGTTGCAGAATCTGCTATAGTGCTCTACTTGGAGCTCTTCCAGCTTACTGCTCCACTATTCAGGATGAATACATATCCAGATTGCGATTTAAGGTCGTCTTAGTCAGTTTTGAAACTTGCATCTGTGTAACCGATTACGCAAAGCTCATCATCCAATCCACCATAGACAAAAAATAAGTCCTTAGTCCTTCTTAAGTACTTTAGGATATTCTTGATGGTAGTCCAATGACCCTCACCAGGATCTTGTTGGTATCTGCTGGTCATACTTAAGGCAAACGACACATCCGGTCGAGTACATAACATGGCATACATGATGGATCCAATGGCCGAGGCATATGGAACCTTACTCATGCGATCTTGCTGATCAGGTGTACTAGGACACAGATCCTTGCTAGGATGGATGCCATAAGACATGGGCATGTAACCCCTTTTTGAATCCTGTATACTGAACCTATGCAGTATCTTGTCTATATATGTGCTCTGACTTAGGCCTATAAGTCTTTTGGATCTATCCCTATATATCCTAATTCCTAGGATATAGGTGGCTTCACCTAAGTCTTTTATTGAAAAAGACTTTCCTAACCAAGACTTGACACTCTACAAGGTAGATATATCATTCTCAATGAGCAACACATCACGGCCTTCAGTAATCAGAAATCCATATCTCTGAGGCTAATGCCGTGTCTTATTAGATCTTCATGGACCTTGTGTTATTTAAGGAGGCTGAGCAACTTCTTGTGAGTCTTCTCTAATTTCTATCTGTGGTTCTGTACCATCTTGTGGCTCTCGAATTTCTTCAAGATGTACGTCGCTCCCACTGGTTGTTTTAGAGACAAACTCTCTTTCTAGAAACTTGCCATTTTGAATAACAAACACTTTGTTATCGGTGGGATTGTAGACATAGTATCCTTTTGTTTCTTTAGGATACCCCATGAAAAGGCACTTTGTGGATCTGGCTGCTAATTTATCAGAGACTTGTTGCTTAACATATACCTCACATCCCAAATCTTGAGAAAAGATAAACTTGGTTTCTTTCCAGTCTATATCTCATATGGTGTCTTTTCAATTGCCTTAGGTGGAACACGATTTAGTGTGAACGCAGCTGTTTCTAGGGCATGTCCCCAAAAGGATGGTGGAAGATTTGTTTGACTCATCATAGATCGAACCATATCTAATAGTGTTCGATTCCTCCGTTCAGAAACGCCATTCCATTGTGGTGTTCCTGGAGGAGTCAATTGAGAGATTATCCCACAACTCCTAAGATGGTCAATGAATTCTTGGCTCAAATATTCACCACCTCGATCAGATCGAAGTGCTTTAATTGTTTTACCAAGTTGGTTTTGTACTTCATTTTGGAATATTTTGAACATTTCAAAAGATTCAGATTTATGTTTTATTAGATAGATATAGCCATATCTACTAAAGTCATCTATAAATGTAATGAAGTAGACATAACCTCCTCTGGCAGCTATATTTAATGGTCCACATACATCTGTATGTATGAGGCCCAATAATTTAGTAGCCCTCTCACTGTGCCCAGTAAAAGGTGCCTTAGTCATATTTCCTAATAAGCAAGATTTGCATGTTTTATATGATTCAAAATCAAATGAGTTTAGAAATCTATCTTGATGGAGTTTAGAAATGCGTTTCTCATTTATGTGGCCTAGACGACGATGCCATAGGTAGGTCGGATTTAAATCGTTTGATTTTATCCTCTTAGTAGTTACGTTATAGATATTCCCATTATTAGGATGTTCCAAATTTAATATATAATAACCAACTTGCAAATCACCATCAGCATAGAAAATGTCATTACGATAAATAGAACATTTACCATTCCTAGTAATGGAAGTATAACCTTCCTTATCCAAATAAGAAAGAGAAACAATGTTACTACTCAAAGCAAGAACATAATAGCAATTGTTCAAAACTAATAAAAGCCTACTGGGAAGAACTAATTCATAAGTGCCTACGACTAAAGCAGCAACTCTTGCTCTGTTTCCAACTCGTAGGTCCACCTCGCCCTTCTTCAGCTTTCTACTGTCCTTTAGACCCTGTACATTTGTACAAATATGAGAACCATATGCAGTATCTAATACCCATGTAGAGGAAGTAGAAAAATGAATGTCTATAACATAAATACCTGAAGCGATAGCCTTGCTATCCTTCTTGTTCTTTTTCAGATCTTCCAGGTAGAGTTTGCAATTCCTCTTCCAATGACCGGGTTCATTGCAGAAGTAGCAAACTCCTTCCTTTGGAGGCTTTGCCTTCCTGGGTGCAGACTTGGTTTCGGGCTTGTTTGACTCTTTGGTCTTACCACCTGAGCCATTACCCTTCCATTTTCCCTTCCCTTTCTTTTTCATACCCTTTCCTTTCTGAACCATCAAAACTGTGCTAGGCTTTTTCTTAATGCTTTGCTCAGCAGTTTTGAGCATCCCATGCAGCTCAGAAATTGATTTCTCCATGTTTATGTTGTAGTTCATAACAAACTGGTCATAACTCTCTGGGAGTGAGTTGAGGATCAAATCGGTAGCTAACTCCTGGCTCATGGGAAATCCAAGCCTCTCAAGGTGATCAATATAGCCTTCATCTTTAACACATGACTACTAACTGATGCACCTTCAGCCATTTTGCAGGAATGTAAGGCCTTTACGGTCTCATACCTTTCTTGCCTTTCCTGTTACTGGAACATTTCCTTGAGATATACAATCATCTCATGAGCCTCCATGAGTTCCAAATCTCTTTGGAGCTTTGGATCCATAGTGGCAAGCATCTGGCAACCTACATCCACAGAGTCATCATTATGCTTTGTGTAAGCATCTCTCTGAGCTCTTGGAGCATTGGATGCAGGCTCCTCAAGAATGGGTTGATCTAGGACATAAGCCTTTCTTTCCTGCTTGAGAACAATTCTCAAGTTCCTGAACCAGTCAAGAAAGTTTGTCCCATTGAGTTTGTCCTTCTCAAGGATAGATCGCAATGATAGTGTAGCAGTATTACTAGTCGACATGATTCTACAATTAAAATATGCAAAGTTAGTTAGTAATTTCCTACTAAATTAACAACCCTCAATATAATAATTAGTGGACTAAGATCCATATTTGGCTTAAACTTAAGTCTGCTTTGGCAAGACACTTAAATTCAAGTTATTTAGGTAGGTAACCTATTTACCAATTACATCACATGTAACTCTTAGATCGTTATGGGATTTAATCATCATATGATCCGGTATGTTTAACCCCATCTAATGCCTTGAGATTCAAAACCGTTTTGTTAATCTCAATTAAGTCAAAACAATAATGAATATTATGAGCAGCACCATTACTCAAGCTTGTCTCATCAAGATAACTCAAGTGCATCCACTTTGGTGGTTTCCACAATTGAACAATCTAGGTTTTGACAAGTATTCATTAATTGACGGCATTATGACTTAAGATTTGATTCAGAGGGCTTAATTAATTAGTTTTGTTTATATGCATGCAATCGTGGTCGTATCTCATACAGATAAATACATATAAACATAAAAGTAATCATGCAATGATCTTATCAAAAGCATAATTTAAACGTGACACAACATGGCTTACCTAACCTAAAATCCTCCCAAGCCAATGAAAGGACTTCTCTAAATAAAAAAAGAAATACATTGAGAGAAACCTCGTTTAAACATTCGAGGGGAGTGAGATGAGAATAGAATGTACATCGAGAGTATTTAGAGAAAGGCACGGCACGCAGGCCGTATTTAAATATTACAACCTTTGTAAAATTCTAAAGCCATGTTGTTCACCATACCCAAACAAGGATAAATAATAAACCAGAACAAGAATTCATACAATATGAAAAGCAATAAATGTCATGATCAGATTATATTGCCGCCAACTATGATCTCAGGTACCCTACCTAATTTCATGCTTGTTCAAAACGAAAATCACATACATGTTTGGAATCGATTTCATGCTTGTTCCAAAACGAGAATCACATACATGTTTCAAAACCGAAAACAAAACAATTTCAAGATTCAATTTAAACAAAAACAAAAATCAACGGAATTACAAGATCACATCTTTCTAAATAATTTCGTTTCATATTAACCAAATCACATGCATATTCGAGTGTTTCTTATAAACATACGTACACATCCCATATATATCTCTTGTATAAGAATCATAAACTCAATTTAAATGCACAATTGATCTGGCTCTGATGCCACTGTTAGAATCGGTAGGCACGGCGGAAGAATTTTAAAAATTTTCACCGATCCTAATCGAGGATCTATCAACGGCGTTTAAACCAAGTTGGAAGGATTCATACCTTTTTGATAATTCAGAGTTTTCAGGATCTCTAAGAGCCAACACGTCAGGTCCGCTCCCTCTACCGGTATCCACACGAATGCTCTCCAACCGAGACTGCGTGCTAACGCCTCTAATGTCTCCTAGGGTTTCACTTGCGACTCTCAATTCTCATGTGTGTATGAATATATCTGCTCTATCAAGTTTATAACCTATGAGGGCTATTTTCAAATTTCAAAATTTAATCATCATTAATTTTGAAATTAATTAACAATTAATTATCTTGATGAGCTAATTAAATAAATTCAGTTTAAATTAAATCTGTCCAACAGTTTTAATTTAACCTATTTATTTAATCCAAATAAAGAGCCATTAGATTTAATTTATCTTCATAAATTAAATCTAAGATACTATATCTTTATCATGTTAGTTATTAAATTTAATATATCTTAATAAATTAAATTTAAAATTAACACAATATAATAATATCATATAATATATATATAAGATATATATTTCAAAAATATATATATCTATATAATATTATTAAATATAATAATATCATATAATATATATACATACATACATATATATATATATAACATATATATTTTGAAAATATATATATCTATATAATATTATTAATGAATTTTATATTATATATATATATAAATATAAAATTAATCCATCCTAAATTAAACATTATCTCGTGTTGGGCCATTCTTGTGTGCGACCCTGTAGGCCCATATGAAGTTGGCAGTGGGCTAATAACTATACTAACCCAAAAGTCGCAGGCGGCCTCTAACAAGACATTACGACTACTCAATTCATATGAGGATCGTTATCACGATGCAACCTGTCATACAACCATGTCACGTCCCTTTTGTCACACGATATATCGATTAAGGATAAGGCATGGATAGTGTCATCCTCTTGTTTCTGACCATTACTTTCTCGATTCCTGAGTAGCCTGATAACAGAGACAGAAACTCCTTTCATCATAGTATGGCCATACATTTCTCAGACTCACTCATCGAGGGGCCCAGTAATATCTCTCAACTAATGTGAGGGACAAATTCCATCTCGATCATTCATATTCCTCTGCATGAAAACCCACTAAGCCCAATCGTAGCCTTTATCATCACCAGGTCAAAAGTGAGTTTTGACTAGTTCAAAGCTTAGCAACTCTCATGTAGGAGTCCATGATGACCTCAGGTCTAAGGGCATTGTGACGTGGTTATACATGAGAAAAGCTTATGACTTGATCCATGTAGCTTTCTCATAGTGGGTCGGTCCAGCACCTTGTACTCTTATAAGTACCTAAGACTTTGATTTGTATCTCCATATCTTATTAAAGTCATACTGGTCTTGTTTCATCTCTTCTCCCGCATAGATGACCGACCAGGGACATTTTAAGACAATCTTTATGAATTATCTAAGGATACAATTATCACAGTTGATATGCAAATAATATGATAACAGAATGGAGAAATTTCATTAAAATAAAAATATTCAAAGTACAATGATTGGCCCTTAGGGCACAATTTCCAACACATGGAGCACACTCTCAAGAATCAATACTTTTCTTCACTCTATTAGCAATAAAATCAACCAAATACTTGACAAGAATGACATTAAGTGCCTGTTTGGATTAGTGGTGGAGAAGGAGCTTTTTTTACAGATGGACTTTTGAAAAAGTCAGATAGAAAAAAAGTCTGATTATAGATGTGATTTGCGTTTGGATTGACAGTAGCAGAAGTGACTTTTTTTCTAACCTGAAACTTGTTTGTCTTAACGTTTGAAAAGTCCGTTTACATGGAAAAAGACTGAAAAAGGAATGAATATTATTGAATAATATATATATATATATATATATATATATATATATATATATATATATATATATGTTGTATATATTGTGATAATTGAAATGAAAAAATTTTAAAAAAAGTGGTACAATAAAAAAGGTGCAATTATTATTGAAAAAAAATACATGAAAGTATTTAATTAAAAAAGGATAAATTTATATTTAAATTAGAGCATTGATCAGCTTTTTTATTTAAAACAAAGCACACTGGTAGATCTGGTTTGCAAGAAAAGGAAGAATCTTGCAACTCTTATTCAATGAGGGTGAGTTCAAGGGGGGAAAACTTACTTCTTGGTGTGCAACTAAGATGAGATTGTGGGAAGTAATCAAAAGAAAAGAGGAAGAGGAAGGAATGAAAAAGAGAGAGAGACAAAAGGAAACTGCGAGGGCAGCCGCGAAGAATGGGAAACAATATACCCAATATCAGAAAAGTAAAGCGATATTGGATGGTTTGATTAAATGCCGAGCGTCCGGACGCGGGAGAAGCAGCTGTGATCAGGTTCTGATAAAAGCTGCGTTTTCTTGAGAAGCCCAACCATCACAGAAGCTTTCCCAAACATAGCTACTGGGCTTTTGGGGCTTTTAGCCCCCCAAATGGGCTTTTTTTCAAACAAACCCTGAGTATAATTTATCATTTGAGCCCTCTGCTCCTTTCTCTTCTTCCTTTCTATCATCTCTTGACTCCCTTGATGATGATGAAGGATGAGGAGGTTTTTTTATATATAAAGATGTATTTGTTTTCTTTGAATGTATCTGCCTCCTAGCGAACTAACCAATTAATGGAAAAAAATGGTTAATGTGCACATTTAGCAACCAACTGTTTTCCTATAGACACCCAAAACAACTAACTATTTTTAGGTGCAAAAGTATACATAATCAATTTATTCGAGAGCAGATATAGTGACGCTATTAACCTAAGTTAACTTTCATTACTTTTTGCACTGTGGGTCCCACTAACCTTATGACTCTCTATTATTTTAATAT
The DNA here is from genome assembly GCA_963242795.1 of Inga leiocalycina. Taxonomy (NCBI): domain Eukaryota; kingdom Viridiplantae; phylum Streptophyta; class Magnoliopsida; order Fabales; family Fabaceae; genus Inga; species Inga leiocalycina. Next base: position 32,274,764 of record OY725332.1, read on the forward strand.
ATTTTTATAAGGATTAAGGTGCAAATTTAGTAATGAATTATTTCTCTATAGACACCCAACACAATTATTTTTGATAAGAGTATTTATAAGATAAATATGGGTATCTATATAAGTGCATTTACATTAATGCCCTTACTTTATTTTTTCCACAAAAGCATTTACAAGAAAAATATGGGCATTTACAAGATAAATAAAGAGATTTGTAAGATAAATAAAGGGATTTAAATGAATCCAATGAGTTAAAAAATTTTAGTCATTCACATATTTGTCTTTCCACCAGAAAAACTTAATTTTATTTTGATCCAATGGGGTGCAGTAAAATTTTTTTAACTCACTATATTCTTTTAATACTTTTTATTTGTCTTGTAAATATTCTTATAAAAAAAAATAAAGTAAGGGTATTAATATAAATGCACTTATGTAAATGATCATATTTGTCTTGTAAATGTTCTTATGAAAAATAATTGTATTGGGACTTGGTTGCCCATAGGGAAATAATTCAATGCTCAATTTACACCTTAACCCTTTTTAAAATATATTAAAATAATCATGGGAAGACTGATAAGATCCACAGTACTAAAAGTAACAGAAGTTAATATATCTGCTCTTATATAAATTGTTTATGTCTATTTTTGTAGCCAAAATTAAAATAGTTAATTGTGTTGGGTGCTCATAAAAAAATAATTGGTTTGTAAACTTGCACATTCACCTTATTTTATAAACTTGTTGTTTGAAGCCAAGTACCATTTCGATTGTTAAGTGGTAATGACGTTAAATTGACAATTGAAACCAAACATAGAAGACAAGATGACATGAGCAATAACCAGTGTATTGAAACCCAAACTGGACCGGCCGGTCAAACTCGAGAATCAGTGAACCGGGCATGGAACTTGTCCAGTTCATGAACCGATCCAATCGACTGATTTTTTTTTAAAAAAAAAAAATCAATTTTTTCAATTTTTCTTTAGAATTTCATATTAATAAGCCTAAAATATCAATTTGTCACCGGTTTGACCCCGTGTTAGTTTCAGTTTGACTCCAGTTTGACCCATTGACCCTTGACTCAATATCCCCACCGGTTTGGGTTTCAGAACCTTGGTAATAACCACACACAGCAATGGTGTTTATTTTATAAACTTGATGATTGAAGCCAAATACCGTTTAGACCATTTATGCAGTAACGACGTTAAATTGTTGATTGAAACCAAATAGAGAAGACATGAGAAATAAAAATAAAATATTTTTTGTAAAAACATTGATAAAAATAAAATATTAAAATAAAATAAAATGAAAGTATACACTTTAGAGGTTAAAAAAAGTAAAATATTAAAATAAAATAAAATATAAAAGTATGAAATAAATACAAACATAAGAAAATCAATAAAAAAAAACTAAATAATGAAAAACAATATGTCAAAAAAAGAAAAAGGACAAAAAATAAGGATTACTAAGGATTTAAAAATTTTATATAATAATTGTCAAATTATTAAATATGAAAATGAATAAAAATAAGAAAATAATAAACTTTATTGGTTGAAAATAAAAGATTAAAATAAATTATAAAAATATAGAAATAAAATAAAATTTGAAAAATATGAAATAAACTACAATGATAAGAAAAAGGGAAAAATAAAAACAAAGCCACAAACAAAGAGAAAAACCATATGTCAAAAAAGAAAAAGGACAAAAAATAAGGATTAATAAGGATTTAAAAATTTAATAGAACAATTGTCGAATTATTATCTGAACATAATTGCCATTTTTGTTCTCAAAATTTTGAGGAACTTTAGTAATTTTTTTTAAGTTTAATAATATTATTTCTAACTTGTCTACTTCTTCTGTTGCAACGTTAAAATTTACGGGGAAAAAATGAAAAGTCAATTAAATGTTAATTAAAAGCTTGATGAAAAATGAAAAGCCACATTATTGTTAATTGTGAGAACTAGTACAGATTCTGTCGTATATTATGCTTAATAAATAATGGTTACATTAAATAAATGTCATGTATGTCGAGGTGAAGATCGCACAATAATATATAACACTAAAACATACCATATGAGCACTGTCATATATTGAGAGGTGGAATTTGCGAAAATACAAAAATAGCGGTTGTATAGTTAATAATCTTCATTTATTTAGTAACAAATATGACATTTTTTACGAAACAACCACCATATAACACTTATAAAAGATTCATCTTCTAACATTATATCAATAAAAACAAGTATACAACAATTACAACAATATCTAATAATATCTCAGATTTATACTTATCAAATAAATACAATATATTAAGATATAATTATATATAATAATATCTCAGATTTATACTTTTGAGATAAAAAATAATATGTTAAGACATTAGTCTAATAAATAATCGGGAAAGGTGGGATTCTATATGTGATGATTTTCATTGATAACTTTTAGGTATTCTTAAAGAATATGTAATGATTTTTTATAAAGAAATGTCAAATATTGTTAAATAAAGACCGTCATATATAAGAAGACGGGATTCTAAAAAATGTCATATATAAAGAGGTTGGATTCTGAAAAAGTTATCTAACAATATATTATGGTTCTTCACAAAAAACTGTTAAGTATTATTTAATGTAAAAAGGTGGGTTTCTAAAAAAGAAAATTCATTTGACAATATATTACGATTCTTTATAAAAAATCATTACGTATCCTGTAATATAAAAAAAATTATTTGACAATACATTACGATTCTTTATAAAGAACCATTAAGTAATCTAACAACTTATTAATATATTCTTTATTGATATACTAATTAATGTTATGGACAATGCATTATAGTTTTTCACAAAGAACGGTGAAGTATTCATTTATCTAAAAAGGTGAGATTCTGAAAAATATCAAATATAAAGAGGCGAGATTCTAAAAAAATTTTAGTTGATGCAATTATTCCCCTTCTTAAACATTTTTTAGCTTCCTTAGTACTCTCATACTTTACGGTTGAAATATGTATTTGATACCTATTGAAGATAGAAAACTTGTCACAAACGACAAAAGCAAACCAAAGCTCTAATACCATTCTTTCATGCCCTAAAAAAACTAAAGTGTGACCGGCACGAAGTGTAAGGTGACTTCACTTGTTAAGCCTTTTTTAATTTAATTTTTCTACTAATTAAAATATAAAATCATTTCTCTCAAACTGTCTATATACACATACAAATAAGGAATAGACATCATGTCTATAAGTTTCGTGGAGCAACTTTTCTCTTCAATCAATGAATTAATGAACTTTATAATAATAACTTTACCATAACAGTTAATATGATTATTCGATAAGTAGAAGGTCCACTTTAAGGTACAGATGAAGGAGTAGGCTCTTTTCTCCTATCTGAAATGCAAATAGTCTCATAACACAATTCATTACTAGGATGATTTAGGAGTGCATATATAATACTTATTGAATCATGATTAATTAATTTGTCTAGATAGAAGAACCATGCCTCACTATTTCGAATCTTTATTTAACAATAGTATAAACCAAAGGAATAATCATACGTGCAGCTTAAAAAAACATCATTAAGAGAATATCACTTTAATAAAAAGAATTAAACATGAAAACATTGTTATTAACTTTTCTAAAGACCTGTTTCAATAGAGAAACTAACACATAGCGAATGACAAGTGCAGAATAGAGGCCACAAATAACAAGCACAACATGGAGGCTGCAGAAACAAGTGTAGCATGGAGGCCGTACAAACAAGCGTAGCACAGAGGCTATGATAACAAGCGTAGCCCAGAGGCTACCAAAACAAGCATGAACACACAGTCCACAAGGGTAAATGACCAAACGTAGCTTGAAGTCATGAAAATAAGCATGGATACAAAATCTACGAGGATAAGGAACCAAGCGTGACTTAAGGCTATGAAACAAGCGTAGGTAATAGACCCACGAGTAACAAGTGCTCTATGCTAGTTCCTTTGATAAAAGTGTTAATAAACTTATTAAAAAAAAATCATTTCTTTGAGTTTATGAAAAATTTCTCTTGTAAAGGATATGTTCTACAAAATATTCATAATTCATATCTTCAAATTTCTCCCATAACCTTCATAATCACATTACTTAAAGGCATATGTAAAACAAAATTGTTGAATGAACAAAAAGACAATAAGCAAATAAGGATTTCACTTTAAACAGTGTGTCATCAACTTCCAACTATGCCACTTTTCAATCTCTTACTATACCAAAACAAAATGTTAATACTTCAATCAATGTTTATTTAAAGTTTTCATAATGTCTCGTTCAGTAAGACTTGTAGTTCTTACATTATACAAATTTATATTCCATCCACATTTCAATTTCCCTCAAAGCAAAACTATTTACATTTATTTTTCTTGAGTACTAAGAATTTAGATAATCCATTTAATAAAAGTTCTTATACTACTTAACTTGTAATTTTCTCATTGGTACTAGAGTTACGTCTAAGCATCACTCAATCATCCGAATCCTTACGCTTCTTTTCTCAAAGATTTCAATGAGCACTTTACATACATCTCAAAATACTGAAAAGAAGAAGTTTAACCATTGGCTTTACCTAACAATATTGTATAGATTTATCGTACTTTCCAAATTCAACTCTTCAACAAGTTTCACACACTGAAAATAATGATAATTAGTTTCATTCAATTCTACCACATATTTCATTCAAATTTCCATTTATTTTTATACAACAGTACTTAATCACATACTTCATACATATTTTAGGAATCAATTTAATAACATGTTGGGAAGTCTAAATTTCAACACAATTCCTCTTTTGCGCCATTCTACAAACACCTTGCGTGTATTTCCAATAAACAAGTCACAGCTAAATCACTAACATTTTATATTATTAAATCAAGCAACTTTAAACAACCTTTTTAATCACAAGTGACATAAATTAAATTCTTGACATCATTTGGGTCATAAATAAGTAGATCCCATGCTTCTTCTCTTGCCAATCAACATTAAAGAGTTTTACTAAAATGCATGTCTAAATAAACTTCCCACCCTCACACCTTGCCTAAAAAGAACTCTCAAGCCACATTCTTCTTTCAAACAATTCATCAAACATCTTTTTAGGCATTCAAAATATCTCAATGAGCAAGCATCTTGATTCATACACAAGAAATCATAAATTTTCAAACATCCATTCACATTCAAACAAAATCACAAATCTTATCATACTAAAGTTTTACTCTTATTTGTACATCTATCATCCTTGTAATATCCCGAATTTTGGGATTAGAGATTTGAGAATAAGCCTGAATTAGGTGGGTTACTAGCCCCTGGTTATGAATTTCATATCATTGAAACAACTTGCAAAGTTACAATTTGTTGCTAGTGTGTTTTCCTACATGGTAGTGAGATTTTTATGTGTTTTTGGATAATAAGTTGATGTCCAATGAATGCGAAATTTTCCAGAAGAAAACTACGCTTATACAACTTTAATATTATAGATCAAATAAGTCATTTGGAGCTGTACATAAAGAGTATTTTTGAAGTTAGCCCAGTGAAACTGGAAAGTTTCTGTGACATCATCAAAAAATGGAAATTCTGGGAATTAGAGCTTCCGGTTGGCTAAAGGATATTTTTTTTTTCTAAACATAGACTTAATAAAAGGTCACAAAGCCTTTAGAACCATACCAATTGGACATCTATACAATTAGATATTAATTTTCAAAATTTGATGAGAATTCTGGCAGCTTGTGTGAAAATCACAAAATGTAAGGGCAAAATGGTAATTTGCTGAAAAAAACAAGAGGAAATTATTTTCCCCAAATTTATTTGGCCATTTTTATTCAAAAAGAGATAAAAAGGGGGAAAACAATAAATTGGAAATAAATATCCCATTTGGAGCAATTTTTGGTATATGGTCAAAATAAAAAAAAGTGATGATGAGAAAGTCAAATATTGCAATTCTAATTAAATTTATGTGGAGGAGGATAAATGTGATAATTGAAGGCATATTATTACTCCCTCCCAACATTCATTTTCGGACAAGTAAAATGGCCAAGGAAAAGATGATGATAATTAAAACAAATAAGCATGTATTTATTAGGCAATAAAATATAATAAAGAAGGGAGGTGGATGAAGATATTATAAGAGGGCTTTTAGCTCTTTCTTGGCTCCATATTTAAGTTGAAGCAAGAGAAATAGAGAGAGAGAGAGGAGCTTGAAAAGCTTGAAAAACAAGAGGAAGAGCTAGGGTTCAAGATGTTAGATCTCATGTTTTGATGATAACAACAGAATGGTTTGAAAAGGAAATGATTAATAAACAAGTTTGAACAAAGTAATGACAGGAACAAGCATCACTTGAAGTAAGCATTGGACTAATGAAGAAAGGCCAAGAGAAAATGCTGAAGAACTTGATCAGAAGCAAGTTTACTAAGGCATTACTCGAGGAGCTACTCGAGTAATGAGACAAAACTTGAAGTAACCAGAGACAACTTCCAGTAACCTGCCAATGTTACTCGAGTAGGTACTCGAGTAATAGTGTAAAAATTTTCAAGGTGCTCTCGGCCTGCCAATGTTACTCGAGGAGCTACTCGAGTAACGAAGTAAAAACTTGGAGTTGCTCTCAGCCTGCAAATGTTACTCGAGGCGCTGCTCGAGTAACCATGTGAAAAACTTCCAGTTGCCTTCAAGTTTCCAACGATACTCGAGGAGCTACTCGAGTAACCCTGTTTCTGAAAATGTGGAGCTCTCGGCACTTAGTACTACTGCTAATGTTACTCGAGGAGCTACTCGAGTAACGCACTAAGGTAAGTTAAAACTTGAAGGTAGTACCCCATTAACTTGATTTCTTTTTATCTCATTTTCCTCAAGTTCTTACTCTAGTATGCAAGTATCTAATGTTGTATGTTAAGTGGATTCCTCGAGTAAGTACCCGAGTATGCAGAAACATTTTCAAGGTAAACCTCAAGTCATTACCAGGGTAAGTCATGCACAAGAAGTACAATTACTCGAGGTGGTACCTGAGTAACCTATGCAAAAATTAGTGCTTTACTCAAGTCCATACCCGAGTAACAAGGTAAGTGTTCTCGGCCTTGAAATCCTGCCAACATTACTGGAGTAGAGCATCGAGTAACCACAAGTTTATTTGAAGGTTTACTGGAGTTGGTACCCGAGTAACTCATAAAGGTATAAGTGCATTACTCGAGTAGGTACCCGAGTAAACAGACATTTCCAAAGGTTTGAAAATTGGTTATTCCATGCACTACCCGAGTATTCTTGTATTTGCTCATTGACTTGAAGTTAATTTAAGATTTCCCGATGATACTCGAGTAAGTACTCGAGTAACCTTCATGTGATACTCGAGTAGCTACTCGAGTAAGCAGACCCAGAAATTTTGAAATCATTTCAACGATCATTGTTTTGTTTCCTATTTGATTTACTTTTCATTATATTAGTGTACTTAGCATTTCAACAGGTAAACAATGAAGAGATCTTACCAAATAAGGAAAGTCAAAAGCAATGCTCAAATGTCACCGACCGTCACCTACCATAACGTATGTTTTTCAAAAACTGGAAAAGTCAATAATGGCTGCGCACGCTCCAACAGACATGAAGAAATATGTTCTAGCAATCATTACCAACGTATCTATATATATGTGGACATCTGAACGGAGAAAAACACAAGAATACAGTTACGAACGTATCATCAAGTTCATTACTCTGTTTTCCATTATACTTGTGATTCTATGCTTCAGTGATTCTTATTTACTCTGTAAGAGAGATATTTCATTCAAACTCAATATTTGTTATTGAGGTAACTTAAGGTTGTGGAACCTTGAGTTGGAATTGAATTACAACTTGTAAGGGGGAGCGAGTGTCCAGGTGTAGGAACTTGCTTGTACTGAGGTGCCAAGAACCCACTGAATCTTGGAAGTTATAGTGAAATTCTCAGAGAAGCTCTGAGGACTAGACGTAGGTCCAAGTGGTTGTGGCCGAACCAGTATAACTCCCGGTGTACACTTCGGTGATATTTCTCCTTACTCTTTCATGTTTTAATTTCAACGTTAAATTTTATATTTACAACGAAATTTTTAAGATCACCCAATTCACCCCCCTATTGGGTGAAACGCTTGCTCTAACACAAGAGGCACAAATCCAAGGTAAGAAGTTTGTAATCAAGTGTTTATGCCTCCTAATCCACTTAGAACCTCTTCTAATCCCTTCTTCATCTTGAAAATCATGGTTAGCAAGCAAAATCAAGAGGGAAGAGAGTAAGAGAGAGAGAGAGGTTGGTAGTGCCTAGAGAGTGAAAGTTGGAAAATCAAGAGGTAATCTCCAAAACTTTGATCCTCTTGCCTTATGTGTTCTTGTGGTAGTGGTTGTTGTGGATATTGGCTTGGTTTTGTTGCTTTTGTGAAAATGGAGGATAAAACCCTAAGATGTTATGCTGCCAAAATTTCCATAAACCATGTTTATTGAATGTTTAAATCGTTAATCATGTGATTATAAGTAAAAGGAAGTGGAATCAAGAAAACATAACTTCTCTTATAGGGTTCAAAGTTTTGGCCATGAGCAAAACCAGGGGAAGGAGTTGGAATTTTATAATTTTGATTATTCCATTAGATATAGAAGAGGAAATTGTGTAGAAATACATGTGTTCATGATTTTTGGATATTGGTATGCAAATCTGGAAATTTATGAAGTTAAATGGAGGTGCTGTTTGATTTGTTTTACTAGAGGCAATCTGATTGTTTAATGAATTTCATTAGTCAATCAAGTCCAAATATTATGAAATTTTGTAGGATTAAAGTAGACATATAGAGCTTTAATTTGGTGAGTAGAACATGAATTTTGGATGAGTAGATTAAGAGATATGATTTTTCAAAGTTTTGCCCTGTTTCTGGAATGTAATCTAGAACAGGGGAAGTTTGACGAATTCTTGGTCAAATGTGATAACAGTGACTAGCCTTGGGTATTTTTGCATGAAAATACACTTAGATATCTGTATATAGGCTTTGGAACTAGTCAATTTGAAATTTCCTCGAAATAATGATGATTTGCCAAAATTGACTGAACATCTGTCAGTTTTTTGAAAAACAGTGAACTGCAGTGTTCAAAAATTGTTGAAACTTGGATAGATAACCAACAAACTATGATTAAAGGCAGTAATAGTTGATAGGTAAAATATTTACATATTTATTTTCCCTTATATGATGATTTTATGGATGATATTTAAGCTTAATTTAATGAATTAGGGTGTAATTGATAAATAAATAATGATTTTGGCATAAAATAGAATTTATGGAAAAATACTAAATTTGACCTTATTTCAATTTTCAAGCATTATTTGGAGCTCTAGATATCATATTGGTATGTTCTGGATATGGATAAAAGCTAAGAAAAAACTCTACAATTTTTATGTTGAGGCAAAAACCTAGTTCTTCCTTCAAGGATTTTGAATTTTGCTTGGAAGTTAAGAATGTGAATTTATCCTAGACTGACCTTTGCCAACTAATTTGGCCATAACTCGAGCTACAAATGTTGAAATGGGGAGCTTCTAGTTGCGTCTTCAAGCTAAGATCTAGAGCTACAACTTTCATGAAGATCACATCATGAAATTCCATAGTTTTGATTGTCAAAATCAGGCTGCAATCAAGAAGTTTGGCAGCCACGAGGTTAATATTGGTAGCTTAAGGTAAAAATACATGCCTAACAATGTGAAAATTTCTGCAGCCCCTTGACCTATAAATAGAGGAGCTCAAGATACAAGGAAACACACCATCTTAAAGTTAATTTCATGCATTGTTTTTGCTTCATGAATGCCTCTTTCATAGAAGGCTTAAGTAGTCATCATTTATGGATGATATAGGTTGTCACCTACATGGAATGTTTTACCTCATATATGGAAGGCTAGATTTTTCCATTTTCATGCATCTTGTAGTGGTATTTTTGTGTTTTAGAATTTAATAATTAATTTTCATGCAATATTTATGAAGTTTTCAATTTATTTTGATTTTTTTTTTAATTTCATCATGAGCTAAATTTCCATTTTCCTAGGGTGATGATGTAATTTACTAATGACGGATTGAATCTTAACTTATTAAATATAGTTTTAATTTTTCCTTCATGATTGAGTTTTGATTATTGTTCTTAATGCTTTCAATTGATTGGCCATCTTTTGAATGATTTTAGCATGTATGTTGAGACCGGAAGGAGATGCATGTGTGTAGATCCTATAATTGAAACCATAATTTGCATATAAGTTTTAATGCATGATTGATTGCTTCAATTCATATAGGGATATATTAGATTAGCAATTAATTATAGAATTGCTTGAGCTTGGAAGAGGCTAGTAAGTAAATTAGGGAAACTCAGCTATCAATCATGTGGAAAAAATTGGACTAGAATAGATAGGTGATTCAATCCGAAATTTTTTAAGTAAAATCTGATCCCTAGGGATTTTTCTCATAGTTATTTTCAAATTATTTGTATTCATATTTAATCATTTTTTTATTTTGTACTCTCAATCACCAACTAATTGATAGACTAAATAGAATTAAAATTACCCATTTTGATACTTAGTGATCAATTCTTATGGGAACGATACTTTACTTACTTCTGTATTACTTGTTTATGATAGTGTACACTTGTACTTTTTAATAAATCATTTATACTAGTAACAATAATTCAAGAAATAACAAGTTACTTGTAACTCTAATTTTATAAGAATTTGCAATAGCCTAAGCCCAAGCTGGAACAAAGGTATTGAATAGACAAGAAAAGCAGGAAAGGGCAATTCCAGGTAGTAACTCTTTCTTTCATGCACTATGTGATTATTATATATTTTTGTATGCCATCTTCTGTAACATGAGCATTGTGTCTTGAACATGCATATTAGCTTAGTTGTGGTCTGGCACCTAATGGAGGCATAGAGTAAGATAGGGTTGCAAACAGTCATTTGGCTTTGGACAGTATGCACACAACATTCTATCATTTTACGTGACATGGTGAATGGCATATTTATTTTCATATTGTATATGTCTAATTGTATGTTACTTCTGAGATTCTTTGAATTTTACCCTTTTCATAAATGTAAAACGTTTTCAGCAGCAGACAACAACTCAGAGGGTAGAATCATAATTAACAGCAACAGAAGGTTCTGGATGAGCACAAGAGGAGATCTTGGTTATTTGAAGATGTTTTATTGTTTTAAGGTTTGTAATTATTATGTACAAATCCCTGTGGGGAACTCCTGTAATATAATCAAACAATATTGTTTCAATAATATCCATACATTTTTGCTGTTCCTATATGCCCACCGAACTGCGCAATTGCTACTCTGATTAATATTGAAAACAAGTGGTATGTAAGGCGGGGTGTTCATTTTTGGTATTAGAACAGTGGTTCTGACCACAGTGCGTGTAGTTCTAGCTAAGGATAGTATACTAATATGCTTTGTTATACAGTGACAGGAATAGCGAAGTAAATTACTTCGGCTAGTTCATAGTTAAGCTCTTAAAAGGAATAGGTAAGCCCGAAGAAAGTGTGAATTACCCATAGGGCAGCTAGTATCATAATATAGGTTTGAGGGTGGTATAAGGATGTCACAAACACCGAGGGAGTGGGCGTGAATGATAACTATAAGACCTTAATTTTAAGCCCCTTATTACATATACAGATGTGTTAATTCACTTGTTCTAGCTTAGGAATGTCAGTGATTAAAGTTCCCAAACTAAAAGTTGCCATATTAATTTTTCTTTTAAGGGTTACTATTTGTTTTTACTATCAGAGTACTATAACAACACTTCTCTACTCATAAATGCGCAATAGATTACTCAAACCAAAAACCTTAAATAATTACATCATTTACAAATAAATCAGTCTTCACTTTTTTGTCATAATTTCCTTCTTGCACACCTTTTTGCATTATTCTTCTATACTTAATCACACCTGTGTGGTTGGTTGGGGGACGGTGAGATTCATGGGAATCTCAGTAGCAAATAGTGCTAAAAAATGCATGCAAGAAATGCTTTGTACATGACATGCTTGCTTACATAAATTCATGCCAACATAATGACATATATGCATGCTCAATGTTTAACACATTACACTAATGGCCACAGTATACATAAAACAAAGCTTTACTCATTTACATATGCTTCATACAATTCATTAAAGCAATTAACACATCATTACACAAGCACACATATGTAGTTATGCAAGTTAGGAAAGTTTACTATCCTTTGGACAAAGTCCTTCTTCATGTCCCCTTTTCTTCCAACTACTCAAGCTTCTTGCAAAGCCTTCCATTTCTCTTCCTTCTTGACCTCTCATAGCCATATATAAATAACCATATCATTAGAGCCATGAAAATGAATGTCCAATGTGACTACATTAGCACCTAGGACATTACTCTTGTTAGAATTGACAGGCACAGCAGAAAAATTTTAAAATTTTTACTGATCCTAATCGAGGATCTATCAATGACATTTAAATCGAGTTAGAAGGATTCATACATTTTTCAACTTAGGGTTTTCACGATCTCAAGGAGCCAACACCTCAGGTCCGCTCCCTCTACCGGTATCCACACGAATGCTCTCCAACAGAGACTGTGTGCTAGCACCTCCAAATGTTTTCTAGGGTTTCCCTTGTGGCTCAGAATTCTCATACGTGTATGAGTATATCTGCTCTATCAAGTTTATAACCTATGAGGGCTATATTCGAATTTCAAAATTAATCTTCATTAATTTTGAAATTAATTAACAATTAATTTTCTTGATGGGCTAATTAAATAAATTCAGCTTAAATTAAATCTGTCCAACAGTTTTAATTTAACCTATTTATTTAATCCAAATAAAGAGCCATTAGATTTAAGTTATCTTCATAAATTAAATCTGAGATACTATATCTCTATGATGTTAGTTATTAAATTTAATATATCTTAATAGATTAAATTTAAAACTAACACAATATAATAATATCATAAATACACACACACACACACACACACACACATAAGATATTTATTTCAAAAATACATATCTATATAATATTATTAATGAATTTTATAATATATATATATATATTAAATTCATCCACCCTAAATTAAATATTATCTTGTGTTGGGTCATTCTTATGTGTGACCCTTAGGCCCATATGAAGTTGGCAGTGGGCCAATAACTGTACTAACCCAAAAGTCGCAGGCGGCCTCTAGCAAGACATTACGACTACCCAATTCATATGAGGATCGTTATCACGATGCAACCTGTCATACAACCATGTCACGTCCCTTTTGTCACACAATATATCGGTCAAGGATAAGGCATGGATAATGTCATCCTCTTGTTCCTGACCATTACTTTCTCGATTTCTAAATAGCCTGACAATAGAAATGGAAACTCCTTTCTATCGTAGTATGACTATACATTTCTCAGACTCACTCATCGAGGGGCCCAGTAATATCTCTCTACTAATGTGAGGGATAAATTCCATCTTAATCATTCATATTCCTTTGCATGAAAAACCACCAAGCCTGATCGTAGCCTTTATCATCACCCGGTCAAAAGTGACTTTTGACTAGTTCAAAGCTTAGCAACTCTCATGTAGGAATCCATGATAACCTCAGGTCTAAGGGCATTATGACGTGGTTATAAATGAGAAAATCTTATGACTTGATCCATGTAGCTTTCTCATAATGGGTCGGTCCAGTACCTTGTACTCTTACAAGTGCCTAAGACTTTGATTCATATTTCTATATCTTATCAAAGTCATACTGCTCTTGTTTCATGTTTGTTCCTTCATAGATAACCGATCAAGGATATTTTAGGATAATCTTTATGATTTATCCATGGATACAATTATCACAGTTAACATGCAAATAATATGATAACAGAATGGAGAAATTTCATTAAATTAATAATGTTCAAAGTACAATGATTGGCCATTTGGGCATAATTTCCAACATCCTCCCACTTGCCCTAGGTACAATCATTAATTTGCCAAATTCCCATTGTCCTAACATGACGCTCATGCTTTGCCTATACAAGTGGCTTGGTAAGGGGATCAGCAACATTGTCTTCTCCTGCTCTTTGCATATCTTTATATCACCTCTATTATTGATTTCTCTAATAAGATGAAATCGCCTGAGTATATGTTTAGTCCTTTGATGTGACCTAGGCTCCTTGGCCTGTGCAATAGCACCGCTATTGTCACAGAAGAAATCTATTGGATTTGAGATGGTAGGCACCACCCCTAGTTCAGTAATGAACTTTTTGATCCAAACAGCTTCTTTAGCTGCATCTGATACTGCTATATACTCATCTTATGTTGTAGAATCTGCTACAGTGCTTTGCTTGGAGCTCTTCCAGCTTACTACTCCACCATTCAAGAGGAATATGTATCCAGATTATGATTTAAGATTTGTCTTGGTCAGTTTGGAAACTTGCATCTATGTAACCGGTTACACAGAGCTCATCATCCATTCCGCCATAGACCAACAATAGGTCCTTAGTCCTTCTTAAGTACTTTAGGATATTCTTGACTGTAGTCCAATGACCCTCACCAGGATCTTGTTGATATCTGCTGGTCATGCTTAAGGCAAATGAGATATCTAGTCGAGTACATAGCTTGGCATACATGATGGATCCAATGGCTGATGCAATGGAACCTTACGTATGTGATCTCGCTGATCAGGTGTAGTAGGACATAGATCCTTACTAAGATGGATGTCATGAGACATGGGCATGTAGCCCCTTTTTGAATCCTGCATATCAAACCTATGTAGTATCTTGTCTATGTATGTGCTCTGACTTAGGCCTATTAACCTTTTGGATCTATCCCTATGGATCCTAATCCCTAGGATATAGGTGGCTTCACATAAGTCTTTCATTGAAAAAGACTTTCCTAACCAAGACTTGACACTCTGCAAGATAGGAATGTCATTCCCAATGAGTAGGATGTCATCTACATAAAGCAATAGAAATACAACTATGCTCCCACTAATCTTCTTGTAAACACAAGGTTCATCAATGTTTTGAATGAATCCAAACTCTTTGACTACTTCATCAAATTGATGATTCCAGCTCCGAGATGCTTGCTTCAATCCATAAATGGATCTTTGAAGCTTGCAAACTTTACCAGAGTCCTCTGGATGTAGGTTGTGTCGTGTACACATCCTCAAGGAGCTTTGCATTAAGGAAGGCTGTTTTGACGTCTATCTTCCATATTTCATAGTCATAATATGGTGTAATGGCAAGAATGATTCTGATTGATTTGACCATTGCAGCTGGGGAAAAGGTTTCATCATAGTCTATACTATGGGTTTGAGTGAATCCTTTTGCAACCAGTCGTGCCTTGAAGACATTTGCATTGGCATCCATGTCAGTTTTCTCCTTGAAAACCCATTTGCACCCAATGGTTTTTACACCTTTAGGTGGATCGACTAAGGTCCATACCTTATTGTCGTACATGGATTGCATTTCAAACTTCATGGCATTTAGCTATTTCTCAGAGTTTAGTCCCACTATGGCTTCTCGATAGGTGGTTGGTTTATTTTGCTCAATGAGCAACACATCACGGCCGTTAGTAATCAGAAATCCATATCTCTGAGGCTGATGTCGTTTCCAATTAGATCTTCGTGGACCTTGTGTTACTTAAGGAGGCTCAGCAACTTGTTGTGAGTCTTCTCTAATTTTCATTTGTGGCTCTGTACTATCTTGTGACTCTTAAATTTCTTCGAGATGTACCTTGCTCCCACTGGTTGTTTTAGAGACAAACTTTCTTTCTAGAAACTTACCATTCTGAATAACAAACACTTTGTTATCAGTGGGATTATAGACATAGTATCCTTTTGTTTCTTTAGGATACCCCACGAAAAGGCACTTTAAGGATCTAAATGCTAATTTATCTGAGGCTTGTTGAGTAACATATACCTCAACATACTATGCTCAAATCGGAGCTTATACATACCTCTATTTGATTCCATAATCGGTTCTTGTTCCCAGCAGCACCTCTCTAGAGTAGATGGTACCAAACACCTTTGATCATAAAGCTGAAATCAAAGAAATGTTGCTCTCCGTGAGAGGAACAATGTTAGAGAAGACTCTGGAAGCTGGAAAAGCCGAATCAGAGGTGAAATCAACTCCGGAGCTCAAGAATTTTCACTATTCATCCTTTCTCTTTTCTCTTTCATTTTCTCATGATTTTTCTCATTTTTATCTCTAATTGTATGGGCTACACAAAATTTGTTAGAACCAGTTGACACCCAAGAGGGGGTGAATCGGGTGTATGATAAAAACTTGAGAACTTTAGAAAATCTTTTGATGTCTTAATAAAAGCGGTAAGTATGAAGGTAATGAATTATAAATAAAAAATTAGATTAAATACTATATGCTGGAAACATAAGAGCTTAGGGAAGAGAATATGCAAATAGTGATTTATCCTGGTTCAGTCCAATCTGTTATGGCCTACATCCAGTCCCCAGGCTCCTCCTGAGATTTTGAAATCCACTATCTTCTTGTTTAATCCGGGCACAAGAAAAGCCTTTACAAACCACAAGTTTAGCCAGGTACTTGTGAAGCCTTTTGTAAATCTCTCACTGAGATACTCCCCCTTACGACAAGTCTTACAAGTAGAGCAATCCTGAAGACCTTTCCCTCCTGCTTACCCATGTAAGTTTTACGAGTAGCAACGTTCTATCCTGCTTACACCCCTGTAAGTCTTACGAGCATCAACGTTCTCTACTGCTTGCACCTTGTAAGTCTTACAAGGGATCACTCAAGTAATCTGTAAAGTTATAAAAACCATTACTTGAGTAGCTACTTGAGTAACATCATTTGCAAAGGCATCACTTGAGTAACCACTCGAGTAATCTGCAGAGTTATTTGAAGCATTACTTGAGGGATCACTTGAGTAACTAGGTAAGAAAAAATCTTGGCTAAGATTTGAATGACATTACTCGAGGGAATAATCGAGTAATCTGCATACTTATTTGAAATCTACTTGAAGGAGCACACAAGTAACTTCTGAAGAAAACACATGGCTACTCGAGTAACCACTCGAGTAATCATATTACCAGAGTCAGCACCCGAGTAACTTGTGAAGTAAGACATGGCCACTCGAGTAGCCACTCGAGTAATCAGGTATTTCTAAGGTTTGTGATGTATTGCACTCCATGTCTTACCCGAGTAATATCTTATGAAAAATGCTGAATTAGGTACTGTAATATTTTTGATAGGTTTACTCGAGGGACCACTTGAGTAATGATATGATCACTCGAGTAGCCACTCGAGTAAGGTAGTCTAGAAATTATGTTTTTAATCGAATGTTTATTGATTTGTTATCTATATGATTAACTCTTTATTACAGAGAAACAATAAAGATATCATGCAAGAAGAGTAAAGTCAAGTAAAGTGTCTGAGATCTCACCTACTGCTACCTACCACAGACGGATAGTTTTCAAATTAGAATGGTCAACCGTTGCTGCGCGACTCTAACAGACATGTTTGGAATGCTTCCAACAGACACTACAAATCATCTATATATATGGAGCATTCAAAGAGAAGAAAACAACACACAAGAACTGAGAACACACAAACATACACTGATCAACACACTCTTAGTGCTTTGTTTTCTAATACTCATTCATTGTACTTCAGTGATTATATATTTGCTCTGTGAGAGAGTTTTTCATTACAAACTCAATATTTGTTATTGAGACAACTTAAGGTTGTGGAACCTTGAGTTGGGGATTTGATTACAACGTGTAAGGGGAAGCGAGTGTCCAGGTGAAGGAACTTGTTGTGTACTGAGGTGCCAAGAACCCACTGAATCTTGGAGAATATAGTGGAACTCTCAGAGATGCTCTGAGGACTTGGTGTAGGTCAAAGTAGTTGTGGCCAAACCAGTATAATTCCCAGTGTACACTTCGGTGATATTTCTCTTTGCTCTCAACTACTTTATATATTCAGTTAATTTTCTTGTACGCAACGAAATTTCTGGTATCACCCAATTCACCCCCTCTTAGGTGAAACGCTTGCACTCACAAATACTGGCATACTTTACTCGATTAACTTGTCCTATACTTCGTGACATAGTTGGGTAGCATCTTTCTATATATAAAATATGACCGTATATGTGTCTTGTGCACATTTGCATGTACACTTTAATCATATTGCATAGAAATATTGAGCACTATACCCCGTAGGGCCAAATCACATAGTCCCTAGAGTCTTTCTGTCCCTCATAATCCTTGGGACTCTTCCCAACTTGGCTTAGTAGTCTGCCTGATACAGGCTTATCGCCCAAAATTCAGGATATTACAACTCTCCTACCGTTCGATAAATTTCATCCTTGAAATTTTGAATATATATTCCTTGGGGAAATATTCTAGACACTCAGTCTATTCTTTTCCTATGTAAGCTCATTGAGCATGCACTCAAATAAGCATATTTTCCATAAAGATCTCAAATAGTATTCAACAATCCTTATACAATATTTTCATTCTTTTAATATATAGTATGTAGCATTCACACATACACATGAACTATTGGTCTATTTCACAATGCTCAGTTACACAGACCTCACTGCCTCTTTGGGTCTCTACTCGGATCACACTGTAAGCATACCAAGCCTAACAACTCATTTTACTCCCACAGCACTGGGTATTATGGCCTTATCGCCCAAGGACACAGCCCTGTACTCCACGCACTTACAGGTCTTACTACCATGTGCTACGCCCTGGTATAGTTTGAATGGTTTACCAACCCTAAGACATACTTTGGACACATTGGTCTAATATCGCTGCACTAGGCAATGAGGTCTTCCAGCCCAGGGCTATTGCCCCATGCCAATTTTGCACACTGGGTTTTACCACCTCGAGCCTCCGCTCATCACAATTCTTAAACACATAAAATTTTGCTAGCCTAGGGACATACTAGTCCCTCAGGTCTTATAGCCTCAGAATATTCAATCCATCATCTTTACTGAATACCTTATAGAGCCTAACTACCCTGGGACATACAGTCTACTAGGTACTCTGTAAATATTCTAGCTTCTAATTCTTGCTACTCAGACCCTTCATACACTTATGTAATGCTCACAAAATATGCTAAATAAACAATCCAACTACAATCATCACATTCATAAATCATAAAAAATATTAGACCATTGGTCCCATAAGTAACATGGCCCCCAGGCATCCCCAGTGCAAGACAATTCATACGTTCCCAGATGTCCACCCGTACAATAGGCCCTGGGCGTCCACCTATACATAAAATAAATTTCTATGGCCCCGAGTGTTCACTTGCACAATAGGCTACCGGATTCCACTCATGAATAATAGGAATTTTCATGGCCTGGGCATCTACTTGCACAATTAGCCTTGAGTTACTGCCCCGTATATTCTGAATACTTATCAGGTCTTAATGCCCAGGGAATCACCCCCATGCCACAAGCATTATGGGACTTACAGCCTCGAACTTCTGCCGTCAGGTTTGACTGCCTAAGGACACACTGCCTAATAGGTCTTACTGCCTACCATATAATTATAACACGAATATATCCGATAGTAAACACATACATACAGAATCATTACATAAGATATGAGAGCAAGATTTGCTTTCCTTTAAACTGTCGAGCTTAATCTTCCTTAATTTCCTTCCTCATCTTTCTTTCTACAAAAGGCATTGGAGTACCCTATGGCGATTAACTGGGTCATATATACCCCTCTCTAAAGGAAACCCATTCGATAGGAGACTTATTACAATGCACTATCATTGAGAGTCAACGTTCTCGTAGCTTTACTTTATGGTTAGATGTCATGGCAGCTACACTCTATGGTTCGATGACACAGTGGCTCCACACTACTGTACTATACTCGGTACTTCACTCGTCACCTGACTGGTCAGCCCCTCATGTGAAAACTCTTTATAGGTAGCCTTCTCCAATCAAAACTCTCTATAGGTAGCCCTTTTCGATCAGAATCATCTGTAAGTAGCTCTTTCTGGTTGGTCGTCTTTGGATAGAAGTACCATTGTAATGGGAATTCAGATCTTATAAGGTTTACTTCTCTTGCAGTTTTGTAATCTGCATTCTCTGATTTTGCCATCTCATCTAGGGTCCTTTTATATGGACTTTCAATATCGGTCCAGCTCCAAGCATAATCACAGCCCTAAGGGAATATTCTATGATTAAGATCTTTCCTTATGTTGGATTAGCAACTAGCAACCTCCAGAAACCTCATACATATATTTGTACCACATTCTAGTACCTTAAGCCACTCAAGCTATTTCAAATTCCTGAAGAATCAATTCAACTATTGCATTTGATTCTCAGGTTATGATTCAACTTTTAGAAACTTAGAACCTTAACATCTCCTGAGCCTAGAAATCATGTTCCTAAATTATTCCTAATATACAGGCATATTAGAATTAGGATTCATTATTCCTATTCTAAGCCTCAAACATTTGGATTATATTCTCATAGCACATCATTGCTCAGAAGTTCTAATTTACTTCAATCCTCAATATTATAAAGGCATATTCTAATAATCATTCTTTGACTACAAAGACAATCGCTGCTAGCTCAACATCATGAGTAGGTAGCTCATCTTGTGAGGCTTTAGCTGTTGAGAGACTTACACCTTCATTATGTCCTACCTCATTAGGACATATCCCAATCCTTTCTTACATGTTTCACTATAGACCATATAGATCCTTCACTGCAGACTACTCAAGTCACCTCTCTGCAGACCACACAAGTCGTACTAGGATATGGGATAATCTATACTAGTTAGTGTCAACCCCTTCTACAGCTTTATGAAGCACCTCTCACATTTCTCATTCCACTCAAACAAGAAATCCTTTCCCAAGAGCTTGTAAATGGCAAGGTGATTTAGGTGTCAAGATACCTCTCGACAATATCTGGTAAGACCCAAAAAATTGAGTATATCTTTAACAGGTTTTGGCCTCCACCAGTTCAATACTGCCTATCATACCTATATGCCTTTAACTATGGTTCATCTAAGTAAGATAAGTATTATTCATGGAGAAACCTTATGTAATCACTATTCCTCAAGTCTAAAAAACCTTACCAACTTTGTTAGATTCCAAGTTTTGATGATAACAAAAGATTATTGTGTATTGTGGTAAGAAACTTATGTTTTGCAAGTTTAGATAATGGTTGAAAATGTTACCAAATGCATCTCATAAAGTTTAGTGGTCATTACTGTGATTTTAACTGATCCACTCTAGTGATGGAAGGTAGCACTCGAGTGATAACCAATTTTGCACTTAAGCACAAGCGAGTGTTGAACTGAAAATGTTTGACAAAAGCATACGTTTGCTAAAAATATCAGGACAACTCGAGTAATGACCACAACACTCGAGTAATGGTGTGATTTGCACTTGAGCATGAAGGCACACTCGTGCAAGTGTTTGACAGTGAGTAACATCAGAGACAGGAAATGATCATTCCACTCGAGCACAGACTCAATACTTGAGTGATAGTCTCAAGTTCACTTGAGTCCTACAAAGTGTCACTACTACAAAAATGTTGAAAGGTAGTGCACATTTTGTAGCCCTTCTTTAAAGAAGTGCCATAGCTTCTATTTTTTTCTTTTTCTATTTTATTTTTTTATTAATTTTAGGACCAGCTGTGGCGCCTAGTCCACCAGGCGCCACAGCTGGTGGGCCAAGTGTGGCGCTTGCCAAGTAAGGAGCCATACTAGGCCAAACAAGTCTAGTTGTGGCGCCTGGACAACCAGGCGCCACAGCTGGCCTTGTGGCCAAGAGTGGCGCCTGCCTTAGCCCCCATGTGGGTGGCTAGTGGGCAGGCGCCACATTTGGCCATTTAGATTTCCTATCCCCTTTCCATCAATTACAATCCTCCTCGCCCCCACCCTTATCTTTTTTTTTTAAATTTCCCGTGTATTCCCCCTTCCTTCTCTTTTTGACATTCCCTCCTCTCTCCTCTACTAAACTTTCCCTTTCTCATCTCTACTTCTTCGTCCGTCGCCCCTCCCTCCATTTCCTGTCATCTTCATACTTAAAAACACACCCACACACACTCATGTCTTCATCATCGAATCTATATCTTTGTTTTGCTCCAACTGTAGTTCCCACTCCTATCCCAGTTGTTCCTTTTTCTTTGTACTCCTTTCCACTTTTGGTACCTA
The DNA here is from genome assembly GCA_963242795.1 of Inga leiocalycina. Classification (NCBI taxonomy): domain Eukaryota; kingdom Viridiplantae; phylum Streptophyta; class Magnoliopsida; order Fabales; family Fabaceae; genus Inga; species Inga leiocalycina. The sequence goes on from OY725332.1 coordinate 32,296,904, forward strand.
CTCCAGTTGGTCCTAACTTCTCAAATTTACTCATCCTCCTTACTCAAGATTGCATCACCAATGGACAACGTGGTCCCCCACTCCACTACATTGATCAATTAATCTGTAAGTTCAACGTTCTTCTTCTTTTTTTCAAGTTGTTCTACTTATTTTATTTCACACGCACGTGTATATATATTGATTATATTCTATGATGTGCTTTTTTTTTTATAATACTTACATATATATGTGTTGTATATATTTGTACATCTTTCAACTTGAGAAGAGCTTGCTTATCCGTCTCTACGTAATTCTTCATCATGTTGGAATATCCTTCACACCAAAAGAAACATAAAACCCCAACAAACAGAATAATTTGGAATTTTAAAGTTAAATTCAAGTGATATTTTTATGTCTTTTTTCCTATATATAATTCATGAATATATTAAGTCTTAGAAATTTTTGAATTTTCATAAACCATTCATTTGAAAAGTTTCTCATTGTAGGTTTAACAATGGAATGAATGAGATTTAAAAGAATCCCAGTAGTAACAAATCACTTATATAATATATGAACATATAGCATGTAAGCAATCATTAACAGTAGCAACACAATGATACATGGCTTTCATCACAATGACAGCACTCATGGCTGTATACATAGTCATGACAGCTTTCACCGTATAACACCAGTTTGCACTGGATAACGACAGCTTTCGCTATATAACGCCAGCTTAAGCTGGATAATGACAGCTCACGCTGTATAACGCCAGCTCACGCTGGATAATGATAGCTATCACCAACTGTATAAGCAGCAGCATCAAGTATTCTCACAAGCAATGGTTCATATACATACAATACATTTACACAAGATATAAGGGAATAGTCACTACCTTATTCCTTCTGACAGTGATCAAGCAGATACTGCTCACGGCCAAGGCAAATGTTGAATCCTATAATCACAATCAAGAACAGCGGATTAATTCTCTATTCCAATTCTTACTTTCATTATTCTTAATGTTGGTTATCATTTGGACTCTTTGGGTAGGTATTATAAGCCTAGACACATGCCTAAAGGGTTAGGATAACTACCCCTAAAGATCCCTTTTTTAGAAGAATAACACTGATTTTGGGCTGACTTACTCGAGTGAAGATGGCCTCACTCGAGTGATGGAGTACTTGCACTCGGGTGAGAATGGCTTACACTATCGAGTGTGTGATAGAGAGCAACAATAATGGGTAAAAAATGAAATTCACACTCGAGAATAGGGATCTGCACTCGAGTAATGACCTCAAATTCACTCAAGTCCTTAAAGGTGAGCCACAATGAGTGACTACCCGAGAGTAACTACAACCTCAAGTCACAAGTGCATTCAAGCACAAACGCTGGTACTCGATTGACCACCCCAATACCTGCGAGTGCTGAGGCACACTCTTGAAAATGACCTATGAGTGTTTGTCTGAGAGACAACCTCATATTCCATAACACCTTTGCACCCAAGTGGGACACGGGACACTAGAGTAATGACCTATATCACTTGTAAGTGAAAAGAGACACTCGTGGTTTTTGCCTGAGGACTTATCTAAAATGATGAAGAGAAAGGGAAATATCATACTACACTCGAGTGAGACCTTACCTCACTCGAGTGAGGCTTATCAGAAGCCAAAACGTACCAACTGACAGCATTTTCTAAACTTGCCCAAAATGCTTCCAATGGTCCTAAAACTTATACCAAAGTTTATTCCCACATAAAATTTCATAAGGAACCTATTGGTAACCTCAAAACAACCAAATTCCCACTTTAACAACAAGTTTTGTCTTGGGTCAATACATTAGACACAAACCCACCAATAACCAAACTTGGTCTTTCCAATCCCAATCAAAACCAATGACACTATAACACATTCTAATACCATTTCCCACACATCACCTAATCTAACTCATCCGTTTCCAATTCTCATGAAATAAGGGCAGAATTCCTCAAATATCAAAACTTAAGTAATAATTACAACATATATATCAAAATGCATAAATTCTCTCCTTTTCAACTTCCAAAGGCTAGTTTCTTGATTTTCTAGCTTTCAAACTTGTGCAAGCTTTAAAACACCTTCTTTCAAAAATCTAAAACCATCAAGATGAAGCTCTCATTAAGGTGAATAATATTAAAGAAGAGCATTTGAGCCTTTGAGAACCATAATAACATCAAAATCTCACCTTTCACTTTCTCCTTCTTCCTTCAATCCCACCAAAATCTCACCATTCATCTTAAATCACAATTTAGGATATTACAAAAGTGCCACAGGAGACCCCCCTCCTATGGCCCTTCCTCCACCAAGCGCCACAAGAGGTATTTGTAAAAAAAATTTAAATTGCTGTGGCGCTTTCAAGTGCCACAACTTTTTTAGGTGGCGTCCAGATATGTGGCACTTCTCTAGTGCTAGAACTAATGCAATTATAAGTGCCATAACTTTTCTTTTTTGTAGTAGTGTGTGATACATGAAGTGTTTACCCGAGAGCAAGATTAACTCAAAGTGAAAACTACATATGAGTCCAAGTGAGTAAAGCATAGAAAGTGTTTGCTCGAGAGTCAGCCAGAGTATGGAAGAGCAAGTGCACCCAAATAGATAGTACTTGTACTTGATGTTGAGCAAGCGTTTCACCCAAGAGGGGGGGTGAATTGGGTGATACTAAAAATTTTGTTGCAAATATAAAATTTGACAGTGAAATTAAAACAGTAAGGAGTAAGGAGAAATATCACCGAAGTGTACACCGGGAGTTATACTAGTTCGGTCACAACCACTTTGACCTACGTCCAGTCCTCAGAGCTTCTCTGAAAGTTTCACTATAACTTCCAAGATTCAGTGGGTTCTTGGCACCTCAGTACAAGCAAGTTCCTTCACTTGGACACTCACTCCCCCTTACAAGTTGTAATCCAATCCCAACTCAAGGTTCCACAACCTTAAGTTATATCAATAATAAATATTGAGTTTGAATGAAATATCTCTCTCAAGAGTGAATAAGAATCACTGAAGTACAGAGTTACAAATATCACGTAAAACAGAGTAGTGAACTTGATGATACATTTGTGTGTGTTCTCGTTATGTTTTCTCTGTTTAGATGTTCCCATTTATATAGATATGTTGGTGAAGACCGTTGGTGTATTTTCTTCTCATCCGTTGGAGAGTGCGTAGCACTATTGACTTTTCCAATATTTGAAATATATCCGTTGGCGGTAGGTGGCATTTGAACTTCTCATTTAACTTTCCTTATTTGATATGATTTCTTCATTGTTTATCTGTAAATATGCTAGGAATACTAATACAATGAAAGGTTAATCATATAGGAAACAAATCAATGAATGTTTGAATGATTTTTAAATTTCTGGGTTTCCATACTCGAGTAGCTATTCGAGTATTCATTAAAGTTTACTCGAGTACTTACTCGAGTATCATTGAGAAAGCTTTGAGGAACTGCAAGTCAACAAACAAGTATGAGATTACTCGGGTAGTGCATGGAATAAACAAAATATCAAACCTTTGGAAATGTATGTTTACTCGGGTACCTACTCGAGTAATGTCCTCTTTTCTTCACAGGTTACTCGGGTACCAACTCGAGTAAACCTTCAAATAAATTTTTGGTTACTCGATGCTTTACTCCAATAATGTTGGCAGGATTTCAAGGCCGAGAGCACTTCAAGTTTGATTACCTTGTTACTCGAGTACATACTCGAGTATACTTACTTTTTGTGCATAACTTACTCGGGTAATGACTTGAGGTTTTCCTTCAAACATAACACTGCATACTCGAGTACATACTCGAGTAATCCACTTAGAATAAAACATTAAATACTTGCATACTAGAGTAATGACTAGAGGAAAATGAGATAAAATTAGATCAAGTTATTCGAGTACTACCTTCAGGTTTTTGCTGACCTCAGTGAGTTACTCGAGTAACATTGGCAGGGTATAAAATGCCGAGAGCAACACATTTTCTGAAACAGAGTAACTCGAGTACATACTCGAGTATCATTAGCAGGCCGATAGCAACTGGAAGACTTTTATATGGTTACTTGAGTACCTACTCGAGTAACGTTGGCATGCCGAGAGCAACTCCAAGTATTTACTTGGTTACTCGAGTGGCTACTCGAGTAACATTAGCAGGCCGAGAGCAACTTGAAAACATTTACACTATTACTCGAGTAACGTTGGCAGGTTACTGGAAGGTGCCTCTGGTTACTTCAAGTTTTGTCTCATTACTCGAGTACTTACTCGAGTAATGCCTTAGAAAAATTACTTCTGATCAAGTTTCTCAGCTTTTTCTCTTGGCCTTTCTTCATTACTCTAATGCTAACTTCAAGTGATGCTTTTCCCTATTTTTACTTTGTTCAACCTTATTTATTAATCAAATCTTTTTCATAATATTCTTTGTTATCATCAAAACATGAGATCTAACACTTGAGTGATACCTCATCACCCGTGAGTAAGAAATCTAACTCTTTCCATTCCTGATGCAAGTGCTGAAGCGAAAGTGTATTTTATACAAGAATAAACTGTGCACTTGAGTAAGGGCCTACATCACCTGCAAGTGTAAAATCACACTCTTGAAAAAATGGGATGTGACTGTTATCCAGAGACAAGTTCATAGTACAAAATATAAGTGCACTCAAGTAAGAGGATATATACTCAAGTGAGGACCTACATCACTCGCAAGTGTGAAAATGCACTCTATCAAAATCATGAGGTAGTGCTATACAAAAGCAGAAGCAGAAGAGGAAATATGAAGATGCACTCAGTGAGGCCCTAATGCACTCGAGTGATACTCGGTCAGAAGCCAAAACGTAACAAATTTATAGTGATCAATCCGAACATGGTTTAATATTATTTATTCATTTTATTTTCACTTGTTATTATTATTTAACATCATTTAACATATATTTCAAGTATGAAAAAGGAGTTTGATGGTTTTAATTAGGAAGGCACAGAGGAAGTCAAACAACGACAGATAGAATCATTACAACTAACTAAGCACGTACCTACCATGATATCTTGTTCAAAGATTTCAAACGTACACATGTTGTTCCACAGTAAAACGCTCCACTCCTCAATGACTATTATTCAACAGACAAAATCAACTGACTATAAATACAGAGTTTTAGAGACCATAAAAAACATGAATAGAGAACAAGAATATATACAAGCAAATTAACGAGTCTCTGTTATTTATATTTTCTCTGTATTTATATTATTCTTCAGTGTTTATTATATTTGCTTTGTTAGAGAATCTGTATACACTTCAAATTCTATTTTCATTTGATCTCAAGGTATAGGGACCTTGAGAGGGTAGATATCCTTATGAGAGATAAAGTTGAGAGAATTCCTAGTAGGAGTTTCTGATCATAAGACTTATAAGGTACAAGTAGTAGAGACCGTTGCTGTTGGTAAGACTTACATCGGTGTAACTAAGAGAGAACGTTGCTGCTCATAAGACTTGTATAGGTACGAAAGAGATAAAGGTTAGAGGTTTGTTTGTTTTTGCACATAAGACTTGTCGTAAGGGGGAGAGAAATTTCTAGGAGTTAGAGCATTTCTGCTCATAGTCCATTCAAGGACGATTGTTGTTTTGTGGCATTCTGATGGCCTATTGAATGTTGGAAGAATAGTGAAAATCTCAGTAGCTCTTGATCTCTGAGGACTGGACGTAGGTTTAGGTTTTGGGCTGAACCAGTATAACTCTCTGTGTGCTAATCTTCTCAACTCTACTCTATCTATAGTTATTGACATATGATCGCATCAACCAAAAAATTTATCACATCACCCAATTCACTCCCCTCTTAGGTGAAGCTTGCCTCTTTTATTTGGTATCGGAGTGAGGTCTTCTCTAAAAAGCCTAACAGCTTAAGAAGGATCCGGTAAATGGCAATAATGGGTGAGAACATCCTTCCAAACAGATCTTCTATCATTAGACCTCTTGGTTTTACTGGAGAACATTTTTCATTCTAGAAAGCTAAGTTCAGAGTGTTCGTGATGGATAACGAATACAGTCTATGGAATGTAATAAAAGACGGTGACTATATTCCAATGAAGAAAATCAAAGATAGAGTCTTTAAAAAGAGTCTAGAAGAATTTGATGAAGATGACAAGAGGTTGGTAACATTAAACAGTAAAGCTATTTTAATGATACATAGTACCCTTAGTCAAAAGTGATATTTCTAAATTTGCACACTACCAACAGCTAAAGATATGTGGGATGCTCTTAAGTTTGCTCATGAAGGCACATCCGGAATCAAAGAAAGTAGGGTCAATACTCTAATTACAAGGTATGATCTATTTCTGATGAAACCTAGCGAAAGAATCTCAGAATTCAAACTTAGATATACTCATCTTGTTAATAAACTATTAGCACTTGGGAAAACATTTGATCAAAATTCCCAGGTAAGAAAGATCCTTAACATTCTTATGAAAGAATGGGAAGCAAAGGTAACAGCTATTGAAGAAGCTAAAGGAGAGTCAATGAGATCTGTGCTGCTCTCTTTGGTAGCCTTTTTGAGTATGAAGGAAAGTTAAGGTTCAAGAAGGAACTAGAAGAGTTCGATGATAAAAAGAAAAGAGGAGTTGCACATAAAGCTATCAAGGAAGATAAGTCTTTGGAAAATGAAGATGTCCTTGATGATGATGATATGGGAATGATCATGAGAAAATTCAAGAAGTTCTATAGAAGAGGCTAACAAAATCTCAAGAATTATCAAGATGGACCAAGCAAGAAAGAAAACAAGGAGCAACATATAGTATGCTACGAATGTGGAAAGCCTGGATACATCAAATCTAAATGCTTCAAAAACAAAGACATGAAGAAGCAGAAAAATAAAGCATACATATAATCTATATGGGGTATTGCTCGTCATTTGAAGAAAGCGACAACAATGAAGTTGCAAATCTATGCTTGGTAGCTAAAGAAGAAGAATCAAATTCTGAGGTAAGTAACTCTGAACCTACTTATGATGAGTTATTATCTGAATATAATGCATTGCATACTGAATTCATCAAGGTAGCTAATGAAATGGTTAGTCATAAGAAGAAAGTAAAAGAGTTAAAAAATACTATTATATCATCATGTGCATTATGTGAAGAAAAAAGATAAGAAAATAAGTGATTTAAAAAAAACTGAAAGATTTACTAAAGGAAGTGAAACTCTTAAAATCATTCTAAAATCTCAAAAAGTTTCCTTTGATAGATCTGGAATTGGATATAAGTCTGATCAGGATAAAAATAGAGGAAATAAGAAAAAGGGCACTAGGACTTATCTCAGATATTTTAAGAACTCTTTGCATACATCAAATCCATTTGCATCATGTAGTTACTGTAATAGGAAAGGACATTATCTTCATCATGTTATTTTAGAAAAGGACAGGTTATTGGTACATACAAATGGGTTCCGAAAGGGACCCATTTACCAAAAGTAATGCATACTAAGCACAAAGGACCCAAGAAGGTGTGGGTACCTAAAGCTTGATCAAGTGGGAATTGCTAGAATTGATGAAGTGGGAAAATTTGATGTTGTTTAAATCAATTATGTATATTACATTAAAGGATTATAACACAACCTCCTGAGTGTGAGTCAAGGCACTGACAAAAATAACTAGGTAATCTTTGATTTCGAGGAATGCTTGATAATAAACAAGAACGATCTACCGATTAAAAAAAATCCATTAAGGCAAAGATCTAAGATCAAAGGGATGGTAACTATTATACTATTGATTTAAATTCAAATTCTTCTGAAAATTTTTTTCATAGAAAATCAGAGGAAAGTTGGTTATGGCATAAGCATTTGGCTCATATTAATATGAACCAACTCAACAAACTAATTAGAAAAGATTTAGTTTTTGGTCTTCCCAAACTTAAATTTAAAGATGACATGATTTGTGAGGCATGTCAAAAAGGCAAAAAAACTAAATCTTCATTGAAAACAAAGTATGAGATGTCTACATCCAAGTCTTTACAATTACTTCATATGGACTTAGTAGGTCCAGCGAGAGTAAAAAGTTTTAGAGGAAATCTATATACTTTGGTAATTGTCGATGATTTTACAAGATTTACATGGACTTTATTGTTACTTCAAAAGATGAAATGTTTATCGAATTTATTATGTTTGCTAAAAACGTTCAAAATGAGAAAGGTATTTCTATTGGCTCTATCAAGATAGACCATGGAGGAGAATTTGATAATCAACTCTTTAAAGATTTCTGCAACAACAAGGGATAGATCACAACTTCTCTGCACCTGGAACGCCTCAGCATAATGGAGTAGTAGAAAGGAAGAATAGAGTCCTCACAGATATGGCAAGGGCAATACCCAATGAAAAAGAAATGTCACAAGTATTTTGGGTAGATGCAATGAATACTGCATGCTATATTTCAAATCGAGCATATATTCACAAGTCACTTAGAAAGACACCATATGAACTCTACGAAGGAAGAAAGCCAAACCTTGCTCATCACATATCTTCATATGCAAATGCTTCATTCACAATAATGGTAAAGAAAACTTGGGTAAATTTGATTCAAAGTCTGATGAAGGTTTATTTCTAGGATATTCTAATAGAAGTAAAGCATATAGAGTCTTTAATAAAAGAACATGTACTATTGAAGAATCAATTCATATTGTGTTTGATGAACTTGATTCTCAGATAAAGTATTTTGATGAAGAAGAAATGGATTTCATAAAGAAATAAAACTATTTCAAATTAGAATGATTTTGAAATAAATGATTTTCAAAATAAAGGTGTCGATGATCATGCTCAACAAAAAGCATAGAAACATATTTAAGATCATCTAGTTGATCAAGTAGTTGGAGATATTCATGAAGGTGTCAAAACCAGAAATAGAATTCTTAATGAGGTAACTTTTTTGCTTTTATTTTTGAGATTGAACCTTCTAATATTGAAGAAGCATTATCTAACAATGATTGGATGATTGCTATACAAGAAAAATTAAATCAATTTCAAAGGAATCAAGTTTGGGATTTAGTACCTCGACCTAAAGATCACTCTATTATAGGAACAAATGGGTTTTCAAAAATAAACTTAATGGATCAGCAATCATTATGAGAAACAACACAAGATTGGTTGCCAAAGGCTATAATCAAGAAGAAGGTATTGATTATGAGGAAACATATGCTCCAGTGGCAAGATTGGAAGCAATACGAGTACTATTAGCCTTTGCTTGCATTAAAGGTTTTAAACTTTATCAAGTGGATGTGAAAAGTCCTTTTCTAAATGGCTATATTATAAAGGAAGTATATATAGAACAACCTCCTGATTTTGAAGAGAAAACAAAGCCTGATCATGTTTTCAATCTTAAGACAGCTTTATATGGTTTAAAACAAGCACCCAGAGCTTGGTATGAAAGACTAAGCAAGTTTCTTCTTGATCAAAACTTTGTCATAGGAAAGGTAGATACAACTCTTTTCATCAAACATAACAAAAATGATCTTCTAATTGTTCATATTTATGTTTATGATATTATTTTTGGTGCTACTAATGAATGTCTTTGTCAAGAATTTTCCAAGTTTATGTAGGGAGAGTTTGAAATGTCAATGATGGGAGAATTAAACTTCTTTCTTGGACTTCAAATCAAGCAAAAGAAGAATGGGATATTTGTATCTCAAATAAAATATTTGAAAGAAGTATTGAAGAAGTAAGGAATAGACAATACTAATAGAGCTGATACTCCAATGAGCTCTACAACCTTGTTGGATGCAAACATAAAAGGCCCTGACTTCAACATCACCAAATATAGAGGAATGATTGGTTTATTACTCTATCTAACAGCAAGTAGGCCGGATATACAATTCAGTTTTGGAATGTGTTCAAGGTATCAATCTACTCCTAAGGTGTCACATGCATAAACAGTAAAAAGAATCTTCAAATAACTAGGAGACACTGCACAACTTGGCCTATGGTATCCAGAAAGAGGAAATGAATATTTGATGGCCTATTCAGACTCAGATAATAAAGGATATAAAGCTAACAGGAAAAGTACCAGTGGACAATATCAATTCCTTGGAGGATTTCTGGTATCATGGTTCAGCAAAAAGTAGACACATTGTCATTATCTTCCATTAAAGCTGAATATATAGTTATAACAAGCTGTTGTTCTCAATTGCTATGTTTGAAGCAACAACTTCAGGATTTAGGGATATACCTAAAGGAGATACCAATTTACTGTGACAACACTAGCACCATTAGTTTGGCCAAGAATCCTGTACAACGTTCAAGGACCAAGCATATAGATATCCGACATCACTTCATTCAAGATCATGTACAAAAGAAGGATGTCAAAGTAGAATTCATACCGACGCATCTTTAACTGGCTGACATATTCATAAAGCCTATAGCTTAAGATCAATTCTTATATATGTGAAGAAAATTGGGAATGGTTAATCCTAATGAGTTTTAACTTTTTCTTGTTAATTATTATGTTTAATATAAGTGTTGATGATAATCATACTGATTTAAGCATCAGAATATATTGAAAATGTTTTTGCAGGACTATCACTCGAGTGTTGGATGGCTCACTTGAGTGCAAGGCACTTTAGCACTCGAGTCAGAGATGAATTCTTGAGTGTGGAAGAATATCATATACTCTACTTCTAGCTATGTAAAACAAGGATTAACAGAGCGAAAGAGGCAAGCTTCACCCAAGAGGGGGTGAATTGGGTGATATGATAAATTTTTCGGTTGATGCAGTGATATGACTTTATTTGTAAATAGAGTAGAGTTGAGAAGATTAGCACACAAAGAGTTATACTAGTTTGGCCCAAAACCCAGGCCTACGTCTAGTCCTCAGAGATCAAGACCTACTGAGATTTTCACTATACTTCCAAGATTCAATGGGCTTTCAGAACATTGTAAAACAACAATCGTCCTTGAATGGACTACGAGCAGAAATATTCTAACACTTAGAAATTTCTCTCCCCCTTACGACAAGTCTTACGTGCAGAAAAACAAACCTATGACCTTTCATTCTTGCTTACGTATATAAGTCTTATGAGCAGAAATGTTATCTCCTGCTTACACCACTGTAAGTCTTTCGAGCAGCAACGTTATCTACCACTTGTATCTTGTAAGTCTTATAAGCAGAAAGTCCTCCTAGGAATTCTCTCAACTGCTTCTCTCGTAAGGATATCTACCCTCTCAAGGTTTCAGTACCTTGAGATCAAATGAAAATAGAATTTGAAGTGTATACAGACTCTCTCACAGAGCAAATATAATAAACATTGAAGAACGATATGAATATAGAGAAAATATGAATAACAGAGACTCGTGAATTTGCTTGAGTGAATTCTTGTTCTTAGTTATCATTGATTGTCTCTGAAGCTCTACATTTATAGCCAGTTGATTTTGCCCGTTGAATAATAATCATTATGGAACGAAGCATTATACTGTGGAACAGCATGCGTACGTTTGAAATCTTTAAACATGGCAAGCACGTGCATGGTTGGTAGTAATGATTCTGTCTGCTGTTGTTTAACTTCTTTTGTGCTTTTCTAATTTAAACGACCTACCTCCTGTATCACACTTCTAATATATGTTAAATAATGTTAAATAATAATAACAAGTGAAAATAGAGTGATTAAATAATATTAAACCATATTCGGATTGATCGTTGTGAGTTAGTGACGTTTTGGCTTCTGATAGAGGATCACTTGGTGAACTAGGCCTCACTCAAGTGAATCTTCATATTTGATCTTTTGCTTAAGCTTTTATGTTGAACTTCCACATGATTGAGAGAGTGCATTTTCATACTTGCAAGTGATGTGGGACCTCACTCGAGTACAAATCCCCTCACTCGAGTGCACCTATATTTTACATTATGAGCCCACATCTTTAGATAACACTCGCATCCCATTTTATCAAGAGTGAGATTCTGCAGTTATAGGTGATGTGGGCTCTCACTCGAGCATACTTACTCTCACTCGTGTGAACAGTATATTCTTGTAAAAGAAACTCTTTTACTTCAGTAATCATAATAGAGAGAGTTAGATTCTACACTCGTAGGTGCTGAGGTATCACTCGGGTGCAGTATCCTCCACTCAAACATACTTTCTCTTCCATGCACTTGGTGGCTCTCTGGAAAACACTTCCTGGACCTCACTCGCTTATACTCGAGTGTAGTTTACATTTTGAGTTTACCTTGCTCTCGAGTAAACACTTCCACTGCCATACTTGTAAGGACTCAGGTCCACTTGAGATTATCACTTGAGTAGCAGTTCTGAGCTCAAGTGAGATGATGATATCTTGTCTCTGTCATTGCTCTCTGTCAAACACTTGCACGAGTGTCCCTTCATGCTCAAGTACAAATCTTATCATCACTCTAGTATTGTGTCCATTACTAGAGTTGCCCTGGTATTTACAGCTAGAGCTCTCTTCTATCAAACACTTTCTATCCAACACTTGCATGTGCTCGAGTTTAAAAGTTCTTGATGCTGAGTACTAGGTCTATCACTCGAGTGCATTTGTTAAAATAGCAGCAATGACCTCTGAACTTAGTGATATGCATTTGGTAATACTTTGTTAATAGTTTTAACTATTGTTTAAACTTGTAAAACATTATATTCTTACCATATCTCACAATAATCTTTTGTTATCATCAAAACTTGGAATCTAACACAGAGTATGCAAGAACTCTTGGCACTCACTCGAACATACCAAAAGTGTCAAACCTCACCTGAGTGAGGAATAACATCACTCGAGTGATATAGAACATACCTGAAGTGCTGCAAGAACACTCGAGTACTTACATACTTCAGCCAGGTATGCATTTACATACTTTATGAAATTTCTCTGTTTTGCACTCGAGCACTAAAATGTATCACTTGAGTGTTGTATAAATAACACTCGAGCACTAGGGTTATCACTCGAGTGTTGGAACTTATATCAGATACGTGATAGCTCAGACCATCGCACTTCCTCTTCTCACTTGAAGCGTCTCTTTACTCGTCAACCATACTCTTTATCTTTGATTATTTCTTATCGATTAAACGCCTCAAGTCTATTCAAATTTCAGTTGTAAACCCTTAAATTTTCATCAAAAGGTCAGATTTTTCATAATTTTCCGTTTTCTTGCCCTAACAGAAGAAAATTTCCGAAAATCTTCTTTAAGCTTTTTTTGTTCTGTTAATTCTTCAATCCAATTTTGAATCGTTCAAAATGGTTAGAACAAAGATTCCACAAGTTTCCCAAAACTGTCCAACACCTTCACCCTCTCTTTCATAAGCCAGTAAGTCAGAATTTGCAATGGCAGTACCTTCACATACTTTATCTCTAACTCCTTCACTATCTTATACTCCAACACCACCTCTAAAGCCCAAAATCACCAAGAAAAGAACTCTAACTAAGAAGATTCATCCTAAGCCTAAGTGGCTAAGAAGGATTAACCTCCACTAAAGAAACCAAAGGGAGTTGTCTTCAAAGATCCTGTTGTCACTTACTCTCAAGTGAAGGAAGTAAAGGGAAGAGGAAAGACGACTGCGACAGAAGAACCTTAAGTGTATTCATATGATGATTCCTTCAATATGTACCTCCTGGAAGCATTAGAAAAATCGAAGCTCGATGCCTTGGTAGGCAAGATTGCCTCCCAAACCGGTACCTCAGGTTCTTATCATGTTGGCCAAACCAGTGTAGCTGCTTTAGGAGTACCTTCTACTTCACAGGCTCTGGAGGAAGAACAAGTTATAAATCCTTCATATGGCTTCAATGTTCAGGAACTGAAGCTATTTGATCAGAAGATATATGATTCTAAGTTTGCTCAGAGAAGTTTTTGCCTTATAGTTTATGTAGATTTGGATTATCTGAAGAAAAGTTGTAGTCTGGATTTTGAACCTTTCCTTGGTTATTATGATCCCTGGTTGAACATACATCTTCCATATTCCCCTACTATTGTGAGAACTATAATATCCCAATTTTTGATTAAGGGAAAATCATGATTATTGTGGATAATTATGAATCTAATTTGAATTATTACATGTTTTATGGCAATATTAATTAGTATGTCATAATTATTGGAAAATTGATAGAATGGGATTATTGGCCTTAAGTTGGTGATTAATGGGAAAATTAATTACTAACTATGGGAAAATGAGAAGTGAGATTGAATGGCTAATGGATGGATTAGAGAAGCTAATTGAGGATTTAGTGAGTGAGAGCCAATGAGGAGTGGACACATGGCAAGCTCACATGTTGGGAGGGATATGAGAAAAGTCAAAGGTATTTTAAAATATGTTTTCTCTTTCTTCTTCCCTCTTAGGTGCTGAAATGGTATGGGAGAGGGATAGAATTATCACTTTCTCTATTTCTTCACTCCTCCTCACTCTCATCTCTCTCGTTCTCTCTCTCCTCCTTTCTCTTGGCGCCATTATTGCATAAATAAGGGGAAAGCTTGCAAAAAGGTAAGGCAAATGATCTCTATTGCTCAAACTCACTTCATGAATGTTGTTCCTTGGAGTGAGAGCTTCATTTTGATGTTTATAGTGTGCCCATTGGTGTTGGTTTGTGGCCACATGAAATTTTGGGAAGTAGTGAATCAAGAACTCCCTTTGAGAAAGTTGATAAGGTGAGTGAAACCTATCTATCTATCTATGTTTTGTGCCCAATGGATTAGCTTGGAAATTCTGGAAATTTGGCTTGAAATTTCAAAAATTAGGGTCTTGTGGTGTTTGAATTGTTGTTGTCATGGATATGATGCTTTGAGATGTATCTTGGGTAGATAGAATTTGATTGAAGCTTAAATGTAAGGTTTGGCACATTTGTGTTGGTTTTGTGCATTGGGCAAAAATAGGGCATGTAATTGGGTCGTGATTTTGGTCATTTTGAGGTTACCATTGTGTTCCTTGTGAAAATTTATGTGGGAATAGGCTTGATTGTTAATTTTGGAGCCATTGGACACTTTGGTAGAAAATTGGAAAATCTGTCTTGTGTGAACTCTGTCTGGTCAATCAGTTTACACAAGCGTTTTGAATAACCAAATGGTGTTGGAAAATTATGAAACTTTCCAGTCTTAAATTTCACATCCCAAGCTTCAAAATGGATATATATATTTTGGGTCATTTCGTTTAGTATTTTAGGAGATATGATTGTCCAAAGTTTGGGATGGAAACAGAACTCTGTTTTGGAGTAGTGTTGAGTTTTTGGTGATTCTATATTTGTGTGATGATTTGAAGTAATGAGCCATATTTTTCCTAGAAAGAGGACTTAAATACCTTTCATTTGGCTTTGGAATCACCTCATTTCGATTTTTCTAGAATTAGTTATGAATTTTGGAAGTTCAGCCAAGAATCAGGGGATTTCTTGGCCGTGGCCCAAACCTTTCTGGCCTGATTCTAGTCGCGGCCCATGAGTGGCTAGCCTCGGCCAGTGACCTTCTGACCATATTTTGGCCGCGGCCCAAGGAAGGGCTGGCCGCGACCAACCCCTGTGTTCCAGCACTTTGAGTTTTTGAAAGGAGATCTCTAACGTATTGTTTCCCAACCTTTTAGGGCTTTTATTAGAGGCATTTATGGCCTCTTAAGGGTCAATTATGATAACCAAATCTAAGCATTATAAAGTAAATTAAGTCTTGAAATAGAGTATAATTCTTCATCCTTAATTATGATTCTAGGATTTGACATTTGCTCTACTCAGGAGAGACTGGCGCTAGGACATGCCCGGAAGGACCAAGGTAGTGACTCTTCTCTCATGTTGTGTATGATGTTTTGGTATGCATAACTTATTATTGAACTGTGAACTGCATGTACCATGGTCCATTACAGTGTGAGCAGGTCAGTGTGAGCCATGTAGGGATTGACGCTGGTCATCTCTAGGTCGGCCGTTGAACTGCCGTTGTAATCGACATGGAACTTTGTGAATCTGACATGTGGGTTGGCGTTTGTTAAATGTCTGCCCTTTAAGACCGGTTGTGACCACAACCGGTCTTAAAAGTGTGACCTTAAGACCGGTTGTGCCCACAACCGGTCTTAAATGTCTGCCCTTTAAGACCGATTGTGCCCACAAATGTCTGGTCTTAAAAGGGACGTTTTTAAAAGGGACTTTTTTAAAAACGTCCCTTTTATTATGTACACGCACAGAATGCTCCAAAGGCAGCAATACATTAGACAGTCATACATTAAAATGGTAGTAATACATTAGACAGCAATACATTAAACAGCACAGAATCACTGATTTCAATTTCAAAATTCAAAAGCCAATATAGTCTATAGGCAGCAACAAATTAATGTTCATACAAGCTAGTACAGTCATACATTGATGATTCATTTGGCCATTAGACAGTAAGGATGACCAAATGGCAGTAAAACAAAAGCTTCTTCTTTTGAAGTTGATTGTACCTTCCCTAGCTAGTCCCCAGTGTCCCTTTGGTTGCCTACACCAAACATGAAGTTTTTGGGAAAAGAACCAAGCAAAGAAATGAACATGCTCTAAAAAACGTGTAAACTATGTCCTGTACAAAAACCCAAACATGAAGTTTCTGTCTAAGGATCGGATTGAGAATGAAATAGAGCAAACAAGAACCAACAAAAGCTAAATGACTTTGACCTCAATTCCTCTTTGCTTCAAATAGCCCTTAGCGTCAATTATGTCATGTACAAAAACCCAAATAATCAAGCAACAGTATGATTCATCAAGAATCCTATTCTAGGAGCAATATCTTGCCACAATTAACCCATCATATAGATGCAAAAACACCAGGACACAGCCATCACAATTCAATAATGTACAATGTAACGTTGGATTCAAAAACTCACTATTTGTGTAATAGCTCATAGATGAATTCAGCACAACATGTGCGAATGAAATCAATATCTTCTTCCGGAAAGGGATCAGCAAGATCAAACATCTGTAACAGCAAAACCAGACGAAACATTGACTTAGTAACTTAAAAACAATAAAGTAAAACAAAAGTTCTGAAATATAAATTTACCTCTTCAGTAAAATCAGTCGTGCCTAGAGTAATAATGTTGTAAATGTGTCTCAAAACATAAAAACCACATAAGTTGGACCCCTTTGGTTGCCTACGGCTCTGAGAAAAAACATGATATCATCAAAACAAATATAAAGGCATGTCTTATTACATTCTTTAAACAAATCCATATGTACTAACCTTTGGCATGATCCATGTAGGATCCTTTAAATCACGAACATGCTTACCATAAGCACTGTGTAGGAATGTCCGCATAGACCTATGATCATGACAATGACAAAGGTTATTGGTTTTACACAAATTCCATATACTTTGCATACAAAAGGTAAGAATGCAAGAAAACTAACGAATTCATAGTCTTTTTCAAATCATTCCCTGGTTTGAAGTGGAGGGAACATAAGAGGATGACAGTGTAACTACTCTTACATAGAAGAAGCAACTGCCAATGATCACTGAAAAAAACAGAAGAATATTAAGCAAACATAAAACATTATATAAATTATAAACTATCAATTTGTTTCTTACCTATGCACATATGGAGCCAAGAAACACTCAGTTCCAGTTTCACTAAGCCTCTCTGACAAGTATCGATGTCTAGTAGTAGCAATGGTCCCTTTCTCTTAGATGTGATGGGGGCATAAGAATCCAAATTTTTCGCTTTTGCCAGAGGAGACCAACCTAGGATGCATGTACCTACAATAACACAAGCACATAAATAAAAGGTAAACGGTGAAACTTTTAAAATATTTACTTTGAATTGCAGAAGCTACTTACATTAAGAACACTTGGACAATCCCAATCGTAAGATTTTGTCCAGGAGCTACCAGGGACATCAAATCATCCCTCTCAAGATAGCATGTCACTCCTGACTGTCCAACAACTGAATCCGTAGGCCACTCTCTTGTTTTGAAGAATGTATCATATGCCATCTGAATCACTTGCTGCATGATATTCAATGGAGGCTGTGAAACTTCTTGCTGAGTGAAGGGAGCTGGACTTGGTGGGGCTTTGATCGGACTATCCTCGGCTCGACCAGAAACAAGGTTCGTTGGCCACAAGATAAATATGCCCAAGACATCGCTAACGACCTTGAATTCATCATAAGGGATAGGGACAGGTGCATCTGCAATAATCACCTCATCAACTGACACCCGGACTTGATCACCTTCCATTTGTCGGTGGTGGACAGTTGATCCCAGGTTATGCACACTACCCCGTGTAACTAACCGTCTCAGAGGATCCTCGACAAAAAGATCACAAAGCTCCGTAATTTGCAGGTTAGGACCCTCTGATGATTGCCTGATGTTGCAACAACTACCTTTAGTGCTCTGCTTATTAGGATCAATCGATTGTGGCTGGGGAGCACTGGTATCTTGTCTTGAGCTCATAAACACTATCATTTCCTCTTTAATCTTGCTCAACCGGGTTTCTAATAGTGCATCAAAAGATGCTTCAGCCTCGGCCTTTGCTTCTGCTCTTGCAATGGCCAACATAGTCTCCAATTCCTCCCTAGTCACGATGTTTGAGGAATGGCGTACGGGGGCTCCAAAGTAATCCCGTATCCCTACCCCTCCTCCAACTCCCTTGACACGACCTGGATGCTCGTGTTTAGCAGTAGCAACTGTGAGGATGTCATTCCTGCCCTCTGACTTAAAAGAGCCTTCAGCTTGTTGTTTTCTAAGTTCATCCTGTAACATAATACAAAATAACAAACATAAGTAATAATGTACATTTCTTATGTAATTAATTACAATAACGATATATACTTACAATTCTTTCACCAACTATACGAGATTGTTCACTCGTATAAGTCCCACTCCTCTTTTGGTGGGCAAATTGCCATTTTTCTTCTCGACGAATCGGAGAAGGTGGAGAAAGAAGAACAAAAGGATCGGATTGAGATGCTTCTTCCAATCTCTTCCGTTTGGCCGCCAACAAGTCTCTTTTAGCCTTTGCATAACCCCCACGAGACATTGTATGAGGGCAATCATTCTTTCTTCCACTTTCTTGTGCTTTTTGCCTTTTTGCCTGCGAATAAGAAATGATACAAAAGGAAAGTGTTAGAATCAATTAAGATAATTGCTAAGTAAATAAAACAAAAAATAAGTCAACTAACCAAAGATTCTGGAGTAGTCCGAAGCCTAACAAATTCTTGCCACGTCGCTTGATCAAGAAATGTATACTGGTCGCACGGATTAGGACAAGGGTGACCATCTTTCACCTCAATATGAATGTAATTGTTGGTCAGATTTGTCTTAAACTTGCTCCAGCGCTCATAACAATACGTCATCGTCTTGTTGTACAAGATCTCACTCTGAGGAACGTCGTAGGTGAGCTGAAATGCATGCATTGAAGGAGTAAGTGACAAATTTGTGACATTTGATAATGATTAATTACATACAGACGAGAATTGTATACCTGAATAGTGTCCCAAATATGCTGCTTCACCTTTGCATCGACATTTCTCTACTCCTCTATCAAGATGCTCGGCTTGTTACGTGCAAGGAGGCCGACGAAACTCCTATATCGTTGTGCATTAGGCCCGATTGGTTTCCAATGTCTATCAAACTCAATCGATATCTTTTCGCCTGCACTCCGACTGAGGGAAACATTTGTCAACCGTGTGCCACGTCTACCCCTCCGTACAGACTGGCTACTGCGCTCACTATGACCCTGGCTCGGAGCATTGCTAGGCTCGCCCTGGTTAACACTAGCTGGCTGACTCTGCTGAGCACTAGGTGGCTGACTCTCCTGAGCACTACGTGGCTGACTCAGAGGTGGAGGACGTGGCTGATCCTCTGTACTAGGACGCTGGGGATCCATCATTTGCCTGTAACGACAACAAAGAAAGATAAATCCTAAGCTATGACATGTGAAGACTATATCGATAAAATAACTAAACATATTCTTTAGATATAAGTCATAATCATAATTACTTTAGTTAGTTAAGGTCAAAGTAGTATCATAAAGAGATATCCTCCCATATTCCCTCGTGATGATCATTTCTTGTGCCGTGCGCATTATCTGCTTCATCTTCTTCGTTCAGTTCTGGTAGACCCCTGGAAAAAGAAGGAGTCTCAAGAAGATCATAATTTGAGTGACTTTTCTCGTCAATATCAACGATCCTTTTTCCTTGGAGAGCTACAGACCACATTTTATTTTCCTGATCAGTGATATAGAACACTTGTTGCTCCTGATCTGCCATAATGAAAGGTTCATCTCCAAAACTTCTACTATTCAGATCTACTAATGTAAATCCTAACCTATCGATCTTCACACCATTATTGACATCAACCCACTTGCATTTGAAAATGGGAAATCTAATTTTAACATAGTCAACCACCCAAATCTCTTCAATCACCCCATAATAAGGTATGGCAGCCAATGTAGGGTTGTTATCTTTCAAACTAGAGAAGTACATAGATGCAGCCACTAATACAACACCACTGTTCTGGACGGTGCTCTATCATCTAGGGACTTCGTGTAAAAGGTATAACCATTGATCACAAATGAAGTCCAACTTATGACCTCAACTTCAGGACCACGTGCTAACCAATTTATTGTATCAGAAACACATTCTTCTCCGTCAACCTTTTGTTTGAACCAATGTGCGAAAGTTCTGTTATGCTCCCTGATTAACCTTTGTTCAGTCATTCGACTATTTTGTTTCCGTACAATTTCTTTATGGGCATTCATGTAATATTGAACTTCATCAACATTGTTCAAGATGTACAAGTGGACTTAGTGCAATTCATCAGCATCTATGCTCTTTACTGTTGCCCCGCGTCTTCCCCCTTCTTGATCATGACGTTTAGGAAGGCCAATATGTCGTACATTTGACAAATAGTGTTGACAAAATTCCATAGCTTCTTCAGAAACATATTTTTGAACAATAGATGCTTCAGGCCGATTGGGATTCTTCACATACCCTTTTAGTATTTTCATAGTTCTTTCGATCGGGTACATCCACCGGAAATAGATAGGGCCACACAACTTTATCTCCCTCACTAGATGAACAACCAAGTGTACCATGATATCAAAAAAGGAAGGAAGAAAAAGCTTCTCAAGCTGGCATAAGATCATATATCCTTCATTTTCCAATTCCTCCAATCTTTCCGTGTTAATGACTTTACAACAAATGGCATTGAAGAAGAAACAAAGTCTGGTCAATATGTGTTGAAGATCATATTCGGCAATGCCTCGAATAGCTACTGGGAGTAGTTGTTGCATTAAGACATGACAATCATGAGACTTTAGCCCTATTAACTTCAAGTCTTTCATCGATACAAGCTTTTTAAAATTTGAACAATACCCT
This sequence comes from Inga leiocalycina, assembly GCA_963242795.1. Classification (NCBI taxonomy): domain Eukaryota; kingdom Viridiplantae; phylum Streptophyta; class Magnoliopsida; order Fabales; family Fabaceae; genus Inga; species Inga leiocalycina. The sequence continues at coordinate 32,318,167 of OY725332.1, forward strand.
GAAGGAACTTTAACGCCATGTAAACACTCACAAAAGCTTCTTTTCTCAACCTTAGACAAAGTATGAGCAGCTGGAGGACAAAAAGTTCTATTACCGTATGGCCTTGGATGTAAATCTTCTCGTATTCCCATTTCTTGCAAGTCTAATCTTGCCTTCACGCCATCCTAGAACTTCCTTGTATGTTGAGCAGTGTCCCAACAATACTATCATATACGTTCTTCTCCACATGCATGAAATCAATACAGTGTCTGACGTCAAGATTGCGCCAATATGGAAGATCGAAGAAGACGGACCTTTTTTTCCATATATTTTTCTCATTTCTACTCTTTGATGACTTACCAAACATAGTATTGATATTTTTCACCTTTTCATAAATTTTCTCCCCAGTCAATGCCTCTGGAGCATCTTTAAACTTTTGGCCACCGAAAAAAGCTGTTTTTAATCTACGATAAGGGTGGCTTCATCTTAGAAATCGCCTATGGCCAAGGTAAACTGTCTTTCTTCCATGTTGAAGTTGATGGTAGCATGTGCCTTCTTCACATATCGGACAAGCTTTGTGGCCTTTAACGCTATATCCTGACAAGTTCCCATATGCAGGGAAGTCATTTATAGTACAAAAGATCATTGCTCGCATATTAAAAGTCTCCTTCTTGTTCGCATCAAAAACATCGACACCTTTATCCCACAACTCTTTCAAGTCTTCGATCAAGGGTTCTAGGTAAACATCTATGTCATTTCCGGGTTGCTTTGGTCCTGAAATCAACATAGACAACATAATGTACTTTCGTTTCATACATAACAAAGGAGATAAGTTGTAAATTACCAACAGAACAGGCCATGAACTATGTATACTACTTAGGTGTACACTTCGGTGATATTTCTCCTTACTCATTACTGTTTTAATTCTTTTGTCAAAGTTTTATATTTTCGAAAGAAATTTCAGTATCACCCAATTCACCCCCCCTCTTGGGTGTAACGCTTGATCTTACATTTGGTATCAGAGAGTAGGTCTTCTTGTTAAGGTATAACAACCTAAGAAGGATCCAATGGCAAGCATGGGTGAAGGAATTCTTCCCGACGGAGCATCCATCACTAGACCTCCCGGTTTCAATGGAGAGCACTTTTCTTTCTGGAAAGCAAAATTCAAAGTGTTCGTGATGGCTACTGAATATGGGCTATGGGATGTAATCGAGAGTGGAAATTATCAACCTACAAAGACTGTAGATTCTCAGAAAATTCCAAAGACGCCAGTGGAATATGATGAGAATGACAAGAAACTGATCACTCTCAATAGCAAGGCAATTCTGATGTTACAAAGCTCTTTGAGTCAAAATGAATACTTCAGAATTTGCACACTCCCAACAGCAAAGGAAATGTGGGAAGCTCTGGAAATAGCTCATGAAGGAACTTCGGGAATAAAGGAGAATCGAATCAACACCTTGATCACTGAATTCGATCTACTTCGAATGAAATCAGGTGAGTCAATTTCTGAATTCGAACTTAGATATACTCATCTTGTTAATCAACTTGCAGCACTTGGTAAAGTCTATGATCAAAATATCCAAGTACGAAAGATTTTGAATATTCTTTCTAAAGAGTGGGAGGCCAAAGTCACTGCGATAGAAGAGGCAAAAGGAGAATCAATGAGATCAGTTGCTTCTCTATTTGGAAGCCTTTCTGAATATGAAAGCAAGTTAAAGTTCAAACGGGAACTAGACGACATCAGTGACAAAAGAAAGAAAGGTCTAGCTCTAAAAGCAAAAGAAGAAAATCAAGATGAAGATGAGGAGTTTGATGATGATGAAATGGGTTTAATCATAAAACGATTCAGAAAATTCTACAAGAAAGGTCAAGGCTTCAAACACTTTCAAAAAGGAGGAACTAGCAACAAAGACCATATCATCTGCTATGAATGTGGTAAACCAGGACATATCAAATCAGAATGTCCAGAGCTCAATCAAAAAGGCAAAGAAAAGAGAAAAGGCAAATTCTTTAACAAAAAGAAGGCCTTTGTATCTGCTATATGGGGAGATAGTTCCTCAGACGAAGAAAGTGATGAGGAATAAGTAGCCAACATATGTCTTGTTGCTCAAGAAGAGACAGAAGAAGAGGTAAATGATTTTGACCCTACCTATGATGAATTATTATCCGAATATAATGCTTTACATTCTGAATTCATCAAAGTAGTTAAAGAACTAATTGTTTTCAAAAAGAAAAACAAAGCTCTAGAAATTGAGCTTAAAGAGAGTTCGGAAAAGAATTGTGAAAATTGCTCTTCTTTGAAAAAGAAAAACACTGATCTCACAAAAACTCTTGAAAAGTTTACCAAAGGTAGTGAGATGCTAAGTGTGATTTTAAAAGAACAACGATTTGTAAATGACCGATCTGGTATTGGATATGATCCAAAATCAGATAAAAGGAAAGGTAGAAAGAAAGCAGGAGGTAAGTCATATTTGAATTATTTCCAGCATTCTGTGCATATATCAAATCCTTTTGCATTTTGTAATTACTGTAATAGAAAAGGCCATTATACCTCCTCCTGCATTCATAAGAAGAGAGGAAACATAGGAACCTACAAATGGGTACCTAAAGGCACATATGTTCAGAAAATCATTTATACTAACCCAAAAGGACCAAAAAAGAAGTGGGTACCTAAGACTTAGTCATTTGATTGCAGGTATGTCTTAAAGCATCCAAAAATAACAAGTGGTTCATAGACAGTGGATGCTCTAGACATATGACCGGAGATTTCGAAAGTTTTACCACATTACAACCTAAGGAAGGTGGAAAGGTAAAATTTGGAGGAAATCAATCCGGAAAAATAGCAGGAATTGGTGAAACCAAAAATGACAAAGGCATACAAATCAAAGACGTATACTACGTTGAAGGCTTATGTCATAATTTGCTGAGCGTAAGTCAAAGTGCAGATAAAGACAACTGGATAATCTTTAATTCAGAAGAATGTCTAATTGTCAACAAGAAAGACTTACTACTTGATAAGAAGAATATCAAGGCTAAGCTCAGAGCAAAAAGGGAAGGTAACTGCTATACCTTAGATATTAGTAGAAATGAATCTGAAAACTGTTTTCTGAGTAATGCCGATGAAAGTTGGTTATGGCATAAAAGATTAGCTCATGTCAATATGCATCAACTAGGCAAACTACTCAAAAAGGATTTAGTTCTTGGATTACCCAAAGTAAATTTCAAAAACGATTTGATTTGTGACGCATGTCAAAAAGGTAAACAAACTAAATCATCCTTCAAATTGAAAAATGAGATTTCAACAAATAGACCACTACAATTATTACATATGGATTTAGTTGGTCCAGCAAGAGTAAAGAGTCTTGGTGGAAACTTATATTCATTGGTTATTGTTGATGATTTCTCTAGATTTACATGGGTTATCTTTCTATCATCAAAGGATGAAACCTTTGAAGAATTTATTGTTTTTGCCAAGAAAGTGCAAAATGAGAAAGGTATGTCTATTGCAGGTATTAGGACTGATCATGGTGGAGAATTTGAGAATCAAGCTTTTAAAGAATATTGTGATACAAATGGCATTGATCACAATTTCTCTGCTCCAAGGACGCCTCAACAAAATGGAGTTGTGGAATGCAAGAATAGAGTGCTTACCGAAATGGCTAGAACAATGTTAAATGAAAAGAACATGTCTCAAGTTTTCTGGGCTGATGCTATGAGTACAGCATGCTATATTTCAAATAGAGCCTATATCAGAACGAAACTTGGAAAGACACCATACGAGCTATACAAAGGAAGGAAGCCAAACATTGCTCACCTACATATCTTTGGTTGTAAGTGTTTCATTCATAATAATGGTAAAGATAACCTAGGAAAATTTGATTCTAAAACTGATGAAGGAATTTTCTTAGGATATTCTAACCGAAGTAAAGCATATAGAATTTTCAATAAAAGAACTTGTGTTGTTGAAGAATCAATTCATGTTGTATTTGATGAATTTGAATCCTCTGACAAAACCATTGATGAAGAACAGGAAGTTGTTTTAAATCAAGAAAATGGTCAATCTATTTCTAAGTCTCTTGTTCCAGAGGTTGATGAAACTAAGGATGAAGAGCAATCCCTAGGTCAACCTAAAGCTTGGAAATACAATAGAAGTCATCCCTTAGATCAAGTCATAGGAGATGTGAATGAAGGGATCAAAACCAGAAATAGAGTTTTCAATGAAATAAGTTTTTCTGCATTCATTTCTGAAATTGAACCTTCTAACATTGATGAAGCCCTATCAGACAATGATTGGGTCATAGCAATGCAAGAAGAATTAAATCAATTTGAAAGGAATCAAGTCTGGGATTTGGTACCCCGACCCAAAGATCATACGATCATTGGTACCAAATGGGTATTCAAAAACAAACTTGATGAATCTGCAATTATTGTCAGAAACAAGGCAAGATTGGTGGCCAAAGGCTATAATCAGGAAGAAGGAATTGATTATGAGGAAACGTATGCTCCAGTGGCTAGATTGGAAGCTATACGTGTACTCTTAGCCTTTGCATGCATCAAAGGATTCAAACTCTATCAAATGGATGTTAAGCGTGCTTTTCTAAACGGTTACATCATGGAGGAAGTATATGTAGAACAACCTCCAGGTTTTGAAGATGTAACTAAACCAGACCATGTTTTCAAACTTAAAAAGGCTTTATATGGTTTAAAACAAGCTCCTAGAGCCTGGTATGAAAGGCTTAGTAAGTTTCTCATCGATCAAGGTTTTGTACGAGGAAAAGTTGATACAACATTATTTATAAATCGAAAGCATGATGATATTTTAATTGTTCAAATATATGTTGATGATATTGTTTTCGGTGCTACTAATGAAACTCTATGTAAGGAATTTTCTGAGATAATGCAGGGAGAGTTTGAGATGTCAATGATGGGAGAATTGAATTTCTTTCTTGGTTTACAAATCAAACAAAGAAAGAATGGAATCTTCATATCTCAAACAAAGTATTTAAAAGAGCTATTGAAGAAGTATGGAATGGATGAAGCAAATGGCTCAGATACGCCTATGAGTTCAACAACGTTACTTGATGCTGATGTTAAAGGGAAAGACTACAATATCACAAAATATAGAGGAATGATTGGATCATTACTCTATCTCACGGCAAGTAGACCAGACATCCAATTTAGTGTTGGCATATGTGCAAGATATCAATCGGCGCCAAAGGAATCACATGCTGAAACGGTCAAACGAATCTTTAGATACCTTGCTGACACACCAGAATTGGGTCTGTGGTATCCCAAAGGAAGAAGTGAATATTTAATTGCTTATTCAGATTCTGATCATGGTGGATACAAGACAGAGAGAAAGAGCACCAGTGGACAAGGACAATTCCTTGGAGGATCTCTTGTATCATGGTTCAGTAAGAAACAAAATACAGTGTCTCTTTCGTCAACGGAAGCCGAATATGTTGCAGTCTCAAGTTGTTGTGCACAAGTGATATGGTTAAAACAACAACTACAAGACCTTGGTATTTATCTCAAAGAAATACCAATCTATTGTGACAACACTAGTACGATAAGCTTGGCAAAGAATCCAGTTCAACACTCTAGAACCAAGCATATCGATGTCAGACATCACTTCATCAGAGATCATGTCCAAAAGAAAGATGTGAAAGTGATATTCATTCCTACTCATCTTCAATTAGCCGATATCTTCACAAAACCCCTTGCAAAAGAGCAATTTCTATACATTAGAAGAGAATTGGGAATGGTAAATCCCAATGAGTTATAAGTAATTTCAGCATTTCATAATATTAGATGAAGTCATTTAATAATGTTTTGATGATTACTAACTTAAGCATCGGAGTATGTAGAAATGTGTTTTGCAGGAAGAAAGAAACTCTGTTTTAAGAAACAAAAACAGAGGTAATCAGAAGATACCATTACTGGAGTACCAACTTGAAGTTTTGGCTAAGACAGAAGCAATACCCGAGGAGCAACTTGAGGTAAAGAAGCATGTTACTCGAGTAATGGCCCACAAAACTGGAAGTAACGGATCAAGTTACTTGATTTTCAAATGTAACGGTTCAGATTTCAAAGAAATGAAGAGTCAGAAGTGGTAAAGCTATTTACTCGAGGCAGGCCTCGAGTAAACTTGAAGCTTACTCGAGGAAGGCCTCGAGTAATGACGGAGTTCAGATTCTCAAAATGCTCAATAATGACTCAAATCTGAATCAAATGGACTATGAATGATCGAGGGAACATCCATGGATAATTACTATATTATTCATGCCAGGTACGCAATTTAAATGAATTATTTTTGAATTTTTCTGTATGATCACCCGAGGAAGGCCTCGAGTAACGTTGAATGTTACTCGAGTAAGGCCTCGAGTAAAGTCGGGATTTAGGTCTTTATCTTGCGCAAACTTGGTCATTTCCACAAAATCTCCTCGAGTAAATCACTATGCACCCTTTCAAAACTTTTTCCAAATCACTTCCTTGGTTCATTTCCGTCAAAACCCAACTAGTTTCAAGATCAAAAACTTCCTATTTTGTTCAAAATCCCTCTGCCCTATTCTCGCGTCAGTAACTCTTTTTCTGAGATTTCTGATTCTCTTTGATTCAAAATGGTTAGAACCAAGAATCTCAGCTTCACTGATTCTGATTCTGAGCAAAATCCTGATCTTCTTTCTCCTCCTCCAACAAAAAGAAGAAAGTTGATTCCTAGACCAAAAGCCAAAAGCCCTCTTAAACCTCAATCACAACCCAAAGCCAAAGGTGTGGTGATCAAAGAGCCCATTGTGACTAGGGCTCAATCTAAAAAGAGCACATCCACAGGAAGGAGTAAAGGTGTCAAAACTCCCTCACCTTCTCACTCAGACTCATCAACACCATCTTTTACTCCAAAACCTCCCAAGAAGCCAAAGTATGACAAAAATGTGGCTAAGGCAATGGCTGGGATCATTGACCAACTGGAGAAGGGTCAATTATCGAAGAAATCCAAGATTCCAGAGGCTGAAATCACTACCCCTCCCAAAGGATTCAATGTGGGGAAACTGGTGGAATCTCCCAAGTATCTGACACAGTTCTCCAGAAGGAAAGTGTGTAAAACACACTATGTTGATCTGAAGCTTCTACAAGAGGTAGTGAAGTTTGACCTTAGTCCTTATCTTAATCCATTTATGCCTTGGTTGTCTGTGAGATTGCCTTTTTGCACAAAGGTAATCACCCACTTTTATTGCAACCTAGAAATCACAGATGAACCTAACCGTACCTCAGTTGAGGAAGAGATGACCACCACTGTTAGAGGTCAAAAGATTCTGATATCACCCTCTAAAATCAATTTGTGGTTGGGAATTGAAAACCCCCCAGATGATATTTATTCTGAGCTTGAGCCAAACCAAATATTCACTATCCTTAAGCCCGGTGAGTTAGTTGGCCCCTTAAACTTTAAACCGAGTGATATGTGTGATCATCACAGGGTCCTATGGTATATTTACTCTAGGTCCCTAGTGAACAAAGCCAACAACTATACCCACTTCTCGGATAGGGATTATAGATGGTTTGCTTCACTCCTCTTGAAAGAAGAAAAGGATCTGGGAGAGTATATATTCTCAGAAATGAAGAGATACAAGGTGGATGGAAAGGGAACCACTCCAATGCCATATCCTCAAATTGTGTCTCTTATCCTAAAAGAGAACAAAATTTGGTATTTGGATGGTAAGGAGCCTGTTGAGAGAGTGTCCCCGGTCGGGAGGAACCAGATTGGTAAGCTGAACATAGACATCCCTCTCAGAGGCCCTATGGAATCTGGATCCAAGAAGAAAAGGAAGACTCCTGAGGCTGAGACTAGCAAGTTGGATGACACTCAGTCATCAGCTCCAGCTGGTACCACATCCTCACCCTCCTTCCTGAATACCACTCTCCAGCACTTCATGGAGAACATACTCAGAGGCTTCCATGTGGACATAGCCAATACTAATGCTGAGTTGATTACCAATACCAACTTCAAGATGGGAGAACTGGTTGAGAAAATTGACAAAAGGCATGAGGAGTTGGTTGAGAGAATGGATAGGAGACATGAGGAGTTGCTAGCAGAGCAACGGGCTCAGGGAGAGACCCTAAGATTGATCCTAGCACGTTTGGATTCCGGGCCTTCTTCCGATCCCTCCTCATCTGCACCACCACCACCTTCAGTTGACCTTCCTTCAGACACTCCTATTCCCTTTCCTATTCCTGAGGCTGAACCTTCTACCCCGCTGGTTTCTGATCCACTTGAGCCCCAAGAGAAAGATGTTTTATTCACAGTGGATGATCCTGATACCCACGAAACCACTCACATTGTCTTAGATGATTCACCTCAAAAGCCACAGCCTGAGACCACTCCTAAACCTATTCCCTCTCCTACCCAAACAGAGGTAGTATCATCTTCTTCCTCTGAATATATCACTCCACCTCCAGAAGCTCAGACCACTATGGTTGTCTTTCATCCTTCTCCTTTCCTGCCTAGAGATGATATCCAAATTCCACCTCTCAATCTTCCTGAACCAGAGTCATCCAGCTCCTTTGATTCATCTAGTTCAGATAGTGTTCTTCCAGTAAAACCTATCTCTATGGTGAAACCTCATAGCCCTACACTTGATTGATGAAGCCAAAAAGGGGGAGAAGAGCTTGAGAGTGATTTTGTGGACTTGTCCTTGCTTATTTTGGGATTTGGTTGTAAATGGGCTTTGTGCATTTTGTTATTAATTTTTGTAATTTGAATTTCTTAAATTTTAATGCAAGTGTGTTTAAATTATGCCTTCATTTGATTTCATTTAAGTTTGTGAATTATGATACATGTTTGGACTAATGAAGTTGTTATGTATGCAAGGTATAATCAACTTAAATAAGAAACCAATTTGAAAAATCATGTTCAAAATCACCAAGTTTTGTCATCATCAAAAAGGGGGAGAATGTTAGATCTCATGTTTTGATGATAACAAAAGCATGGTTTGAAAAGGAAATGTTTAATAATCAAGGTTGAACTAAGTAATGACAGGAATAAGATGTACTTGAGGAAAGCATGGAAGTAGTGAAGATTGGCCAAGAGAAAATGCTAAGGAACTTAATCAAAAGTGCATTTTCTAAGGCATTACTCGAGGAGCTACTCGAGTAATGACCCAAAACTTGAAGTAACATAGGAGAACTTCCAGTAACCTGCCACCATTACTCGAGGCGCTACTCGAGTAACCAGGTAAAACTTCAAGGTTGCTCTCGGCCTGCCAATGTTACTCGAGGAGCTACTCGAGTAACCATGTGAAAACTTCCAGTTGGCTTCAAGTTTTCCCCATGATACTCGAGGAGCTACTCGAGTACCTTTGTATCCTAAAATATGGACCTCTCGGCAGTTTGTACCACTGCTAATGTTACTCGAGGAGCTACTCGAGTAAACAGATCAGAAACTCCCAGTCAGTCTTCAAGTTTTCAGTGATACTCGAGGAGCTACTCGAGTAACTGTGTATTTGAAAATGTGAAGCTCTCGGCACTTTGTACTACTGCCAATGTTACTCGAGGAGCTACTCGAGTAATGCAGTAAGGTAAATGAAAACTTGAGGTTTGTACCAGATTAACTTGATTTCTTCTTATATTATCATCCTCGAGTACTTACGCCATTAAAACAAGTTTGTCATGGTTTTTATTAAGTGGATTCCTCGAGTATGTACCCCAATAAATGCAAATGTTTTAAAGATAAACTTCAAGGCATTACCAGAGTAACTCATATGTAAAAGTCTCAGTTACTCGAGGAGCTACCCGAGTAACTTATGCAAAAATGAATGTATTACTCGAGGAGCTACTCGAGTAACAAGGTAATTGCTCTCGGCCTTGAGATCCTGCCAACGTTATTGGAGTAAAGCATCGAGTAATCAAAAGTTTTCCAAAGGATTACTCGAGGTGTTACCCCAGTAATCCATAAAGTTGCAGAAGCATTACTGGAGGCACTACCCGAGTAAGTAACTGTTCACAAAGGTTTGAAATATAGCTTACTCCATGCACTACCCGAGTAATCATATACTTGTTCATTAACTTGCAGTTGATAAATGATTTCACGATGTTACTCGAGGAGCTACTCGAGTAAACTTCAAGTGTTACTCGAGGAGCTACTCGAGTAAGCATACCCAGAAATTTAGAAATCATTCAAACGTTCATTGATTTGTTTTCTATATGATTAACCTTTCATTGTATTAGTATTCTTAGTCTATTTACAGATAAACAATGAAGGAATCACTTCAAGAGATGAAAGTCAAATCAAACGTTCAAATGCCAACCACCGCCAACGGATATTTTTCAAAAACTTGAAAAGTCAACAGTAGCTGCGCACTCACCAACGGACGAAAGAAAAACGTTCCAACGGTCATCACCAACATATCTATATATATGTGAACCTTCAAACAGAGAAGAACAACCAAGCATCCACACAAACGATTCATTAAGTTCATTGCTCTGTTTTCACATTTAAATTGTATTCATATGCTTCAGTGATTATCATCTACTCTTTGTGAGAGATATTTCATTCAAACTCAATATTTGTTATTGAGATAACTTAAGGTTGTGGAACCTTGAGTTGGGATTGGATTACAACCTGTAAGGGGGAGCGAGTGTCCAGGTGTAAGGAACTTGCTTGTACTGTGGTGCCAAGAACCCACTGAATCTTGGAAGTTATAGTGAAACTCTCAGAGAAGCTCTGAGGACTGGACGTAGGTCAAAGTGGTTGTGACCGAACCAGTATAACTCCCGGTGTACACTTCGGTGATATTTCTCCTTACTCATTACTGTTTTAATTCTTTTGTCAAAGTTTTATATTTTCGAAAGAAATTTCAGTATCACCCAATTCACCCCCCCTCTTGGGTGAAACGCTTGATCTTACAGGTATAACCATTGATCACAAATGAAGTCCAACTTATGACCTCAACTTCAGGACCACGTGCTAACCAATTTATTGTATCAGAAACACATTCTTCTCCGTCAACCTTTTGTTTGAACCAATGTGCGAAAGTTCTGTTATGCTCCCTGATTAACCTTTGTTCAGTCATTCGACTATTTTGTTTCCGTACAATTTCTTTATGGGCATTCATGTAATATTGAACTTCATCAACATTGTTCAAGATGTACAAGTGGACTTAGTGCAATTCATCAGCATCTATGCTCTTTACTGTTGCCCCGCGTCTTCCCCCTTCTTGATCATGACGTTTAGGAAGGCCAATATGTCGTACATTTGACAAATAGTGTTGACAAAATTCCATAGCTTCTTCAGAAACATATTTTTGAACAATAGATGCTTCAGGCCGATTGGGATTCTTCACATACCCTTTTAGTATTTTCATAGTTCTTTCGATCGGGTACATCCACCGGAAATAGATAGGGCCACACAACTTTATCTCCCTCACTAGATGAACAACCAAGTGTACCATGATATCAAAAAAGGAAGGAAGAAAAAGCTTCTCAAGCTGGCATAAGATCATATATCCTTCATTTTCCAATTCCTCCAATCTTTCCGTGTTAATGACTTTACAACAAATGGCATTGAAGAAGAAACAAAGTCTGGTCAATATGTGTTGAAGATCATATTCGGCAATGCCTCGAATAGCTACTGGGAGTAGTTGTTGCATTAAGACATGACAATCATGAGACTTTAGCCCTATTAACTTCAAGTCTTTCATCGATACAAGCTTTTTAAAATTTGAACAATACCCTGAAGGAACTTTAACGCCATGTAAACACTCACAAAAGCTTCTTTTCTCAACCTTAGACAAAGTATGAGCAGCTGGAGGACAAAAAGTTCTATTACCGTATGGCCTTGGATGTAAATCTTCTCGTATTCCCATTTCTTGCAAGTCTAATCTTGCCTTCACGCCATCCTAGAACTTCCTTGTATGTTGAGCAGTGTCCCAACAATACTATCATATACGTTCTTCTCCACATGCATGAAATCAATACAGTGTCTGACGTCAAGATTGCGCCAATATGGAAGATCGAAGAAGACGGACCTTTTTTTCCATATATTTTTCTCATTTCTACTCTTTGATGACTTTCCAAACATAGTATTGATATTTTTCACCTTTTCATAAATTTTCTCCCCAGTCAATGCCTCTGGAGCATCTTTAAACTTTTGGCCACCGAAAAAAGCTGTTTTTAATCTACGATAAGGGTGGCTTCATCTTAGAAATCGCCTATGGCCAAGGTAAACTGTCTTTCTTCCATGTTGAAGTTGATGGTAGCATGTGCCTTCTTCACATATCGGACAAGCTTTGTGGCCTTTAACGCTATATCCTGACAAGTTCCCATATGCAGGGAAGTCATTTATAGTACAAAAGATCATTGCTCGCATATTAAAAGTCTCCTTCTTGTTCGCATCAAAAACATCGACACCTTTATCCCACAACTCTTTCAAGTCTTCGATCAAGGGTTCTAGGTAAACATCTATGTCATTTCCGGGTTGCTTTGGTCCTGAAATCAACATAGACAACATAATGTACTTTCGTTTCATACATAACAAAGGAGATAAGTTGTAAATTACCAACAGAACAGGCCATGAACTATGTATACTACTTAGGCTACCATAAGAATTCCTACCATCTGTGCTAAGCCCAAGCCTGAGATTCCTAGGTTCTTCACCGAAGCTAGGAAATAATTGATCGAATTTTTTCCATTGAGAAGAATCAGCTGGATGTCGAAGCTTTCCATCAGAAATCCGCTCATCTGCATGCCATCTCAAATTTTTGGCATCAATTTCATTAGCAAACAGGCGCTTGAACCTTGGAATGATTGGAAGATACCACAACACTTTTGCAGGGCCCTTATTTGATTTATGCCTCGGAGTTTAACATATCGGACATTGCTCCTTCTCTTCATGATCTTTTCTATACAATATGCAATCATTAGGGCAAGCATAGATCTTTTTATACTTCATCCCTAGTGGACATAGTATTTTCTTAGCATCATAGTATTGACAAGGCAACACATTATCATCAGGAAGCATATCTTTAAAGGCCTCAAGCATTTCTGAAAAACTCTTGTCGCTCCATCCATGCCGTGCTTTCAAGCTTACCAATTTCAATACAGCATTCAGCAATTGGTATTTTTTACACCCCAGGTACAACGGCTTCTCAGCATCACTGCACATATTACCATATGCATGTGATTGTTCAAAAGCCTCTTCTCCTACATCACGAATAATGTCCTCTATCCGATCATCCATATCCGTGTCATTATCATCACAAGTCACTTCCCGCTGTTGAGATGCACTTGGCATTTCTAATTGTTCACCATGCCATACCCATACTACATACGTCTTACAAAACCCTTCACAAATTAAATGCGTATATATATCTGTAGCACTTAATCGCTTCTCATTCAAACATTTTACACAAGGGCAATAAAACATCCCACTATCATCATCGGCATTTCTTTTTGCAAAGTCTAAAAAACCCCTCACCCCAATATCATATTCAACACTCGTCCATTTAGCTTGTATCCAACTACGATCCATATATTCCAACACCTTTTATTTTTTGTTTTCTACTTTTTCCCCTGGAAAAGGAAGGAGTATAATGAGAGTAGGCAATCATTACACCCAACTACCTAGTTTAACTACTACATAATGAACAAGTAGAAGAGAGTAAAGAGATAGAGATAGAAGAAGAGTAATCTGAATAGTACAAGTCTCATTAACAATGCAAATCTGTCCAATACAATGGGTTGACTGCCATATATATTACCATTACGAACAGTAGAAATAGAATAGTACCATAGGGATTAGGGGTTCAGTAATTACTAATTGATTACCCGTCAATCACTCGAACAAAGTCTTTGAAGGCTGAAAACTACACGGGAAAGATGAGCTTGGTATGATGTGGGGTAGATTGCACGCTGGAAGAAAGTAGGAAAGGTGGTTTAACCTTTTCGCCTTGACCTACTCGGCTTTAGTGATGGAGGCACCAGATTTATGGCTTCATTCTCTTACAGTTTTATGGGGTGCCTTTATAACTTTTTAGTAAAAGAAACTGAACCTTTATCATTAAAGGCGATCGACCCCAATTTCTAAATCACTGATGAATTATGAGCAAATTCTTCTCTACACTCTTGTGCACAGAACAAAATAAAATTTCATAATTCATCTGTGCGAATTTCATATCATGTTTATATTGAAAATACAGTTTATTAATAATAGGCCACTAGAGGGTTGAAAACATTCAAATTAGTATCAGTCATAGAATGTAACCACCAAACAAGATGGAGTACTTACGTCCATCATTGTTAACACATCCAAGAAAAATCTAATGGATAAGAGTGTGATGTTTGCGAATTTTACCCAAAAAAATAAAATTCTGTTTATTTTTTAAGATTTCATTAAATAACTAGAGCAGCATTTCTGTATGTATTGAAGAACATCACTATATCTTCTTATGTTAACTCTAAAGAAGATTGCCACTCAAGTTCTGCTAATGAGACAACCAGGTAGGCACGGGCACATGGCCTTGCCTTCTCTAACTGATGATGCTCCCACAAGGCTAACAAATGAAGCTGACTAAACTGTCAATACTTAGCTATTTCAAGGTTATCAACTACCTGTTTTCAAATCATACCCATATGTATGGTTACCTAAACTTATGCAACTGAATATATTTTTGCTAAAGCAGCATAAGCTTGTGATGATGTTTACAGAGAAACAAAGGAAGTGATTCATGTAACCTCATGTGCTGACGAAGAAAGCAATATCAGGACCCTTTGGGAAAATATACTAGGAAATAGGGGAACCATTATGACGAGTTTGGTTGAGAGAGACAGAGGAACAAATCAATAAAAATGCATAAGAATAAGGAAGAAAGAAGTTATCATAACGCAGCAACAAAATAAGGATCAGAGAAGCTACCATAACGCAGGAACAGAATAAGGAACATATAAGCTATCATAATGCAAACCAATGTCTCATACAAAAGAAAGACCAGGAATGTTTCAGAAATCAGAACCAGAACGCCCCCATATTTCTAATATCCTAAATCATACCCAGGCCACAACCTTATTCGTCGGCAATCACACAAAAAAATATTAATAGACGAAGTAAAAAACTACCTGGAAGAGAATTAGGCTTCAGCAAGTTGGTTATCCAACTTTCGTAGATTGAGGGTGAATAAAAACGAGAATAGGGTGTGTTCAGCGCCGTCAAACGTCGACACTCAACGAAGAGACAGAGCACCAGTACGCGTGCCCTAACACTGAGCAACGGGGATGCTAGCTCCAAGATCCCATTTTCATAGCGCAAATGCAAAACGAGAACAAGGTGAGACACTAATTTCGCTCTTGATTTGACGAATTTAGAGTTGTTGTTCGTCCTTGACCGTTGCTGTTTAGCTTTGAACAATTCAGAATGAAGAAAGGTGCGGACCGTGAACCGCGATAGGGATTTGGGGAAAGAGTTTTAAGACCGGTTATAAAAATAACCGATCTTAAAAACCTTTTTAAGACCGATTGTTCAGAACAACCGGTCTAAAATATATCTTTTAGACCGGTTGTTAGAACAACCGGTCTTAAAAACCTTTATTTTAGACCGGTTATTATATTAACCGGTCTAAAATAAAATACTTTTTAGACCGGTTATATCTATAACCGGTCTAAAAACATTTTTAATTTTTTAAATTTTTTTCCTCTAATCCTTTTAGACCGGTTTAAAATCCAAGCAGGTCTAAAAGGTTTAATATTTTAGACCGGTTAATGTAGAACCGGTCTAAATAATATTGTTTAGACCTGTTTAGAGAATAACCGGTCTCCCAATTTGTTTATAATTACAAAAATGCCACTGCGCATTTCTTTTAGACCTCATCCGCTGCAACCGGTCTAAATATGCCGGTCTAAAACACCCTTTTTGTACTAGTGACATTTGTACCCTTTTATTCTTAATTGCATGCAATCATATTTTATCCAAATTAATAGTTAATAATGCAACTAAGCTCAAGCAATATGATAAAATCCCAATATAAGCTATTACAAACTATAATAAAATTGGGACTTATCATTGACCAATAACCCATGCCACTAATCTATCATTTTAACCTTATTGCCAAACTACAATAAATAAATAAAATATTAATTACTGTATATATATCATTTGAGCCTATTAAACATATCTATAATATATAAAAAATATTAACTGGGAATGGAATAATTATTCTATTTGATTTTTACAACCATTATAATAGTAGTACTAATGATTGTTGTATAATTATTTACCCTTGCGTAAAGTATGGTGTTATGAAGCATATTGATCCAGATAGTTGAGTCGCACATAGTAATGTATGGAATTGATCATAGTTATACCTGTTGGACAAAACATAGGGAGATAGATGTGGGTAGTACTAGCCAGCCGAATTTGGAAAGGTGTGAATCACCTAACCATAACACAAGTACATTTGAGGCCAATTGTCTTCAAGATATGGGTGGTGCAATTGAAGCATAATTTAGTGAATGCCTCAGTTTGAGAGGATGAAGAGCAGTACAAATAAGCATTTATATAGGCATTATACTAAGTGCACATTATTATCTATGTGTTAAAGTTGTACAACTTGAAAGAAAAATATAGGTGGAGTGACTCAGCTTCACAGAATTGCTTGCTGTATTCAAAAGAATGTTACCACCAAGAAATAATATGCCAACCCAGACATATGATACAAAACAAGTTATGCACACCATTGGCTTGAGTTATGAAAAGATACATGCTTACCCTAACAATTGTATTTGATTTAAAAAAGAATATAAATCATTAACCAAATGTTATTAGTGTTGTTCCTTACGCTACCAAGAGAATGAGAAGAGCCCAAAGAAAGCATTATGATATTTTTCCATTATACCTAGATTTAGATGTTTGCATAGCAATGCACATTATATGAAACTTTTAAGGTGGCATATGAATGATAAGATTCAAGAAAACATGCTTTGGCATCCTACTATTTCTATAAAAAGGAGTAAGTTTGACTTTGAGTATCCTAAATTTGTTGAAGAACTAAGAAACCTTCACCTAGCATTGGCTACTGATGGGATGAACCTATATGGGATGCAGAGTAATATCCATAGCATATGGCTTGTTATATTGTTTACATATAACCTCCCTCTATAGATCATAATGAAACATATGTATACAATATTGTTAATTCTAATCTTAGGGCCAAGGCAACTAGGGAATGGCATAAATGTATATCTTGAGCCACTAATTGAAGACTTAAGGAAGTTGTGGGATAAAGGGGAACCTGTATATGATATCCAAGTGAAATACACACTCAATATGAAGGCTATAACCCCCTCCGTAATTATATCTGAAATACACGATTAAAATGAAATAGAGATCAATAATAATCAAATAACATTTATTAACCCATCACATGACGGGGTTTTCACAAATACCTTTCAAAATCATTTATAAATTTGGTCTCATATTCACATTTCGAATACAATTACTACGCAAAGATAAATCACATTCATATAAATATCAGAGTACACAACATAATCATCCTGGCAATCCCGGGTACATACCTTCGCTAAAGATACACAGGGCATAATTGCCCATTACAATTCTTCAAATGGGGATTACACAATCTCATCTCAAATTCAAAACCCTATATTCAACCGAATCATATACAGTCTTCACAACTCATTGATAACTAACTACTAACTCTCATCTCGAAGGAGTCCTAGCCGCTCCCTCTATGAGCCACTTGCCCTGTCTAAATTGTTGGTAGGGGAGGGTGAGATTTGAGAGAATCTCAATAGGGAAACATTATCAATATGCAAGCAAGATAAGTGTTTAATGCATGACATGCTTGCATCACATGACTCATGCACACATACAATGACAAATCTATAAGCTGAATAGTTCGAACGATACATATATGGCTATAGCATATATTGAAACATAGCTTCAAATCATTCATACATGTTCCATGTAATCAAGCAAAGCAATAACATGCATCAACACATTAATACAGTTATCAGAGAATGCAGGAGAGATAAGTTCCCTACCTAACCCTTTTATCCCTCGAAACGTGTGCCTCAATCTATATGCAAACAGCTCAGGGCTTCATATTCGATCCTATAATGTCAAATGTACTATTTAGACACTTCCATAGTATTTATGGGGGTTCTATAAGGCTATATTGAAAATTTTCTAAAATGCCCTGGGGACCTGGCCCAGCCCCACCCTACCTTGTCTAGTTGTACTTTTCCTGAAATTTTGACATAGGATATTCTAACATATTTCCGCCCATGGAATCCACTTTTTGAGTCATTAACCCTTAATCAAAATTTGGGATCTTGCTAAACCGGGGCTTAGCAATCCACTAATCTCAGGCTTATTCTCTAAGCTCAAGTCTCAAAAGTTAGGGTATTATATTTCTCCCATTGTTCAATAAATTTCGTCCTCAAAATTTGTCGTATCACTTAATCCACAAACTACGGATGCTTCTTCATGACAGCCTCCATTTCAAAATTCATTTCACATTGGGATGGTCCCTTCTAAACCACCCTTACAACCCATACGCAATAGGTCTGACTCTCGCAAGAATCAAAACAGACCAATGCATCACGGCTTAATGCCTTTCGCTTGATCGTCTTACTGATCACCGTATCTGAAAACACTCTTGTATGCACATGATCTCCATTTCAAACTCGAGAGGCGTATACCTTATATGATCATAATTCAAGTAGACTGAACTTGTTCAGCCTGACTTTAAGCCTTCTCTATCACAATTATCAAGTCATATATGGACTAATATGTTGTGCTCGGTTTCTTTCCAACCACACAACACTCAAAATTCTTATAATCACCGTATAATTTTGCTACCACCCTATCCTGGTAATAGCACCACATCTTTAGAACAAACACAGATGTAACACCGTTGCCACAATTGTCGCAACCAACCCATCCCACGGTTGCCCTACGAACTCAATCACCATGCATTTGCCAAATAGATGCAACTGCCTCCACGTATGATTGCCACATAACTCTATGATCATATAACCATAATATCTGGAGGCTGTAAATCATGAGCCATAACATCTAGGCAGTTATGCAGCATAGGTCACCACCTGCTTAACTCAAACTAGTTACTCCTTCCAGGAGTAACCCCAAAACACCATAACCTCAATACATCAAATAACAACCATAGCTGTATACACAAACCCTTCTGCTGTATTCACATCCACAACCATACCTTCACCTGTACACCTACTAATAACTCCACTAGATGTAACTGGGACATTTGGGTATTCACAACAATATCACATTGCCGTATCAAATTTCACGGTGTTACCCTCACCCAACTAAGGCTTTTGGGTATTACACAATATCTGCAGCAGATTCACATTAATTCGTGACCAACGTCACAAGATCCCCATTTACATCCCATCCTTATCCCCTTTTACTGCCTAGAAGGCACACAGTTCTTACCCGAACTGCTATTAGCGACTTAAGGACTATTGGCGTGGTGATGCATATACATATTGCAAGAATACTTCAGCTTTCGCCACTTGCACAAATACTTCATCTTTCGTTGTTATCCCAAAGCCAGCTCTCCCAGCTGTATTCACATAGCTTCCATAATAACACACGTAGCAAACTCTAATTTTATGCACCACCTTTCGGCCTTAGGTCAACACCGGTGCAACCAGCCTGGTGGCTAGCCATGCTGGCTATGTCGGGGTAAGTGCCCTCAGAATTGAGAACCCCCGATCATGTAGTCGAATTCACCATCAGCTGAACTAGCTTTGCTCTGTGGCCACAACCACACCTCAATCCCAGCTTGTTCACAATTGTCTGACATACATGTTGCCTCACTAGCAACACATATCACATTGCCTCCCTGGCAATCATAAAGCTACTTTGGCTTCCATATAGTCAATCCCCTGTAAACCACCGCCCCAACAGAATGGTCCTCTGCCAGGGGAATCACCCCATGCGGCTGCAGGTGAAAGACATAAAAATATTTGTCACATCCTGAGCCTATGCCTACCAGGCACAACCTACCGGACTAACCTGATCTGGCCCAACCGGGGAGATGGACTCACAATACAATTACAACAAGCTAGAACTGGGATCTTTAACAACTTCACCTTCACTCTGAGAATTCTTTTTGCCAAATCGGGATCCTTCAAGACCCCTTCGCACAAGATAATTTGGACTTCAGAGTTGTACTCTTCGAAGCCATCACTAACACATCGCACTTTTTGCAAACTTGAGCTCCTGCTCAGCGTAGTAGTCAAACACATCATATTCACCACGCTTCCATTGCACACTCTGAGGTCTTTCTCCTCATCTATGCTTTAACAATGTTAGGGTGATTTAATAGGAGTTCCGTAGGAAACTCCCACTACAACTGACGACACTAACAATCTGTGCCCAATTTTAGATTAATTCAACTCAAATTATTCAGAGTCATAACCAATACATCACGCCTTTTCACACCCACCCCAGTTTTACCCCCTTAGGGGATGCCCTGCTCCAATGGCTAGGCTGGCTGGTCTAACCCTCTTGGGCTAACCCACCACCCAAGACTCACAAGAGTTCCCCACTTCCCAAGCGAGATTTTTTTGCCTCCCCAGGGATCGAAGCCACTGCTTGGGGGTAAGTAGCGCCTCAATGTATCCCTGGTACCATTGAGCTACATTAAGAACATGGGCTCTCAAAGCTCTACTCTACGATTCAACGTCATGGTGATTGCTCTCTACAGTTTGTTATCACGGTGGTTGCACATTAAGGCTTATTGTCAAAGCGGCTTTCACAAAGTCACATAGTCTCACCCCTCGTATGATACCTCCTGAAGGTACGGTCATCCCACCAGAACCACCGATGAGCCGCAGGTAGTAGACCCATACACATCCCCCGTATTCAACTGCCCCGAAGGCACGGTCCTCCTACTGTCAACACCGATGGGCCGTAGGTGAAGAAATAGCCTTACGGCTCACATAATCAAATAGTCTCACCCCCTGTATGCTACCGCCTGAAGGTACGGTCCTCTCACCGGAACCACCGATAAGCCGCAGGTAGTATACTCACAAATAGCCTAACCGATCAGGTGTTATCGTAGGTTGCCCTCTCTAATCAAAACTTCCCGTTGGTAGCGTTCTCCGATCCGAATCCTCCATAGAGAACTTTCTTCCTGAGCTAGATTAACAACCAAAACCCTCAGGATACCTGATACACATTTTAATTTAAGCCTAGTACCATGCTCTGGCACCACAGACCATCTAGGTCAAATCCAATTCCTATGAATCAGCTCAACTATTAAGTCTGATCCTTGGATCACAACTCAACTCTCAAAGTCTCAACCTCAGTTGAACTGGGAATTCACTTCCTTGATTTCTATGGAGCATCATCAGCCCCAACACAAGTTCAAATATCTTTGCTAGCCTAAGGCACACTAGTCCCCTAGGTCTTAGGGCCTTTGAACACACAAATCCAAAATGACATGGCCTATAATATCACACCACCTGGAATTTCACACCCAACATCTAGGCTCATCTCGAGACCTAGACCGTTAATTTCACATACCTGAAAATCATTTCACCCATCTCAAATTAGATGATGGGTCTGATAACCTCCACCTCTGGGTCTACACATCAAATTCTCAGGCGAACCATTATATCCTTTAATTCCACAATGATTCCCTACTACAGCATAACCAAATAATGTATACACATAGTCCACAATTCTTATATATCCACAATTAGCAAAGACTTTAATGTCTATACCACAAACAACTAAGTCATTCTCTATGACTTAAGGCAACAACTATTGCCACCATCCTAGCAAAATCCATCTTTACTAGGAACTACAGCTCTGATACCAAAATTGTAACCCCCTCTATAATTATATCCGAAATACGCGATTAAAATGAAATAGAGTCCAATAATAATCAAATAACATTTACTAACCCATCACATAACGGGGTTTTCACAAATACCTTTCAAAATCATTTAAAAACTTGGTCTCATATTCACATTTTGAATACAATTACTACACAAAGATAAATCACATTTATATAAATATCAGAGTACACAACATAATCATCCTGGCAATCCCAGGTACATACCTTCACTAAAGATACACAGGGCATAATTGCCCATTACAATTCTTCAAATGAGGATTACACAATCTCATCTCAAATTCATAACCCTATATTCAACCGAATCATATACAGTCTTCACAACTCATCGATAACCAACTACCAACTCTCATCTCAAAAGAGTCTGAGCCGTTCCCTCGATGAGCCATTTGCCCTGTCTAAATTGTTGGTAGGGGATGGTGAGAGTTGAGAGAATCTCAGTAGGGAAACATTATCAATATACAGGCAAGATAAGTGTTTAATGCATGACATGCTTGCATCACATGACTCATGCACACATACAATGACAAATCTATAAGCTCAATGCTTCGAACGATAGACATATGGCCATAGCATATATTGAAACATAGCTTCAAATCATTCATACATGTTCCATATAATCAAGCAAAGCATAACATGCATAAACACATTAATACAATTATCAAAGCATGCAGGAGAGATAAGTTCCCTACCTTAGCCCTTTTATGCCTTAAAACGTGTGCCTTAATCTACATGCAAACAGCTCGAGGCTTCATTTTCGATCCTATAATGTCAAATGTACTATTTAGACACTTCTATAGTGTTTCTGGGGGTTCTATGAGGCTATATTGAAAATTTACTAAATGCCCCGGGGACCCGGCCCAGCCCCACCCTGCCCAGTCCAGCTGTACTTTTCCTGAAATTTTGATATGGGATATTCTAACATATTTCCGCCCAAGGAATCTATTTCTGAACTTGAAATTATCAAATTCAATGTCAATTACAAAATTACCCTTGACATGCCCACTTTAAGGGTTTCAGGGGCATTTTCGTAATTATGCTTTTTCGGCCTTTTCTGAAAAAGTGCCCAACTGTGATCCCACCTAATTTTCGCTCCTGAACTCAATGGAATCATCAAATTATTGAAAATACAACTCTAAGACCCATTTCTAGAGCTGGCCAAAATTCTCAAGTATTCCGGGGGAAATTGGGGTTTTTTAGTTTCGGCTTCGTAAATGCGTTCCTTTATACTCCTAACCACTTTATTGACTATTCCATTACGTTACAACTACCATTTAGTACCAATTTGGGCAGTATAATAGCCCCACACACCCATTCTCTATTTTTGAAACCAATGACAATCCTGTGAAATTTCATCGATTAAATTGTCTAAAGCAGCCAGAATAGTCAATACATAAGAGTTTGGAAGTTACCTCAAGCTCCCACTAGCTTTTCTCAAGAGTGGCTGAAACCCTAGCCCTTCTTAACCATGAAAATTGAGCTTCCAATGCCTTAAAGAAATAAAAGAGAAGCTTAGGAGCAAGATTATACGCGTTAGAAGCTAGATTGTCAAAGAAATCGACTTACCTTGTGAGATTTCTCCTCTTTCTCTCTCTAAGAGCTCTCAACTTTCTCTCACTAGTTTCAGCTGGTTCAGCATGTCAGAAATGAGAGCTGAAGATGATGATTAAAATATTTAATTCCACGCTGATGTCATCCTTTATTTTGATGATGTCATAATTCCCATTTTCGGATTTTCTGGCAGATTTTCTGCCAAAACTTTGAAAACTCATAACTAATTCTAGAAAAATCGAAATGAGGTGATCCCAAAGCCAAATGAAAGGTATTTAAGTCCTTTTTATAGGAAAAATATTGGACATTACTGAAGAGTACCAAAAAATTCCAGAATTACATAAAACGCATCACTGCCCCAAAACAGAGTTCAGTTTCTATCCCAAACTTTGGACAGTCATATCTCCTAGCTCACAAAACGAAATGGCATAAATCATATGTCAAGTTTGAAGCTTGGGATGTTAAATTTAAGACTGGAAAGTTTCAGAATTTTTAAACACTATTTGGTCATTCAAAATGTTCACACAAACTGACTGCCCAGAATAGAGTTTCACTGGACAGAATTTCAGATTTTGCATCTTTGCTTCCAATGGTCCCATTTTCATACCAATCATCATTTCCACATAAATTTTCACAACAAAACCATTGGAAACACCAAATCAGTCAAATTCACATCACATTGACATGTTTTCACAACAATCTCAACATGTCAACGCAATTCATATTTCAAAACCTAACATTGCAACTTTTCCATTCCAAAGTTCCAAACCAATTTCAATGACATCAAAACACACTATGACACCATTTCCAACACAATACCCCATTGAGTTCTTCCCTCTATTCTAAGTCAATTTGAATGTTAATCCATAATTGAACTCAAATACAGGGTTTCGGCACTGCTCACAACACACACGAATTACATTCGAGTGCCAAATCACATCATATTCTCCAAAAGGGTTATTTATCACTAACCACATCCACTTTTGGAGTCATTAACCCTTAATCAAAATTTGGGATCTTGCTAAACCGGGGCTTAGCAATCCACTAATCTCAGGCTTATTCTCTAAGCTCAAGTCTCAAAAGTCGGGGTATTACAAAGGCCATGCTATTTGTATAATTAATGACCTCCCTACTATGATAATTTGTCAAGATACAACAATAAAAGCCAACTTGGATGCTCAATTTGTGAAGACGGTGCAAAGTCAATAACATTAAACCATAGTATGAAAGATTTCTATGGGACACCGCATATGGCTGTAAAAGGGTCATATGTACTGCTTTATGAGACAATAGATCAATGGGGAATCAAAGGAAATGATGGCACTTGAACGTTTGACTGGTGAGGAAGTTTTAGAAAAACTGAAACATATAGACTCTAAACTTGGGAAGACATTTTGGAAATATGTTAGGACAAGCAGGTAGAAGAAAATGTCTATTTTCTTTTATATGCCATTTTGGAGTTCCTTGAATGTTAGACATTTTCTAGATGTCATGAATAGTGAGACAAATGTGTGTAAGAGCCTTTTTGGGATGCTCCTCCATATTCTTGGGATGATGAAATATGGCATAAATGCTATACTAGACATAGTTGAGATAGGAATAAGGGAGGAATAAGTTAGCCAGTGCCATTCACACTATCTGTAGAAGAAAAAATGCTTATATGAGTTTCTTCCTATAGTGAAAGTGCCAGAGGATCACTCGTCAAATATTAGCAACCTAATGTCAATAAAGGACTTGAAGCTGAAAGGACTTAAATCACACGATTGTCATATTTTGATTGAGAACTTTATTCTGATAGCAATATAAGGTATTTTATCTGATAAGGTGCGAACTACAATCACGAAGCTATGTTTTTTCTTCAAGTCACTATGTAGTAGAGTGATTGCCAAAAAACTGCTGAGGCTATAAACACAAATTGTGACTGCGTTGTGTGAGTTGGAGATATTTTCCCCTACAACTTTCTTTGACATAATGGTGTACCTAATTGTTTACTTGGTTAGAGAGGCACTACTGTGCAGCCTATTCTGTATGAGATGGATGTACATAGTTGAGTGCTAGATGAGTGACTTGAAAGGGTATGTTAAAAACTAGAAATGGCCAGCGGGTCACTTTGTTTAACAGTACATTATGAAGTATGAAGAGGGTGCTGAATTTTGTATTGATTTCTTGAAAGATGCATGTGATATTGGCCTTCTGGTGTCTTAGCATGAAGTAAGGATGTTTGGACAAGGGTTGAAGGGAAAGAAATTTATCTCTATCTTAAACAATAGTGGAACCAAGCACACCTATATGTACTTCACAACTTCATTTTCAGCGTGCGTCCTTCAGTCAACCAATTCTAGCGGCTCTAATAGGTAATTCAGAATGAAGATAACTCTTATGATGGCGCGTCCCTCCGTACCTCGTCTCTGCGTGATTTCTCTCAGCATCTACGAGTGTCCCGCGGCTGTGTCTCGGCCTAGGGTAATTAAAAGGAAGTAGAAGAGAGCTTTTTTTGGGTACTAACTTGAGCCCATTAAAATTTAAGAAGCCCAAATTAAATTTAACCATTGGATATTCTTTTAGCTTTCAAGAAAATTTTTGTACTGTAGGATATTTCAATCTGGTTTTCCTTACTCTTAAGAATTAAATAAAATTGTGATCAATCATATATTTAAAAATATTATTTAATCACAAGATAATAATTAAAATATTATCAATTTAAGCCCAATAATGTCATAATCAATTCAAATTTATATTATTTCCTATAATTGGCTAATAATCCAAATATTATCTAATAAATCCAAATTAGCCCAAAATAATACCCAAAATAAATGAATAAGGTGGGATAAAATATATAAAATTTAGAATTTATCAACTCGCCCACACTTATCATTTACACTCCTGGGCAAAACAAATCAAGACCAAGGGAGTATAACAAGACAAGACAAAACAAAACTTCAAAAATGAATGTTCCAATCACAAGTTAGAAGTAAACAAAAGCATTTCAACACCTCTTTTATCCAAGAGATTTTCTCATAACTCAAGAAAACAAACTTTATGGCAATTTACTTGACAAAGGAGTTTCTAAGCTAGAAATCCCTCACCAAGGATATGTGTATGTTACTCATCACTCAAAAGTGTATAGACTTGTGTTTACACTCAAATCCACCCTATCCAGTACTCTTTCCATAGGCTTGACAGGGATCTAAGTTCTCCACCACTAGCAAAGCAAATGCAAACATAACTCCAAAGGACTTTTATTAGGTTGTAATGGGGCTAAGGTTAAGAAAGAAAGGGTATAGTGTTTGGAGAAACAAAATTGAATATCCCAGAAGATGAAGAGAATGATGCAATAGGATGAAACAGGATGAAAGAAACCAAATCACACTTGAACTGAGTCATTACTTTTATTTTCTCTTTTTTTTAATTTTTTTCTTTTTGAAATTCTCTTTGGCCATTATATAATGTTCTTTTGACGCGAACCTGTGTATTGGTTATACAGAGGCCTGGTCACTCAAACATTTATAACTTAATAGCACCAAGATGCTACTAGCACGCTTATAGCTCTTACTGTTCGTTTGATGCGAAGATCAACATTGGTATGAAGACCCCCGGGTACTAAGCATAGCTCAAACCAGCGAAACGGAAACATATTGGTTTTTTTTTCCTTCTTGCTTTTCTTTTCTTTTTCAAGATAACATACCATACTTTTCACAATGACCTAGTTCCTAATTTTATACATGTTCTTCCATCCAAGATAAATATAATGCAATGCTCTTCAATTCCTAAGACATTCAAAAGGGTAGGATTTTTTTTTGTGAAAAAAATAAAATAAAATATAGGCTCAAAGGGGCTAAACAAAGGATATATGTTTGAAAATGGTAGGCTTTTTGGCTTATCTAGCTAAAATGAAATGAATACCTTTATCATCTTTATGATACACATGCATAAAATGTGGTATCAAATAAGATTCAAATCAAGTTTTAGATCAAGTAAAGAGATAGGGGGTACACACCAGGAAAAAAATGCATCGAGCTCAAAATCTCACTAGGTTTGTATGATTACTAGCTTGAATTTGCCTAAGTCAAATCCATTGCCACTAGGTTTATCAACTCAAAACATGAATAATCACTTTTCAAATCAAGGATGCATTATACTAAAGTTACTTAAAACTTGTAATTTTCACATTTAAAATAGTGGATCCCTCCCCCACACTTAAACATTGCATTATCCTTAATGTAAAACAGTCATAATGAAGCACAAAAACAAGTAATATGCAGTACTACTCAACTCAATAATATGACAATGCAAAATAAAAGAGTGAAGTAAGGAATACAACTTAGGTCTACGTGGTGTCTCACAGTGTGGTAACCTCCATTGCTTGAGTGGTGAATCCGTCATAGAACGGATTCAAGCGGTGTCTATTGACGATGAAGAAATTTCCATTCGGCTCCCTTTTGATCTTCATAGCTCCATATGGGAAAACAACAATGACAATGAAGGGCCCCTCCCATCTAGAGTGGAGCTTTCCAGGCATGAGTTTAATCTGGAGTCGTAGAGTAGAACTTTTTGGCCCACTTGGAATTCTCTCTTTATAATGAGTTTGTCATGGGCTGCTTTAGTTCTTTCCTTATAAATCCTAGCATTCTCATAAGCTCCCCTTAACTCTTCAAGCTCTTGTAGTTGTAACTTCCTTTCAATACCTACACTAGCAAGATTGAGGTTGCACCTTTTTATCACCCAGCATGCCATGTGCTCTACCTCTACTGGCAAATAACATGCTTTGCCATAGACAATCCTGTATGGAGACATGCCAATGGGAATTTTATATGCTGGGCGATACGCCCAAAGTGCATCATCGAGCCTTTTACTCTAATCCTTTTGGTTGGGTTGCACTGTCTTTTCTAAAATCAGCTTGATTTCTCTTTTAGAGAGTTCTGCTTGACCATTCGTCTGAGGGTGGTATGGAGTAGCCACCTTGTGCATCACACCATACTTGCTAAGCAAGCTTTGCAAACTTCAATTGCAAAAATGAGTTCTTTGATCACTAATAATAGCTCTGGGGATGCCAAACTTGCAAAGAATGTGAGACTAAACAAAGGAAACCACTGCAAAAGAGTCATTAGTACGAGTGGGGATAGCCTCAACCTACTTGTCACATAATCCACAGCCAGTAAGATATACAAATAACCAAATGAAGTAGGAAAAGGTCCCATGAAATCAATTCCCCATACATCAAAGACTTTATAGAATAATAAGGGTTGCTAGGGCATATCATGTTTTCTAGAAATATTACCCACAAATTGACACCTGGAATACTTCTTACAAAATTCATGGGCATCACGAAATAGACTAGGCCAAGACAATCTAATTTCCAAAACTTTCCTAGCAGTATGCTTAGCACTAAAATATCCCCCACATGCAAGAGTATGGCAAAAAGTTATAACAGACTCAAATTCATCATCAGGAATACATCGCCTAATAATTTGATCACTATAAATGTGCCACAAGTAAGGATCATCCCATATATAGAATTTAACATCTTTCTTAAACTTATTCAATTGATGTGTATTCATGTCAGCCGGTGAAACAGATGCAACTAGATAGTTTGCAATATCAACATACCAAGCGATAGAAACAATAACCTCATAAAGTCTTTAATCAGGAAAACCATCTAAGGGTAAAGATGTTACCGGAGGTGATTCAATTCTACTCAAGTGATCTGTTACCATATTCTCTGCACCACTCTTATCACGAATCTCCACATCAAACTCTTGTTTCAACATCACTTACCTAATAAGGTGGGGTTTGGAGTTCGGTTTCTTGAATAAGTATTTAATAGCCGAGTAATCTATAAAGACAATCACCTTGGTGTGAAGGATGTAAGATCAAAACTTCTCTAACCCAAAGACGATTGCAAATAGCTCTTTCTTTATGGTAGTGTAGTTAGCCTGAGCGGCATCTAATATTCGAGAGGCATAGGCTATGATATGTTGTCTCTTCTTTACTCTTTGGGCAAGAACAGCACCTAGTGCATAATCTGAAGCATCACATAAGAGCTCAAATGGAAAGCTCCAATTAGGTGGCTGAATGATGGGGGGTGTGGTGAGTCTCTTCTTTAACTCATCCCATGCATACCTGTAAGAATCATCAAAAACAAAACCCACATCTTTCCGTAATAAACAAGATAATGGCAATGCTATCTTACTAAAATCGTGGATGAATCTTCTATAAAATCCAACATGCCCAAGAAAAGAACGTACATCTTTCACATAAGAAGGATATGTAAGGCATGAAATAATATCCACTTTAGCTTTATCAACCTTAATACCATCATGTGAAACAACATGTCCCAAAACAATTCCGTTCTTAACCATGAAATGACATTTTTCAAAATTCAACACAAGATTATATTGAATGCATCTTTCCAAAACATTGTCTAAACTAGCTAAGCATACATCAAAAGAATCACCGTAAACAGTGAAATCATCCATGAAAACTTTCATGCAATGCTCAAGAAAATCAGAGAATATGGAAACCATGCAACGCTGAAAAGTGTCTGGTGCATTACATAAGCCAAATGGCATGTGTCTATATGCAAAGGTTCCAAATGGACATGTGAATGTGGTTTTATCCTGATCCTCAAGGGTAATAGAAATATGAAAATATCCAGAAAAACCATCTAAAAAATAGTAATGTGATCTACCAGCCAATCTTTCTAACATTTGATCTAAAAAGGGAAGGGGGTAGTGATCCTTTCTAGTCACAGAATTTAATTTTCTATAGTCAATACATACTCTCCAATTATTCTGGACTCTAGTCGGAACTAGCTCACTTTCGTCATTACGCACAACTGTAATACCAGTTTCCTTAGGTACTACCTAAACTGGACTTACCCACTGGCTATCAGAAATTGGGTAGATTATACCTCCAGAAAGAAGTTTAGAGACCTCTTTCTTTACCACATCAAGGATCAATGGATTAAGTCATCTCTATGGCTGTCGCATAGCTTTAGCACCATCTTCTAACAAGATCCGATGCATGCACACATTTGGCCTGATTCCAGGGATATCAGCAAGAGTCCATCCAATAGCTTTTATCTGTCTCCTAAGTACCTCTAAGAGGCGGGTTTCCTCATCAGCAGCTATGTCACTAGCTATAATCATAGGAAGTGTCTCATTCTTTCCCAAATAGACATATTTCAATGAGTCAGGAAGTGGCTTTAACTCCAAGAATGGAGCTTGCTCAATTGAAGGTATGAGGGGCTTCATATCTATATCAGTTAAACTAGAAACCTGCACAACTGATTCACAGACAGAATAACACACTTTCCCATCTTAGGGTGTATTAGTAGAAATTGTAAGAGTAGAAGAATCAACTAACACATCACAATCAACAGCAATAGTAACCTCAGTAACACTCATGTAAGAGGTAGAATTAGAATCAGAAATCTCACTATCAGAAATATGATCAATGTCAATCAATAATTCAGAGTCAGGTAGTGAAGATAAATCAATTCTATTCATGGCATCAATCACACTAAGTAATAGAGAAAGTCCATCAGAATCAATAGAAGTAGTAGATATGTGATAACTAGAATTGCTAATGCTACAATTAGGCATAAAAGGATCATGTCTAGAATGTCTCATAATATCAATAGCATCAGTAAAAATATCAAGATTAGCACTATCAAGATCAACACATGTATAACAACTACCAATTTTAGTACATGAACAAGAGATAGTATCATCTAAACAGGTAATATCACTAGATCTATTAAGCATGCAATCTCAAAGATCTACAACAAAATCATCCACAATAGCATCAACAACATTAACATCTATCTCAACACAATCATCAGGGGGATGTCTCATAGATTCAAGCACATTAAATCTAATAGTTTCACCAGTAAATTCTAGAGCAAGGCTACCAGCATGTACATCTATCATAGCTCTAGTAGTTTTAAGGAAAGGCCTACCTAGAATCAAAGAAGAATGTCCTTTTTGCCTGAACCTACCATCATCCATATCAAGAACATATAAGTCTACAGGGAATATGAAATCTTTTACCTTAACCAAGATATCCTCTAAGACGCCTTTTGGGACTGTGCAAAGTCTATCAGTAAGGGATACAGTGAGATTTGTGGGTTTGAGCTCTACACCCTTAAGTTGATTGAAGACTGATTTTGGCATAACGTTGATAGCTGCTCCCAAATCTGCTAAGGCATATGAGAAGTCAATGTCACCAATAGTGTAAGGTATGAGAAAGCTACTAGGATCCTTGCACTTCACTGTAATGGCATTTGATAAAGAAAGGAGACCACTGCCCCTAATTCAACCTTGCCTTCATGCTTAAATTTTCTCTTTATAGTACACAAATCCTTCAATAACTTTGCATATTTAGGAACTTGTATGACTAAGTCAACTAATAGAACATTGATCACCACTTTCTTGAAGATATCATAGACTTGATTAAACATCTTAGCTTCTTTCTTTCTCCTTTCAGCCTTAGCTACTACAGTAGGAAATGGCAGGGATGGTTTGATCACTTGCTTTCCTTCCTCATCCTTTTCTTGTTCTTCATGAGGTGCCACTTGTGTTTTTGATAAAGTGGACTGATATGTGATGTAGAAGTGGAAGTAGAAGGAAGAGTGGAAAGAGAGTTATCAACAACTTCCTTATCATTTGAAGTATTGGTGGTAACAGGATCCGCAGAAGGGATTATCTTTCCACATCGGAGAGATATAGCATTAACTCTACCAATATTAGGATTTTGCTGAGGTCCAACATTTGGATTGATAACCACTTCAGATAGAAGCTTTCCTGAACCTTGACTCTGTACATTACTGAGTGCATTAGAAAATTGACCCATTTGAGTTTGAAGAGCTTGAATTTCCTGCATTTGTTGTTGCTGTTGTTGCATCTGTTATTGTTGTTGCATTAGGATTTTCATCATAGTGTCCATCTTGCTTTCTAACCTTGAACCTTCATCTTGGACTAGCATTGATTGTCTAACTTGTTAAAACATCTTGCCACTAGAATTCTCACTTTGATTGAATTATGCTTGCTGTGCTTGGCCATTTCCATATCAAAGATTTGGATGATCACGCCATCCAGGATTATAAGTATTGGAGTAAGGATCATATTTTTGGCCACCTTGAGTCAAAGGCTTAGAAGGGTAAATCGCATTACAAGATTCAACTCCATCATTCATATAGGGGCAAAAGTCAGTACCATATGTTGCTAGAGAGCAAATAGAGCAGAGTGGCCCTACTAGAGCAGAAGAGTTAGCCTATAGGGTAACAGAAGCAGAGGACCCCATAGGATTGGTCATATTAGAAGAATTTTGCATGAGACATAACCATTTTTTCTATTGCAGATACAAGTCTATCAATTTTGCTCTTTAGGCGAGAATCTTAATCAGAAGAAAGTCATCCCACTTCATTAACTTTGACCTATTATCTAGTACCAAATTGTTGGCTATTCTCAGCTTTCCTTTCGATCAATTCCTAAGCATGATCCACAGTCAAGTATAGAAATGCACCACCAACAGCTGAATCAAATAAATCTCTCTCTAGAGGTAAGAGACCTTCATAGAAGTATTGGATCAGTAATGTATCTGGAATCTAATGGTGGGGACAGGTAGAACATATCATTTTAAAACCCTCTAGACATTTATATAAGGATTCTCCAACCATTTGTCGACATCCATATATGTCCTTCCTGATAGATGAATTGTGAGAAGCTGGGAAATACTTTTCCAAGAACAATTTCTTTAGTTGGTTCCATAAAGTAATGAATCCAGGAGGTAATCGAAGCAACCAATTTTTAGCTGATCCTTCTAAAGAGAATGGGAAGGCACGCATCTTAATCTGATCTTCAGTCACACCAACAAGTTTCATAGCAGTGCAAACCATGTGAAACATCTTTAAATGATTGTACGCTTCCTCACCGGAAAGGCCATTAAATTTTGGAAGTAAGTAAATCAATCCATATTTCAATTCAAAATTTGCATTAATATCAAGATAATTTATACACAAATTTTAAAAATGCAAATCAGGTGAAACCAATTCTCTAATAGTCATAGTAGGATCAACAATATTAGCATTTGCATTTGTGTTTACAATTGCATTTGCATTTACATTTGCATTAACACTAACATTCCCATCAGTATTAACAACAATATTATTAGTATCCATATTGACCTTAGAATCAAAAGAATCAACAATGGGCTCAACAAAGGAACTATTTCCTACAAAAGTACTAGCTCTAGTCCTTCTTCGTTGGTGAAATGTCCTTTCAATCTCAGGATCAAATTCAAAAAAAATTTCAGAAGAGGATTGGGTCATGCAATAAACAACTACCTAAAAAGTTGCCTAAAAACTCAAACCTGAAGCCTAACCACTGCTCCCCGGCAACGGCGCCAAAATTGATGCATGCTTCTGTCGCTAAAGCAATCAATTAAACTAGGTCCTAATTAATTATGTAGTTTAGGGTCAACCTAGGTCATTCTCCAAATGAGCAAGCTATGGGTTTTCTTTAAGATTGATTTTTAAATGACAAAAATGCAATAGAATGGACCTAAACTAAAATGCAAGACTCTACTACCTAAATGCAAATGACTCTAAAATCTATATGAGAATGAAACTAACCTAAATGAATTGGAATGCAATCTTTGGGGTTTTTTATGAAAAAGGAATTAAGATGCTAAGCAAAGAGAATAATCAAAAGCAAGACAATCAACAAGGGTTGAGTTCAATTATGATTATGAAGGGGAAAACTTAGGATTCATATGGAATTAGCTTTCTTAGCCATTCAATTTATTAGACCAAAGAGAGGTTCATGAAAAATTGGAATTAATAAATTTAATCACCTAATTAAGACATGGGAAACCCTCAAACTCAATAACACCTAATCTACTAGAAAAATAATAATGGAAAAAGCGGTGTTAATTAAATCCATTAAAAACCAATCATAATTATTAAGATAATTTTGGAAATTATGTTCACAATTGCCTAATTAAACAGTTCAATAATTAATCACCCGAATTAAACAATCAAAAGATTAACCTAAATTTGACAATTAAATTAATAATGAAAACTCAATTAATAATCTAATTGACAACCAAGGGTTTGCAAACAAAAATCCTAACAATCATTTAAGAACAAATTAAATCCAAAATATCAATGCAATCTACATCAATAATAAGTCTACAATCTAAAATTAGATTGCTCTCAATTAATGCAACCTAAAATCCTTTAAAACAAAACAATCTCAAGTCTTGAATTAAAAAGATAAAAAGAGAGACACTCCCTTGTGGACTTCAAGTGTAAGCTCCTAGGCTCTAGCTTCCTCCATGTTCCTCCCAAGTTGCCTCTAAAAGAGTTTAAGCTGCCATCAACTTCCTCTATTACCGCTTCAAGCAAGTCCTAGGCACCATCCAAAGGATTAGAGAATCGATAGATAAATGCTTTGGCCTTTTGCTATGCATGAGTGGAAAGGAAGTTAAAGGAATGGAGTTAAGGATGTAGGCCTGTGAATAGAGAAGAGGATAGGAATTGAATAATTGATGGTGATTTCCTCAGCTTCGTTTTTAGTGTGCGTCCTTCAGTCAACCAATTCCCACAACTCCAAGGGGTAATTCAGAAAGAAGATAACTCTTGTGATGGCACGTCCCTCTATACCTCATCTTCGCATGATCTCTCTCAGCGTCTGCAAGTGTCCCGCGGCTGTGTCTCGGCCTAGGGTAATTAAAAGGAAGGAGAAGAGAGCTTTTTTTGGGTACCAACTTGAGCCTATTAAATTTTAAGAAGCGCAAATTAAATTCAACTATTGGATATTCTTTTATCTTTCAAGAAAAGTTTTGCACCGTAGGATCTTTCAATCTGCTTTTCCTTACTCTGCAAGAATTAAATAAAATTGTGATCTATCATATATTTAAAAATATTATTTAATCACAAGATAATAATTAAAATATTATCAATTTAAGCCCAATAATATCATAATCAATTCAAATTTATATTATTTCTTATAACTGGGTAATAATCCAAATATTATCTAGTAAATCTAAATTAGCCCAAAATAATCCCCAAAATAAATGAATAAGGTGGGATAAAATATATAAAATTTAGGATTTATCAATTATGATACTGCATTCGAGTACTAATACCCTTATCTTTGTATAGATCTTCCCTCTATGTGAATTGTTATTACCAAATCACTTAAAATTTTAATAAAATAACTAAGTACTCTGATACTGCTTCATACTATTATTAGTACTATTATGATCAGTATAGGATCCTTTAAGCTTATAGCCAGTCATACAGGGTATTTAGTCATATATACTGTATATTAAAAACATTTACAGATAGTCATCAAAATAATTTTGTCACTTTATTTGCAATCCTTACTCATCAGTGCTTACCTCTTTGTCCTTTATGCCACTGGTCTTTGTTGTATAATGCATTCGAAAAGGGTGAGATTCAAAAGAATCTCGGTGTAACATACATGCAATCATACAACATGCAATCAAACAAGCCATGTCATATGAACCATCATAAACAATGAGATTTCAAGAGCATTTAACATCTCATTATTCAACTTAGCATATAAACAACTCAAATCATAGTGCTTGGTAATAAACACAGGCGTTTACCTGCTACATGCTCTGATGGCACAGGCGTTCACCCAGAAAACTCACATGCTTAAACACAATTGTATGGATAGTAAAACATACATGCAAGGCATTACATAGTATATGAGAGAAAGGGTTACTACTTGAACGCCTTTTTGTTAGCTTGTTCTTAGTGACTAGTCTCTTGGCTGGTTCAGGCAAAGATTGAATCCCATAAGTTAGAATCCATGATGATTGTGTTATTACTCGTTAAGTATCTTCTAAGCCTAGAATATTAAGTCAAATAACAATAAATAGGGTCTACATTAGCTTATAGTTCATGCCCTTATCCTTTGGAATCAAACTTGACTTAATTGACCTTAAACTCTTCAAATCCTTAAGTCATCCCAACTTGACAGATTGGACCTCTAACTTTGAAAATTCATAACTTAATCTAGAAAAATCTAAATGGGGTGCTTATAAGTCCTATGGAAATATCTTTAAGTCATATTTCAAATAAAATACCACTCAGGGCTAATTATAGTGTCAAAACCTCAAGAACCCCTGACCAACATTACTGTCTCATAATTCATTCCATAGTTTAAGTCACAAATTCAACATGGCATATCTCCCAATGTAGAAAGCCAAATGATGTATATTACATATCATCAAAAAGCTTAGCATGTCTACTACAAGCCTATAAAATATCATGGCCATGGGATAAATTTTGATCATTCAAAAACAACTTACAAAAAGACTATCACGAATCTAACTGATTCAGCAACAACACTTTGAATTCCAAAATTAGGGTTTTCTAACTAATCATCCAAAAATGATTTTCATATGCTATTCTTACATAATTTTATCCATAGAATCCATTTTCAACATCAATTTTACTAAAATCCAAACCCAACCCCAAGAAGCAGGTTTGATAGAATATGAACCCTAATTACCACAAATTGTGTTCTTGCAATTCCAATCTCAAAACATGTTATTAATCATCATAAGACCTATTCTATTATTATATTCATCATCATATGATATCAAGGCCTTAAATTTCTCCCTTGGCTAAAACCCTAAGGGGTCCATAACTCCAAAAATACTCATCAAAATATCAAAACGTTATATTCAAATTGAAGTTTACGATTACCTCTATGTGATTATCTGATCAGTTCTTGATTTTAGCAGTACTTCCACTGACAAGTTGACACCAAACACCTCTGATCAGAATCCAAAACTATTGAAATGTAGCTTTAGATGAGTAGAAATAGATTAGTGAAGGCTTCAGAAGCTAAAAATTTCGATTCAGTATGAAATCGGCTTGGGAGCTTAAGAACACTGAAACTTCTCTCCTCTTTTTTTTTCTTGAATTTTCTAATTTTTCATTGATATTTTGAGACACTACACAAATTTTAGGGCTGTAAGGAGGTGCTGAAATATTTTAATAAATGATAACATGTGTCTTAAAATGTCAGGGTGCTAATGCTCCTTTTTGGAAATTATCGTTTAACTGATGATTCTATGTTATAGATGCTCTTTCTTTAAACTACAGGGTACCCGGTACACCTCCTAAAATCTCTCTCCCCTTCCCTTCTCACATAGTTGTGCGAATCCATTGATCAAGGGAGAGGGAGTCTGATGAATTCATCCAGCTTTTGGTACTGTAGTTAGGAAATTTGGATATGCAGCAGGACTAGAGACCAATAGATTACACTTCCTTTTCCACCTCTACTAGATGTCCAATGGTAAATGGTGACATCTAATTGGCTAATTTGAGGTAAAATTTTAAAAGCTACTTTAATAAAGTTACTTTTTGATATAGGGCCGCTTGGTTTTGCGACACGTGTCACCTTGCCCCTGATTGCTGCTATGTGTCTTAGAGACTACTTGGAGGCTACCATATGTCCTTAAAGACCATAAAATGACACCACCTAACTGTTGGAAATTGTGCCCTAGGGATCCAATAATTGTACTTTGAACATTATTATTCAATCAACTTCTCCATTTTGTTATCATATTATTTGCATATTCACTGTGATAACTATCCTTGGATAAATCATAATGATTGTCCTAAATGTCCATAGTTGGTCATCTATGTGGGATCAAAGATTAAATAAGACCAATATGACTTTAAAGAGGTATAGAGATAAGAATCAAAGTCCAAAGTACTTGTAAGAGTATAAGTTGCTGGACCGACCCTCTATGAGAAAGCTGTATAGATCAAGTCATAAGCTTGTCTCAAGTATAACTACGCCACTATGCCTTTTGGTCTGAAATCATCATAGATTCCTACATGAGAGTCGCTCGGCTTTGACCTAGTCAAAAGTCACCATTGACCGAGTGATGATAAAGACTATGTTTAGGCTTGGAGGTTTTCATGTAGAAGAAAGTGAATAGTCAAGATGGAATTTTTCCGTCTCCTTTATAGAGATATATTATTAGGCCTCTTGATGAGTAAGTCTAAGAAATGTATGGCCATGCTACGATGGAAAGAGTTTCCATTTCCATAGTCAGACTACTCAGGGATTGAGAAAGTAATGGTCATCAATAGGAGGATAGCATTCTCCATGCCTCATCCTTGATTGAAATATCGTGTGACAAAAGGGATGTGATATGGTTGTATGACAGGTTGCATCAGTTTTTCTATCCTAATATGAATTAGTAGTCGTAATGTCTTATTAGAGGCTGCTTATGACTTGTGCGTTAGTATAGTCATTTGCTCACTGCCAACTTTATATAGGCCTACAAGGTAGCACACAAAATAGTCCAACATGAGCTATATTGTCTAAATTCATTTGAATCTAAGATGTGTCTAGATTTAATGAATGTAATGGTTAATTTAGGGTGAACGAATATATATATATTCGAAAAGATAATTAATAATATTATATATACATATATGTATTTTTGAAATATATATATTGTATGATAATCTTATTGTATTGTGTTGGTTTTAAATTTAGTTTTATCTAATAAATTAAATTTAATAACTAACACAACAAAGATATAATATCTCGGATTTAATTTATAAAGATAACTTAAATCTATTTCTATTGGCTCTTTTTTCAGGGTAAATAAATATGTTAAATTAAAACTGTTAGATAGATTTAATTAAACCATATTTATTTAATTTGTTTATCAAAAGACAATTAAGTGTTAATTGATATTATATGAATTTTGAAAGGAATTAAGATTAATTTGAAAAATTCAATATCCTTCATAAAATGGAAAACCTGGACTAGTTATTTAAAAAAGGTGAGCGAGGGTTTTCTACATGTGATGAAAAAAGCAAGATAGAGAGCCATGAGAAAAGAAAACTCTAGAGAAAGACGTTGGTGGCGTTAGCACGCTGTTCGTGCTGGATTCCTATTTGTATGGATACCGATAGAGGGAGCTGATCCTAGTTGTTAGCTCCTTGAGATTGAAAAGAAAGACTGAACACATAAGAAAGTACACTTCTCTACTATTCTATTTAAACACCATTGACATATCCACAGTAGAGATTGGAAAACTTGAATTTTAATTTTCTGTTGGGCCTACCAATCCCAACACTAGCCTTGTGTCTCTGGAAACTGTTGAGTCTATGAACCGGTGTGTCATAGCAAGATTGGGTATTCATGTAGGGCCAACATTTGGACATAGCACCATATATGCCTTAAGATCCCCATGTGGCACTATTTTAAGACTCTTAAAGAGTTAACAAGTTTTCTTAAATACAAGCACATATATTTCTTGCACCGGCTCATACATCCAACATCTTATGTCTAACTACTTATACACACTGAGCCTCATGGAATAAGAGACTCAGTCTCAACTCAAAGCGCTAAATCATATAATCCCATGAAACTAATTTCTCTCTTTGGGACTCTTGCCAAACTAGACTTAGTAGCCTACTTGATACAGTCTTATTCTCAAGTCTCCAGGCTCAAGATTTGAGGTATTACAATTCTCCCCCCGTTCAATAAATTTCATCCTCAAAATTTTGAATGTCATATAGAATTGACTATACCTCCGAGGCTCATCTCTTATCACTTGTTATATCTCTTTCATTTCTTAGTCTATCTCTTTCATATGTAGCTCACAGAGTGTGCAATACAATTCATCATATCTTCAATAAAAATCTTAGATAGTATTCAACAATTATTAGAACGCATTCATTGGACTCACCAGGCCAATGCCACAGAGCTAGGCAACAACCACAGTGTTAGCCATACAAGTCTTATGGCCCAGGGCCTCTACCGTATCTAAGATTCACATCGGGTCTTTTTGTCCTTCGACAGTCTAAGGCTTCCACCCCGTGTAAACTAGCACACCAGGTCTTACCACCTTGAGCCTTCACTCATCACAACTCTGAATGCATATCCATTTACTGGCCTAAGGACAAATCAATCCAATAGGTCTTTTATCCTCAGGATGCACAGTTTATAGGACATACAGTCGAACATCCATGCTGAATGCATATCAGGACTTACAATCTCTGATCACACTAAGTACACTCCAAGCTCTAACTCTTTTCTTTATATAAAATGCATAATTGCAAAGCATGCATATAAACCTTTAATTCCATAAGAATCATCATAAAAGCATTCGACACGTTAGCATATAGCATAACATCAGTCTCTGGACCATTGGCTCCATACCAAAGCGCTTGGTCATACCAATCTTATAGTCGCGTCTTTGCCCCATGTAAATGTACATTTAAGTTACATCTATACAAATTTGCGCTCCAGTCTTTATATCTCATTGTTATGCAAATGTGTACTTAGGCTACACCTCATATAGATTTACACACCGATCTCAATATCACATCATCATATGGGCGTCCGCCCGTCATAAGTGTAATATCCTAAATTGTAATTAAGGGCTAATGACCTTAAAAGTGATGTAATTAATGTTAATTAAGCACCCATGAAGAATATGAAGTGAATTGTGATGCAAATGTGTTTGATGATGGTTTAGTATATGTTATGACAATCAAGGGTAAAATGGTAAATTACTGACCGATTGGTCAGTCACTGAAGAGGAAACTCCTTGGTAATTGAGATTAATGGCTAAGATTTGTTAAGAAAGAGGTAGAATCAAGTGTGCATAGGTTATATGAGTTTATGAAAGGAAGAATTAGATCATGACAAGTGGCAAGAGATTAGCCATGGGATGAAGGTCAATTAGTCAAACTCTTTTTCTCTTCTCTCTTTATTCTAGGTGGTTAAGGGGTGCATGGGAAGAAGGAATTGGATCACCATCATCATCTCATCTCTCTCCTTATTCTCCATTTCCGGCGAGCTTGGACAAGAAAGAGAAAGGAATGTTTGAACTTTAAGTAAGTATTTGACTTCAAATGCTCATCTTGTACTTACTAAAGTTGTTTATGGTGTTGAGGGCTTCCTTGCCATGGTTTTAGAATTTTGATTTGTGGTGGTTGGAAGCTTAAGAAAACTTGGAAGTTGTGAAACCAAGGAAATCACTTTGAGAGAAGAAGGATGTAAGCATTTCATGCATTTTGGTATGTTTGTTATGATTTTTGACTAAGCTTTGTAAATTCTAGAATTTTTTTCCCTGATTTCATGAGAATTGGATAATGAAAGAGTTTGGAATAGTATGGTATAGAAAATGATGTTAGGATGTGTTATAATGTCATTAAGTTTGATTTGAAGTTGAATGAGAAATTTAGTGAATTGTGGTTTTGAGTTGCCTTGTGAGTTAGAATTGAGATTGTGTTGATGGAAGGGAATTTAGGTATTTTGAGATTACCAATAGGTTCCTTAGGAGATTTTGAGTGAGGATGAGCTTTGGCATAAGTTTTAGGACCATTGGTAGTAAAATAGGTAAATCTAGGAACATATATCAGTTGCTGCAATTTTTAGGCTTCTGATGAATAACACTCGAGTGAAGGAAGGGTTCACTCAAGTGCTACAAGGCATTTTCCCTGTTTCCTTTTGTTCCCACGAGTGATATAGGTCATCACTCGAGTGCAGCTCCCTATGCTCGAGTGAGGGAGAAATTTTAAGACTTTGTAATTTATGGTTGCTCTCGGGTAGTCACTCGCTGTGTCTCACTTTTTGGTGCTCAAGTGCATTTGAAGTCATCACTCAAGTGCAACTCCCTGTGCTTGAGTAAGGGTGTAAGACATATTAAGGTTTTCTCTTGGGCAAATACTTTCAGTGTGGCACTTTTGGGTGCTCGAGTGAATTTAGGAGTCATCACTCAAGTGAGGTTATCTTCACTCGAGTGAGTCGACTAAAAATCAATTCTTTTACTTCTAAAAAGGCATCTTCGGGGTAGTTTCTCCTAACCCTTTAGGCATATGTTTAGGCATTTAATAGCCACCTAAAGAGTTTATATGAATACTAACTAAAAGTATTATGGAATTAGGAACTTGGAAAAGAGATTAATCTATTGTCCCTAATTTGGTTTATAGGATTTTACATTTGCCGTCCTCGTGAGCCCACTGTGCCAGCGAAGATCAAAAAGGAACAAGGTAGTGACTTTTTCTTTTATACCATATGTGATGCATTGTATGTGTGTTATATTATTGATTTATGATGAATTCGTATGTTGCGACATTTATGGATATGTGTAAGCACCGCCATGCCAATAGTCCCTGAGTCGCTAACAACTATTTGGGTTAGAATGGTGTGCCTTCCCAGTGGTAAAAGGGGATAAGGATGGGGTGTGATATGTGTGATTATATGAAAAGCCGAAAGGCTATTTGTGAAGGCCGACGGGCCAATTGTGAAAGCTGGATGGCTATATGAGCTATAAGGCTATGTGTATGCACTGCCACGCCAACTGTCCTTGAGTCGCTAACAACTGTTTGGGTTAGGACGGTGTGCCTTCCAAGCAGTAAAAGGGGATGAGGGTGGAGTGTGATCCGTGTTGCTATTGTATGATGATTTGCTTACATGTTGTGTGCTTATGTATAGTATGAATTATTTGTTACTACTGGGATTCTCTTGAATCTCATTCCTTCCTTTATCTAACATTTCAAACAGGGCAAGTGGCTCTAAAGAGAAGTGAATGACCCGGAGTGGTTAGAACCCTATAGGGACATTTGGTTCGGGCTATGTTGGTTATTCATTTTGGATAAGGGATTACTATATGACATTTTTGAGTTGTAAATAGTTTTTGAACACATGGTAGTGTAATCCCCTAATTGGGTACTGGAACCCTATAGTTATATATATAGATGGAACTCGAGAGTTGTTGGGGATTAAGTTATATATTTTGATATGTTTAAATGTGATATAACTGCATAGGTAATTATATTCGATGTTTGAACTTGAGACTAGAATTGGAAAGAAGTTTAAAATATTTTGTGAAGTCCTTACTACATTGAGGGAGTTTTAAATGAGTTTTGAATTATCCGATGGTCTCTAATCCATTTTAATTATTCGTGATCGAATCATAATTACGCTAATCAAGTCAGGGGGTTTCAATAATTAGCATAATGTCAACACAGGACACTTGGTCCTGCATCAGAGGGCTTGGTTTCATAGTCTCATAATCTCATAGTTTTATTATTATATAGGTGTCTGCCTATTATATTATGAATGCTCATATGACAAATATGCTGATGGTATAATATACATACATAGCACCATATAGTAGATGAGAGAAAGAGTTGCTTGACTTCCGTCGAGCCTATTTTGCCTTAGGCACTTTTTTGTCCTTCTTTCAACAAATAGCACTGGAGCACCCCATGGCGACACATTGGGTAAATAAACCCTTCTCAAAATCGACATCCTGGTGGCTCCACTCTACAGTGCTTCACTCAACCACTGGTTGGTCAGCCCCTCCACAGGTAGCGTTCTTCAATTAGCAGTCTCTTAATGAAAGTACCATTATAGCGAGAACAAGTCCTTATGAGAGCCTCAATGTCAGACCCCCTTCTTTATCATAGCAAGAACAAGTCCTTACACGCAGTTCAGTGGGCAGACAGAAATAACATATATATACTGATATAAAGTACTTAATTACATTACAGGAATTCCCACAAGGTTTGTACATAATACTTACAAATCCCAAAAATAATAATAAAATCTATAGATAACCAACAATCTTGTTTGAACTGGACCAGAACCTAAAGTTTCTGGTATTTACATCTTTGCCTTTTGAGCCACTTCCTTCAACTGGATAAATTATACAATTATGAAAAGGGTGAGATTCATTTGAATCTTAGTAGTATATGCTTAATCATATAAAATGCGATGAATAAATATGCAATCCACCACATAATGTAATAGAAAATTCATACTGTAACATGTTTGTGGACATTATTCAGGGCCAAAATGATTGTTTGGTCCCCTACTTGTTTGTCACCTCAGCTGGATCCCAGCCATAGCTAGGTTCTATTAATATTGTGTATGTAACCGCCTTCACGATTAAGGCCAAGATTTACGTTCGTAACACATAATTAAGTTTGAATTAGAGACTGTAAGATGATTTGGGACTTATTCATATTAAACTTCCCAAAATCAGGGTTTTCAAAAAAATTTTCAAAACCTTATCATAACAGTCTCATATTCATAATACAAAACAAATATGGCCTATATCGGTTGGTTTCATCCATACATATCAGAGTACAGCATAAATTCCCGACACACTTGGGTTCCATTAATAAATAAAAAGGGATTTACAAAGGCCTAAAGCCCACAATTCGTTACCCTTAACTTGGGGATTACACAAAACTATACTACCAATCCCAATATACATAATTGTTTCCCAAAATTATCCAAAAGATATACATGATAACCAATAACCCAAAATATACATCTAAATCAGAGCTTAGCCGCTCTTCGTCGCCCGCTTTCCCTTTAATCCTTCTGCCCTGTCTAAAACATGGTTTTTGGGAGAGTGAGAT
Source organism: Inga leiocalycina (assembly GCA_963242795.1). Lineage (NCBI taxonomy): Eukaryota > Viridiplantae > Streptophyta > Magnoliopsida > Fabales > Fabaceae > Inga > Inga leiocalycina. Next base: position 32,363,056 of record OY725332.1, read on the forward strand.
TCTAAGGAATCCCCGTAGTAACAAATCAATCATATAATGTACAATAATAATGCATGTCAGCAAATCATTAACCACAACAAGCAACTACAACGGCAGTTACAATGGCAATGGTTAGTATGACACATGTCATCCCTTACGATTGCTCACGCTGAATTGCTCACATTGCATTGCATCACAGCAATCCACACAATACATTTCACCACAGCTGGGATTCATATGATGCATTTCATACACAAGCCATACCGGCAAGATACACACAGCCCAAGGCTGGATTCACAAACGTCGCCCCATGGGTCGGATTCATAAATATCCATGTCGATTATGACGGCAGTTCAACGGCTGACCTAGAGATGACCACCGTCAATCCCTACATGGCTCACGCTGACCTACTCACACCGTAATAGACCATGGCACACATTTCACAAATTCAATGATAAGTTATGCATGCCAAAACATCATACATAATATGAGAGAAGAGTCACTACCTTGATCCTTCCGGGCGTGTCCTAGCGCCGGTCTCTCCCGAGGAAGGCAAATGTCGTATCCTAGAATCATAATTAGGGACGAAGAGTTACATTCTATTCCAGGACTTATTTAACTTGAAACACTTAATTTTGGTTATCATAATTGACCCCTAAGAGGCCACAAATGCCTCTAATAAAAGCCCTAAAAGGTTGGGAAACAATAGGCTAAAGATCTCCTTTCGATAACTCAAAGTGCTGGAACATAGGGGTGGGCCGCGGCCCGCCCTTCCTTGGGCTGCAGCCCAAATATGGTCAGAAGGTCATGGGCTGCGGCCTGACACTCATGGGCAGCGCCCCGAATCAGGTCAGAAGGTCTTGGGCCGCAGCCAACCACCTTGGGCCGCGGCCAAGAAATTTCCTGACTCTTGGCTGAACTTCAAAAAAAACATAACTAATTCTAGAAAAATCAAAACGGAGTGATTCCAAAGCCAAATGAAAGGTATATAAGTCCTCTTTCAAGTAAAAATACAGCCCTTCACTGGGAATGACTAAAAAATTACAGAATCACCAAAAACTAACCACTACTCCAAAACAGAGTTCTGTTTCAATCCCAAACTTTGGACAACCATATCTCACAGAATACTAAACGAAATGACACAAAATATATGTTCATTTTGAAGCTTGGGATGTGAAATTTAAGACTGGAAAGTTTCATAATTTTCCAATACCATTTGCTCACTCAAAACGCTCGCCCAAACACACTGCGAAAAACAGAGCTCAAACAAGACAACTTTCCAAGTTTTCCCAAGTGATTCAAATGAACCCAAAATCAATAACCAAGCTCATTCCCAAACAAAATCACTCAAGGAATCCAATGGGAATGTCAAAATCACCAAAATCCTATTCCATTATCATGCTTTGGTTTTGGGTAACATTAAACACTAAAATCTCAAATTCTCCAAACTTAACAATTTCCAACCCAAACAATTCTATCTATCCAAAATGCATTCCAAACATACAAATTCCATACCAAACATATACCAAACTCTCAATGGCCCTCATTTTCGAATATGAGCCCAAAATTCCAGAAAATTCAAACTATTTCAAGTGGTATGAAACTTAGATAGATAGATAGGTCTCACTCACCTTATCAACTTCTCCAAAGAGAGTTCTTGATTCACCACTTCTCAAATTTTCGTGTGGCCACAAACCACAACCAATGGACAAGCTACAACTATAGAAATATTGCTCTTAACTCAAGGATCAACTTTAATGAAAGGTGCTTGAGCAATAGAGATCATTTTCCTTACCTTTTCAAAGCTTTTCTCCCTTCATTTTGCTGCCAAAAATGGCGCCCAGCTGAGAGAGAGAGATGAGAGTGAGAGATGGAGAGAGATGAGCTTGATGGAGAAGCAAAATGATCATAGTCCCTCTAATCTTTCATGTCAGCCGAACAACAAAGGAAAAAGAGAGAGAAATGAAATAAAATAATGAAAGTTTGGCTTCTCCTACACTCTCTTGCTTCCTCTCAAATTGCCATGTGTCATAGTCTCATTGGTTCTCATAAAGCAACCACCTAATTAGTCACTTTAATCCTTCCATTAGCCATTTTAATCACACATCTCATTTTCTCTTAGTTAGTAATTAATTTCTCTATTAATTACCACTTATGGCCAATATTTCCATTATTCCAATTTTTCAGTAATTATAACATATTAATTTAATATTGCCAGAAAACACATAATAATTCCAATTAAATTCATAATTATCCATAATCATCATGATTAACCCATAATCAAAAATTGGGATATTACAATGTATGTTATAGCTGGGTCCCACTAGACAAGCTGATACTTGTGCTTTTCTGACTAGACGAGACTTGTGCTCTTCCTGTACCACAGCTAGATATTGTGCCCCAAGCCTGTTCATAACACAAAACATAGCATACACAGTGTATAAACAATCACAGAGTGTATGAAAGATAGAGTAACTACCTAAAATGCCTTTCCTACTCAACTGTCTGTCTACTATATCTATTATACTCAGTCCGGCTTGGGCAACTAACAAATCCTAAAATTCCAAATTGATAATAAATGAGTTATTACTCATTCATGTTCCTATTCTAAACTCATAGTTGGTTATCTTTGATCAAAATCGCAAAATGACCAAAATACCCCTGGGGAACTAGTCAAAGTCCCTTTATATTCGATCTAAATGTACTTTTCTAAAAAATGACTTGGGCTATTTTCACACAATTTTAAGTGTATAATCCATTTTTGACATAATGATTTGAAAAATTAATTCATAAATTACAAAAATACCCCTAGTAGCCACAATGTTACGGTTTTAGGTGTAAAATTGTCATTTAACACCCTAAAGCCTTTATACTCCATATTTTACATGTTTCCTACACAATTTTCCATTCTAGACACAATAGAATCATCAAATTCTTAAAATTCCAACTCAAACACAATGAATGGTGGTTGGCTAAAATTCTAAAAAATTTAGGGAAAATGAAGTTTATTGAATCCATAAAACACCTTCTTTTCACCTTAAGTAACTTGTTTAACCACTTAACTACAGTTCCCACATGATTAATCAAAGTTTAGGCAGCACCTTTCCTTAGGTTTTGAGCATCACATATCACAAAATCAAAATAACAACAGCAACAAGCATGAGTTATCAAGAGAAAACAAGTTCTGAAGCTTACCTTGATTGCTCTTGACCTTCTCTCTCTAGCTATGACCTCTCTCCTCCTCTTCTCTTGAATTTGTGCTTGTTTCATCTATGATTCAAGAGGTCATAGACATTAGAGAGAGTTTTCTATGAATTTGAAGGCTTAAACACATGAATTTCCCTTCAACTCACCTTGATTTTGTTTCTTGTACACTTGAGCTCTCTCTCTCTTCTTGCACTTCTTCATAACTCTCTCTCCCTCTCTCTCCGTTTGCTCTTGTTAGGCTGAAAATGGCCTATTGAAGGAGAGGATAATGATATTAAAATATCACCCTTCCACTGCCTTAAATAATATTATTTTATTGCTAATTTGCCATGTGCTTTTAACTCATTGCTTTATCTTTTTTTAAACTTAGTCAAAAATACTTCAACTTTCTTTAATTTGGCCTAAGTATTTATTTTTCTTGCTTTCCCCTTTTTGGCCGAAATATAACCCTTAATTTAAAGAAAATAAAGGCCTCTTCCTTTATTAGTAAAATAACTATTTTGCCTTTACATTTTTGTATTTAAATTGGGCCTTCTTCCTGTTAGGATCGGCAGGCACAGCGGAAGAATTTTAAAATTTTACTAATCCTAATCGAGGATCTATCAATGACGTTTAAACCAAGTTGGAAGGATTCATACCTTTTATGATTCAGGGTTTTCACGATCTCTAGGAGCCAACACATCAGGTCCGCTCCCTCTACCGGTATCCACATGAATGCTCTCCAACCGAGACTGCGTGCTAGCACCTCTAATGTCTCCTAGGGTTTTCCTTGCGGCTCTCAATTCTAATGTGCATATCAATATATCTGCTCTATCAAGTTTATAACCTATGAGGGCTATTTTCAAATTTCAAAATTAATCATCATTAATTTTGAAATTAATTAACTATTAATTATCTTGATGAGCTAATTAAATAACTTCAGTTTAAATTAAATATGTCCAATAGTTTTAATTTAACCTATTTATTTAATCCAAATAAAGAGTCATTAGATTTAATTTATCTTCATAAATTAAATCTGAGATACTATATCTCTATCATGTTAGTTATTAAATTTAACATATCTTAATAAATTAAATTTAAAACTAACATAATATCATATAATATATATACATATATATATATAAGATATATATATTTCAAAAATATATATATCTATATAATATTATTAATGAATTTTATATTATATATATATATAAATATAAAATTCGTCCACCCTAAATTAAACATTATCTCGTGTTGGCCATTCTTGTGTTCGACCCTGTAGGCCCATATGAAGTTGGCAGTGGGCCAATAACTATACTAACCCAAAAGTCGTAAGCGACCTCTAGCAAGACATTACGACTACCCAATTCATATGAGGATCGTTATCATGATGCAGCTTGTCATACAACCATGTCACGTCCCTTTTGTCACACGATATATCGATCAAGGATAAGGCATGGATAATGTCATCCTCTTGTTCCTGACCATTACTTTTTCGATTCCTGAGTAACCCGATAATAGAGATGGAAACTCCTTTCCATCATAGTATGGCCATACATTTCTCAGACTCAATCATCGAGGGGCCCAGTAATATCTCTCTACTAATGTGAGGGACAAATTCCATCTTGATCATTCATATTCCTCTGCATGAAAAACCACCAAGCCTGATCGTAGCCTTTATCATCACCCGGTCAAAAGTGACTTTTGACTACTTCAAAGCTTAGCAACTCTCATTTAGGAATCCATGATGACCTCAGGTCTAAGGGCATTGTGACGTGGTTATACATGAGAAAAGCTTATGACTTGATCCATATAGCTTTCTCATACTGGGTCGGTCTAGCACCTTGTACTCTTACAAGTGCCTAAAACTTTGATTCGTATCTCCATATCTTATCAAAGTTATACTGATCTTGTTTCATCTCTGCTTCCGCATAGATGACCAACCAGGGACATTTTAGGACAATCTTTATGAATTATCCAAGGATACAATTATCACAGTTAACATGCAAATAATATGATAACAGAATGGAGAAATTTCATTAAAATAATGTTCAAAGCACAATGATTGGCCCTTAGGACATAATTTCCAATACTTCCTTTTCTTTTTGTTTAGCCAAAATGTACATATTTCTTGGGCCCAAAAATTATGTTCTTCTATTGTCCAATTTGAGCCAAAAAGTAGGCTTTTATGAAGACAAAATTTGAATTTTGTCTTATGATGGCCCAAATTTTATGTGGCCACTTCTAGCAATATTTTTCCATTCTTCCAAGTGTGCCAAAAGTCACCATTTATTCCTTGTAATGTCACAAAGGTGCAAGGAATTTTGGTGGATAAAATTTTGGATGTTACATTTCCCTAAGGCTTGCTTTCTCTCACAATTCTACAATTTGCTTCCTTAATTTTGCCATCTCATATGGGGTCATTCTGTATGGACTTTTGATGTCGGTCTAGCTCTAGGCATAATCACAAATTCAACCTCCCTCGCCGGTTAGTTTACTCACATCTTTCAGGGAATTAGTAAGCCACTAGTATATTGGTTGTTATCTGTTTGGGTCATGAGACTATAACTTATGGCTACCCTTTTCTCTATTTATCACTTTGTTCCATTAGGAAACTAACTCTCAATCAATATCATTAAGGGAATATTCTATAATCAAGATCTTTCCTTATGCTAGATTAGAAACTAGCAACCTTAAGAAAAACCTCATACACATCTTTAAAATATTCTAGTGCATCAAACTACTCAAGGCATTCCAAATTCCTAAATGATCAATTCAATTATTGAGTTTGATTCTTAGTCTACAGTTCATTCGATTGCATCAAATATTGGTTCTACTACATCTAAAACCTCAATATCACCTGAGTTGAGAAATCATTTGCCTCAATTATACCCAACAGGCATACTAAGAGTCATTGCGATCACAATATTCAATCTAACATCCTCATACAATTCATCTAGCATGGAGAAGCCTCACGACAACCATTAGACCTCAAGTTTCTAAAACCTTATTAAATGAACTTTTCTGAGCAGCATTCACTGCAACAAAAATTTTTTGGATTAAGATCAATACTTATATCATTTGTATGCTTCTAAGCATTCTTCCTTCTAAGCATTCTTCAAATCATCTTAAGAATAACACCTTAACTTAAAACAACCTTTATGCATTTTAACCTTTGGTTAAAGGTTGCAACATGAGGACTTTCCAGGGGTCATCCATCCTAAGACTACTTCATCCGAGCATACTTAACTACGGAGTTCTAATGGGTTTCCGTATATTAAGGTAGTCCGGATCCATATACCTTTGGGCATTTCACTGGGCATCGATATCTAATATATATTTTGATCCCAATATGTAAGACCTTTACCTTAGGCACATCTTCACATAATGACATTTCTACATGCTCAATGTTTCAAGTGTTGGAAATTGTGCCCAAAGGGCCAATCATTATACTTCGAACATTATTAATTTAATGAATTTTCTCCAATCTGTTATCATATTATTTGTATGTTAACTGTGATAGTTGTATCCTTGGATAAATATAAAGATTATCCTAAAATGTTCCTGGTCGGTCATCCATACGGGAGCAAAGATGAAACAAGACCAGTATGACTTTGATAAGATATGGAGATACGAATCAAAGTCTTAGGCACTTGTAAGAGTATAAGGTGCTGAACTGACCTACTATGAGAAAGCTACATGGATCAAGTCATAAGCTTTTCTCACATATAACCACGTCATATTGCCCTTAGACCTAAGGTTATCATGGATTCCTAAATGAGAAAGCTTTAAACTAGTCAAAAGTCACTTTTGACCGGGTGATGATAGAGGCTACGATCAAGCTTGGTGGTTTTTCATACAAAGGAATATAAATGATCAAGATGGAATTTGTCCCTCACATTAGTAGAGAGTATTACTGGGCCCCTCGATGAGTGAGTCTGAGAAATGTATGGCCATACTATGATGGAAAGAAGTTTCGATTTCTATTGTCAGGCTACTCAGGAATCCAGAAAGTAATGGTCAGGAACAAAGAAGTTTCGATTTCTACTAAAATTGGATTTTTATAGAATTAATTATGAATTTCCAAAGTTTGGTGTAGAAAACTAGAAAATTCTTGGGATAGTGATCAATTGAGTAAGATACTGTACTGATGTGCATCCAGAAGTGTAATGGTTATATTTTTCCCTGAAACTAGATTGATCAAGGGTCACATTGCCTTAGGAATCATCATAATTGGACATATGTACAATTAGTTATGAATTTTCAAAGATTAATGAAAATTCTGGAAGATTTAAGTACAAGTGCGAAAATAAAAAAAATGTAATGGCACTAGGTAATTAAGTGAAACTTTAAGAGTGAAGTTAACCAATTTGGGATAGTTGGACCACTTTGAATTTGCTTTTGACTTAGTGTATTAACCCAAAAGATATGTTTATATATCTAGGGTCATGAGAAGTCAAGAAAGAAGAGAAGTGAAAGAATTTCCAAGCAACTTCAATAGTTAGAAGAAAAGGTACAAGTAGGGAACTCGAAGACAAAAGGTAGTGAACTTACTTACTTGCATGTATATGTTGTTTATGTTGTGTATTGATTTGCTATATTGCTTTACTTGATTATGTGGAGCTTGAATGAATGAAAGAAGCTCTGTTTATGTTTTTGTAGTGGCCATAAGTATGTTGCTCAAAACATTGAGCATGCAGAATATCATTATGTGAATATGAGCCTTTAAAAGTCAAGCATATCATGCACTAGTATTCATCTTACATGTATTATTTGTAATGTGTGCTATTGAGATTCCCCTAAATCTTACTCCTTCCAACCAACCATTTAGACAGGTGAACATAGGAAATGTGCAGGGATCTGATGAGAGGAATGCAGTGGAGGATCGAAGACAAGAAAAATGTGTTCGAATTTTTATTATTATATGGGTTAGATACCATAGTACCTTATTTGGCTAAATTATTTATAATGTTATGTAATCGAGAATTGTACTTGAGAACGATATTGAATTGAAATAATCACTCTGATAATAATAATAATGACGCCCTTTAAGAGTATATGACTTTTGCATGCGTAATAAAAGGGTTATAATGAAGGGTGTTACACTTTTGACTCTTCGAAGTTCCCTTTCTGCTTGGCAAAAATGTCTCAACTATGGCATTTGGATTTTATCCATTAATTCCCTTTTGCTTCTTGTCAAAAGCAAGGTTAAAAAAACTAGACTGGTCAATAAACCGGTTGAGATAGTGGGTTAAGGGTTAATGGTTCAACTCGGGGTCAAATCAGGATTAAACCGGTCATGAGTAAAATAACATATATTAAATATATATTTGTTTTTAGATGAAAATATAAATAAAAATATGAAGATAAATGTTGAATAAAAAGAACATTCAAATAATAATATAATACCATAGGTTTGAAATTATTTAAAATATAAGTAATATGTGTAAAAAGATATTTTCTTATTAGGTCATTATATTAATAACTTATTGAAACATATTTACATGATTAACTTCTGTTGTTAGATGTAATACCCCGAATTTTGAGACTTGAGACTAGAGAATAAGCCTGAGATTAGTGGACTGCTAAGCCCTGGTTTAGCAGGATCCTAAATTGTGATTAAGAGATAATGACTCCAAAAGTGGAAGTGGTTAGTGATAAATGAACCTTTTTGGAGAATTCGATGTGATTTGAGTTCCGGATGTGATTCGTATGTGCTGTGAGCAGCGCCGAAACCCCGTATTTGAGTTCAATTATGGATTAACATCTAAATTAACTTAAAATAGAAGGGAGGGCGCATTGTGAAAGAAAATGAATGGGAAAAAGAATTTGGTGGTGATTCCTTGAGAATTACCGTAATCAGGGGCAAAACGGTAAAGTTACTGACCAATTGGTCAGTTACCGAAGAGGAAACTCATTTGTAACTTCAAGATCAATGGTTGAGATTGATTTGTGTAATAGATCAAAGGGTGGAATCCAATGTGGTGTGCTCATGTGAACTCATGGTTGATGGAACAAGATCTTGACAAGTGGCACAATGTGAGCCCTTGGATTGGTCAAAGTGTCAAAACACCTCTTCCCTCTCTCCTCTCCCTTTTAGGTCGGTTTTTGGCTCCAAAAACTGACCCTCCTTCTTCATCCTTTCATCTATTTCTCTCTCTTATGCTCCCATGGTCGTCCAAGGCAAGGGAAGAAAGAGAAATGCAAAGGTGAGTTTTTGGTTGGCTTAATGGCCTCTAATGGTTAAAACCTCTTCACTAATCTTGATCATGTTGATGAGAGCTTCATCTCTATGGTTTTAGATTCTTGATTGGAGGTGTTTGATGGCTTGAGGAAATTTGGAAAGATGGAGAATTGAGGAATTTGTTTGGGAAAGAGGAAGAGGTGAGTGTTTGCTCCATTTTGATCTATTGATGTGGTTTTTGGTGGAGTTTTGAGAATTGTGATATTTTGCCCTGATATTATGGTATTTTCGTGTGGTATGTAATTGGATGAATTGGATGTTTTTTCATGTTGAAAATGGTGTCATATTGTGGTATTTAGTCATTGGAATTGGTTTGGATTGGATTGGATACATTGTGTGTAAAGTTTGGAAATTCTGTCCAGTGTGAATTCTGTCTGAGCAGTCTGGTTGTGTGAACGTTTTGACTGGACAAATGATGTCAGAAAATTATGAAACTTTCCAGTCTTAAATTTCACATCCTAAGCTTCAAAATGGACACATAATTTGTGCCATTTCGTTTTGGGAACTGGGAGTTATCGGTGTCCAAAGTTTGAGGTCGAAAATGGATTCTGTTTTGGGACAGTCTTGAGTTTTAGGGAATTCTGTATTTATGTGGTAATTTCCAGTATTGGCCAATATTTTTCCTGTGTAGAGGACTTGAATATATTTCATTTGGCTTTGGGATCACCTCATTTTTAGTTTTTTGGAATTAGTTATGATTTTTGGAAGTTCAGCCAAGAAACTGGATTTTCTTGGCCGCGGCCCAAATGTTTCTGGGCAGTTTTTGGCCGCGGCCAGTGGATTTGTGGGCTGCAGCCAACCCCCAAAAATCAGCATTTTGGACTTTTAAAAGGTGATCTTTGGTCAAGTGTTTCCCAAGCCTTTAGGCATATGTTTAGGCTTTGATTAGCCACCTAAAGGTGTTAAATGATAACCAACATTAAGTGTTTGAGAGTTAAGGAATTGGAAAAGGGATTAACCCTATGTCCTTGCTTTGATTATAGGGTTTATGTTCGCCTTGGACGTGGTTCGGTATTTGTTCTGATCGCGAGTAAGCGGAGCTGGAGCAAACGTGGAAAGAGTGTAGGGAACATATCTCTTCTGCTTGTATTTGATATATGTGTTAGTGTGTTGGTGCATGTCTTAGCTTTGCATAATTATGTGTGATTTGAAGCTATGTTTCAATTTATGCTATGGCCATAGGTATATTGTTCGAAGCATTGAGCTTGCAAATTGTCATTGTGTTATCATGAGTTGTGTGATGCAAGCATGTCATGCATTAAACATGTATCTTACGTGCATATTGATATTGTTATCCTACTGAGATTCTCTCAAATCTCACCCTCCCCTACTAACCTTTCAGACAGGGCAGTAGATCAAAGATATAGCGAGCAGCTAAGGGCGATGAAGACTCCTTCGGGATTGAAGTTGGTAGTTGGTTATCTTAGTTGGGATGTATATTTGGATAATTGTATTTGGATATTTGGATGAATATATGTGGATGAGGATTTGATTATTTGTACATGTATTTGAAGAGAATTGCGTAATCCCCATATGAGGGCTTGTAATGGGCGAATGTGCCCTATTAAGCTTGAGTTAATAAATGGAATCCAGAATTGCCGGAATTATTTCATTGCGTACTCTGATATATTTAAATGTTAATTGTTTCTTATTGGTTTCTATTTCACTTTAATTTCGTAATCCGAATATTAATTACGGCAGGGGGTTACATTAGATATTTTTTTATGGAAGAAAATGGCAATGAAATAACTTTAAAAAAATTTCAAGTAGACTAGGCATGGTTATCCAAAAAGCTGGCTAGCATGCAGAGCCAGCTTTGCTCCTACTGCATCCTTCCAAAAGCACCTGTCCAAATGCATTGGTAAGTGTAAAATTGGGTGTTTACTTGAAATTAGTCAAATTACTCTGAAATATAAATAACTATGAAATCGAAAAGTAGTGGGAGACATAAGCAAAAATGCCATTGAATTTGAATGCTAAAGAGTTTTTCTGGATTTCTCCTTTTCATTCGCCCAGTCCTGCCTATCTCTCTGTCTCTCTCTCTGTCCGCCATTCACTCTTGTCTCTATAACTCTCATAAATCTACAATGGTGGTGTTCTTAGTAGCTTTTGGTTGCCTTTTTTGTCATTTCTTCTTTTATCTTCTCTTTCTTTTTCATCGATTTTTTATTCCTCTTTTTTGTTCTTCTTCTATCTCTGTTTTGTTCTTCATCTGTCTTTATTTCTTGTTTTTCTTCTTGAGCATGAGCTCGAGTCAAGGCTAAGTTTGGCTAGTTTACTCGATAGTGAACCAGACCAGATTTGGGTCCAGTTTAGTAATTGGCGGTTCAGCCTGATTTTTTGTTCCATGGTCAAAAGTGACAAAAATGGAGGCTTTGGAAGAGGATAGTTGCTTCTTGAATTATCTAAATTTCTTTTCCTTAATATTACTTTTAATTTGCCTACAATTGTTGACTTTTCAACACATCCTTTTACTTGGACCAAAATGCTTCCAATTGGCATATTTAATATTCAATTATCATCTTTCCCTCTTTTAGTTCCCTCTTGGACGAAATATATCCCAAGAAAAGTGAAAAATAATTAACTTGTTGCTTTATTGGTAAATTACCATTTTGCCCTCACATTTCTGTATTAAATTGGGTATTCTACTTTTTCTTTTGTTTGGGCCGTAATTGCCATATATATTGGGTCAAAAATATTGTGCTCTTCTATTATCCCGTTTTGGGCTACAAAAATAGGCTTTTATGTAGATATAAATTAAATTTTATGTTATATTGTGGCCCAAAACTCACATGGCCACCATTTGCACTGTTTGGCCTTTTCAAGTGCTCTATAATTCACCATTTATTCCTTTTAATGACACAAGGTGCAAAGAAATTTTGGTGACTGAAATTTGGGATATTACAAAAATTGCCTCATTCAATAAGTTTTGTCCTCCAAATTTAAATGTCTACATTTCGGTGATTCTTCTAGACATTCAGTCTATACCTCTCATGTGTAAGCTGTAACCCCCTGACTTTTAACACGTAATGATATTCTGATAATGCATAATTAAGTCAGTTTAGAGACCGTAGGATAGTTTAAATTCATTTCAAACTTCCTACTATATCGTAGGGTTTTCACAAAAATCTTTCAAAATCTTTCCTCTATCCTGGTCTCATTTTAAACATTCGAATATAATTACCTATGCAGTTGATTTACATTCACATATCAGAGTGGATAGCTAAATCCCCGGCAACTCCCGGGTTCTATACATATATATAACCTGAGGGTTTATAAGTATTTACTAGGGGATTACACATCCAAAATTGAATATGATCTTCATGCTTCAAAATATACAGTAATCCCGAGTTTAAACTAGATAACCAACATCTCAAAAATCCTTAGTATCACTAAAGATCCTAAGTGCTCCGGGTTGGCCGCTTCTCCTTTGAACCACACGCCCTGTCTGAAATGTTAGTCATAGGAAAGAATGAGATTCGAGAGAATCTCAGTAGTAACAAACCACTCACAAAATGCATAAACACAAAGCATGTATATAAATCACAAACAGCAACAGCAGCAGCAATCTCAGAGATACATGGTTTTCACCACAAACGACAGCACTCAATGCTGTATACACAATACGACAGCTCTCGCTGTAATCATAATCACGACAGCTTACGCTGTAATCACCATCACGACAGCTTACGCTGTAATCACAATAACGACAGCTTACGCTGTAAATGACAGCTTACGCTGTAAATGACAGCTTACGCTGTAAATGACAGCTATCACCAGCTGTAACCGCAGCAGCATCAAAGATTCATCACAGAACAGTGATAACACACACATACAGAGCATTACACATAGTATAAGAGAGAGAGTCACTACCTTGTCCTTTCCTGACGTCCTTCGGCGCAGTTGGCTCCCGAGGGCGGCAAATATCGAATCCTACAATTCCAAATGCACCATTTAGACACTTCCATAGTGTTACTTGGGGTTATATGAGTCTATAATGAAAATTTACAAAACTACCCCCGGGGACCCGGCCCGGGCCCGCCGTACCCGGTCCGGCTATACTTTTCTTGAAATTTTGACATGGGCTATCCTGACATATTTTCGCCCAAGGAATCCATTTCCGGACTCGGAATTATCAAATTCAATGTCAAATTACGAAATTACCCTTGGCAGCCCTACTTTTAGGGTTTTAGGGGTGCTTCCGTAATTATACTTTCTCGGCCTGTTTTGAAAAAGTGACCAACTGTAACCCCACCTAATTTTCGCCCCTGAACTCAATGGAACCATCAAATCATTGAAAATCCAACTCTAAGACCCATTTCTAGGGCTGGCCAAAATTTATGAGTTCTCCAGGGAAAATCGGGGTTTTACGATTTCGGCTCCGTAAACGCGTTCCTTTCTACTCCTAACCACTTTATTAACCATTACATTAGGTTACAACTAACATTAAGACCCAATTTGGGAAGCATAACCCCTAGGCCACATCATTTCCAAACTTTAAAACCAATGGCAATCCAGCGAAATTTCACCGATTAAATTGCCCACAGCAGCCAGAATAAGCAATATACGAAAGTTTGGAAGTTACCTAAAGCTCCCACAAGCGTTTCCCAAATATTGCTGAAAACCCTAAGTGCTCAACAACAGATTTTGAGCTTCCAAACCTTAAAGAACAAAGAGGAGTAGCTTAGGATCGGAGTTACACGCGTTAGAAGCTAAATCGTCGGAGAAATCGGCTTACCTTGTGATTTTTCTTCTCCTTTCTCTCTCTACAAACCTCAACGTTCTCACTCCTCATTCAGCTACTGTGTGCGACAGAAATGAGCTGAGGAAGATGATAACATATGTAATTCCATGCTGACATCATCTTTTAATGAGATGATGTCATAATTCCCATTTTCGGATTTTCTGGCAGATTTTCTGCCCAAACTTTGAAAAATCATAACTAATTCTAGAAAACTTGAAATGAGGTGATTACAAAGCCAAATGAAAGGTATTTAAGTCCTCTTTAAAGGAAAAATATGGACCATTACTAAACATCACCACACAATTCCAGAATTACATAAAACTCATCACTGCCCCAAAACAGAGTTCAGTTTCCATCCCAAACTTTGGACAGTTATATCTCCTAGTTCACAAAACAAAATGGAACAAATTATATGTCAATTTTGAAGCTTGAGATGTGAAATATAAGACTGGAAAATTTCAGAATTTTTAGATACCATTTGGTCATTAAAAACGTTCACACAAACGGACTGCCCAGAATAGAATTTCACTGGACAGAATTTTAGATTTTGCATCTTTGCTTCCATTGGTTCCATTTTCATACCAAACATCATTCCCACATAAATTTTCACAAGGAATCCATTGGAATCATTAAAATATCGAAATTCCCATCACACATTCTTCAAAAGTGTTTATTCAACAATAATTACATCCACTTTTGAAGTCATTAGCCCTAAATCACTTTTTGGGATATTACATAAGCTCAATGAGCATGTAATACAAGTTATGTTTCAATTTATTTCTTTCTTATGTAAGCTCACCTATCATGCAATACAATAATCATATTCGCACTTCCATAGATTTTGAGAGAGCACATTTTCACACTTGTGAGTAATGTGGGTCCTCACTCGGGCATTGGTCCCCTCACTCGAGTGCTACTTCATTTTATACTATGAGCCAATGTAAGAAAAATATAACTAAAAGGAGATTTGGCGTATCGAGGCGAATCCATGTTCGAATCCGGGTCAAAGCTCTAATGCTCCATGCTTGTACCCACACAATTATTAGACTACTAGAGTCTAATTGTGATTTGCACAGTAGATCACCAGAACCAAAAAGATGGTAGGAGAGAAGAGAATTGCCAGAAAAATCAATGGCGGGGTGAATTGCAATTGAGGAGGCACACCCTATTTATAGTGGTTTATGGATGCCACTAATTAGGAAACGTGTGCATGCCTTCTTGCCCTCCAAGACACCAATTAATTGATTCTCAATTAATTCCCTAATTATGGTGATTTGTTCCTTATTTAACAAATCCATAATTATTGCTGAATTATTCCCCAATCTGCAATTAATGCTGATTTTATTCTTATTTGATTAGGCTACTTATATCCTAATCAAATAGTCTGGCTCATCAAGGGCGGACTTGGACCCAAAGTCCAACATATTATATAATGTGATTAATTGTATACACATGCCAAAGTGTATGATGCTATTAAGTTTGTCGTCCATGGCATGCATGTATGTATATACAAGAAGAAATGAGTGCGAGCTTGCATGTTTGACTAGTTGAGAATGGAAAGTGATTCTGGAGCTATCAAAATGTAACTAGAATTCGAAAGCCTAAATGAATGAGTTAGCTCTTGATATTTGGTAAACTCTTAAAGTATAGTTTTTACCAAATGAATAGTAACCCAGCAAGATAAAATATCAAGTTTTATTTTGGGGGCTTGAACTATTGTTTCCCTTGAGCCGTAATGCTTCTTAATGCGTAATAATGGAGTATAAATATCGGGGTGTGACAAAGGGGGTTACATATTATTATTATCTTAATTACATGGATGGTCGGTAACACCACTGTTAGTGTAGCCAGCCATGGAAATTCCATAAACATTCACAAACAAATAACATCAAAATAGATGAATCATAAACAGTGTTAGCCAATAGATTTTCCCATCACTATGCTCTTTCTAGTGAGAAAATAGATGGATATATAGATTCAAAGTGACTATGTCGCTGCTCTAGCTAGGCTAACTTGTACATTTCATTTGCATCAAAAACTAAAATTCTTATGTTGGTCCATCAAAATATCACATTCATATAATCTATAAATCGACCTTACAACCTGATTTTGTTCTAAAATGACCAATTTCACGATGAAATATCTAATATTTTCCACATATTTTTACTTAACAAGTAGTTATAGGATAAATCTTGAATAAAAAGTTAAATACCTAATTTTAATTTTAAAAGCACTTAAATATATAATGTTAAGTACTTAACCATTTTCTTTTGTATTTTTCTCTTTGACAAATAATATATCCACCAACTAATTTATAATCTAGTTAAATCAAGCTCAAGTTATACGAAAGTTTTTCTACGTTATTTCCATCCACTCAAATTAATACTTTGCTTAAAGATTGTAACGTCCTTTTGCATACATATTAGGAGATACTTCTTTATTCTTTGTTTTAGAAATGACATCTATAATGCTCGATGTGTGGTGAATGTTTTCCAAATCCGTCCAACGCATAAAGCATGAGTCATGAAAATTTGACACCCTAACTAACATAAATACTGGCTAAATTTTTCTTACTACTTATTATTTACCTAGGGCGTATGAAATTTATAATAAAATTTGATGTGTTATATATTGATATAAATGTTATCTGAAAATTATCATTATTTTATTTCCTCATCCTTTTTTTGAGTTTAGTATTTTAAATAATAATAATTCTTAAATTTATCTAATTTAGAGAGTAAATAATAATTCATATATGTCAAATATATAATTAATAATTTTTACGATATACGTAATTAAAAGGACTCAATTAATTTAATTAGTATAAAGGACTCATTGCGATATATATATGTGATAAGTCATAAATATTGAGTCACAAATGGAGGCGTACGTTCGTAAAAAGGGCCATCCAAATTTGCAAAGTGCAAACCATGAATGCATAGATTCAGGTCAAAAAAAAAAAAAACATATGAATGCATAGTCTCTTTCTCTTCGTCATCATCTCTCTGTAATGCCATTATTAGCATCTCAAACAGTGCCAAAACCTCACAGTACATGTGTGTGTATAAATACATATCAATCCATTGATCCACTACACCCACATGCATTTGACAAGCTAGCTAGCTTCATTCACTTCATTTGAAATTAAACTTGAGCTTGCCCAACCGACTACTTACGCATGAATTCTGCAGATATTGCTCGAATGGTTGTCGGCATCCTAGGTGGGTGAAATTTCTTTCTCTATCAATTAATCAAACATTATTTTTCATACACTATTCATAATTTATGGGCACTGCAGTTTGTTACATTTTTTATTTTTATAATACATTATATTAAGTATGAATATAATGAACAATGTTCTGTATTTGTATTCACAATTTGTGAACAGTGCAATTTTATTATTTTTATGCTATTTTAATATATTTATATCGGCAATTTTCAACGTACAACCTTGATTCTAAATTGACCCAACCCGACAATTGTGACGCTTTCTTTTTGATCTCTACGCATTAGCTGATGTTCGTTTCCTTGTTTTTTTTTTTTTTAATTCCTTTTGGTGTCACAGTTCTTTCCTTCTTGACGGTACAAAGCATGACGAGTTTCTTTTTAATTAATCTTTTTAATAAATAATTTACCAATAGTATAACGTTGTAAAGGGGGAAAAACAAAAATGTCAATAAATGAATTGGACCCTTTGCACCTCATTTCTATGTTACTCTCTAAGCTGAGGATTCAATCGTCTTGTAGGGATTCTATTAAGTATTACCATTTTCATATACAATTAGCTTATCTTTGGTTTTTTTTTTCCGAATTTAATTTAACCTGCAGGAAACATTATCTCGGGCTTCATGTTCTTGTCTCCACTGTAAGTATCCATCGAGTGACTAAGAATTAATGCTTAAAAACATACACTATTAATTAGTCAGATCATACTCATTACTGTTTGCTGTCTTTAGAAATAAATATAGTCTCGCACATGCACACACGAATCAACCGCAATATTAGGATTTAGACATAATTAAGGAGGGTCAATATTTAAAAGATGCATATATAGTATAAAGTTAACATATATTTTAAAAGAAATAAGAATATATGACACTTCTATAACATAAACAAAAATTGCACATTTCCATTTTAAATGTAAGAGCTACTTAAAGACTTTATTATGGTCATGAAAGTAAGACCTTAAAAGGTAAGGGAAAAAAAGATTGTAAGACTTCAGCCCACTTTATCTTACAAATTGATAAATCATTTATTCAAACTAATATACATTGATTGCTCGTATGAATTTTGACCATTGTGTAGTTTTAATGCACATTATATATTGAAGAGGATATTTTAGATATATTATTATTCATTTTTATAAATAAGCAACTTTAATACTTTTTTTAATATCCAAAAATTAATTATCCGGGTCTTACACTAAAAACCCGGAAGGAGTAAAATTTTGGCAGCCACATCCTGGCTAGCCCACCTCCTCTGTAATTTGAATATATGTGTTGAATAAACATGTGTGTGTGAGTGCAGGCCAACATTTTTTAACATATGGAGGAAAAGATCGGTGGAGCAGTACTCAGCGATGCCGTATTTAGCGACGCTGGTGAACTGTATGGTGTGGACGCTGTACGGGTTGCCGATGGTGCACCCAAATAGCCTGTTGGTGGTGACCATAAACGGGTCGGGCTGTGTGGTGGAGCTGATATACGTCATCATGTTCCTCATATACTCTGAACGCACCAAAAGGCTCAAAGTGTTTCTGTTGCTTTTTGTGGAGATCCTTTTCATCTTGGCTCTTACTGTTCAGTCCTTGACACTCCTTCACACTTTCAGAAAACGCTCTGCCGTTGTCGGAACCATTTGCGCTCTCTTCAACCTTATGATGTATGCTTCTCCTTTGACCGTCATGGTTAGTATTAATACTTCTCCCATTTTATTAATTAAGCTAATTGAATTGTTGTATTAAGATCTTAATCAATTTTGTCTCTTATACTTGTCAACTTTTTTCTTAAATTAATTTACCTAACTTATAAACTAAAATATAATCCAACATTATATAGGGGTATTTGAGAAACATTATGTCATATTTATTCAAATTAATTAATATATTTTGTTTCTTCATTGTACCTATAATAAGAAGCTCTTATATTAATATATATGATATGTTGAATGCAGAAAATGGTGATCACTACAAAAAGCGTGGAGTACATGCCTTTCTTTGTGTCTCTAGGCACCCTTGGCAATGCCATCGCTTGGACTACCTATGCTATCATCCGTTTTGACCCTTTCATCGCTGTAAGTATATATGTGTGCACAATTATACCAAATAAAATGCATAGCTGATGACAGAATAAATCATATTTAAACGAGTTTTATTCTCTTAGGTGGGGCACGCTATATTGATTGCATAATATCATTATGTTACATTAACAACTAAATTTTTGAATAAATTATTAATTAAAAGGTCATAATCAATTATTTTATTGGGTGTTCTCTTCAATCATCTTCTACTCAATTTTAGATACAACTCTATATTGTCTAATTTACCTTCATTACCACCTCAAATAAATTTTTTTTTTGTATTGTCTAATTTACTTTTATTACCAAGTGAAATGATTTTTATATTATTTTCTTTTTACTGGATATCACGCTAGCTCTCTCTTATATTTTCATCAAAATTAATAATATTTGTACTACCATCCCTCTCAACATCTTCACTTCTCCTACTCTAACTATAAGATTTTTCTTGTCCCTTTGAAGCTCAATATTCACTACTATATTGCATTGCTAGCATATTAGAGCACTTTGATTATAATTAATAAAAATGAACAAACAAATAATGCAAAGATGTTGTGTTTGAGGGGCAGATACCAAATGGGATAGGATTATTGTTATCGGTGGCTCAAGTGATCCTGTACGCCACCTATTACAAGTCCACAAAGCGGCAGATTGCAGAAAGGATATTAACCGCCAAAGGGCAAGTGGAGCCTGCGCTCTCCGAGGTAGTGGTCCTTCCTAATCCTACACTTCCCAAATGATCTCCCTCACTCAGCTCTCTCAGGTCGCTCACAACTATCCGCCACAATGACACATGGTTTTTTGGTTTGAATAAATTTCTCCTTTTCCACTAAGCCCAAAAAAACAAAAAAGTCTCCACAAATATGGAGTTGGTCTAGCGGTGTAAAGCCCCGCTAGATCCATCTAGATCTCAAGTTTGAATTTTAGAAGAGTCACTTTTGTTAGGAAGGCAGCCACGAACCCTAAACAAGATGTATGATGATAATTAAAAACAAGTCTTCCTTTTTCTTTTTCCCCCTTGTCTTCTGTTGTAATTTTATTATCATTGATCGTCTTTTGGGTCTTGAGATGAGACGAGAACTTATCTGCACAATGGTTTCTTTAATAACAAATAGGCAATGAATATATGGGCCAAGCCCAACCATTTCACTTGTGCCCTCCATATTTTCACTATAGAAGTACTTGACACTACAAATAAATGAAAATTAGAGACAGAATTTCATTTCGACGCTAATCCGTCCCTAATCCCTCACAAATTCCGTCACTAAAATTAGCGACGAAATTTTTTGGTCACTAAATTAGTGACGGGTCACATTCCATCTCTAAATTTCGTCCTTAATCCGTCTCTAATTACGTCCCTAAAATTAGTGACGGAAATTTTTCGTCACTAACTTAGCGACGGAATAGAAACAGAATCACATTCCGTCACTAAATTCCGTCTCTAATTCCTTCATTAAAAATTAGCGACAAAATTTTTCCGTCCCTAATTCCGTCTCTAATCCGTCTCTAATTTCCGTCACAAATAATTAATTTTTTCAATAATTATAGTTTTTTATAATTTATTAATTTATAATATAAATATTAAAATAAATAAATAAAATCATTTATTCAAATTTATTTTTAAAATTGAAATTATAATATAATATATTATATACAAATAAAATTATAAATTTTATAAATGCAAACAAAAAAAAAATCATAAAATGAATAAAAAAGATATTAATAATAAAAATTTAGGTAGCAAAATTACATAAAATAAAATAAGAAAACTAAATTCAAATATTTAATAATAGATTAAATTTTGTATTTCTAATTTTTTTCACAAAGCAAAAAAAAAAAAATATATATATATATATATATATATGATTTTGCATTTAAATTACACATGTTCTTCTTAGCTCAACTAGTAAAGGCACTGACACACGCGCGAGACGTCAAGGCTTCGAATCCCAACTTGGTCACAAAATGCAACCAATTTGTGACTTGGACACGTGGCGCGTGATGGAGGGTGACACGTGGCAGTTGACCGAGACAGGTGGAGGGTGAAGGCAAGGTGGCGGCGGCTGACAGGGACAGTGGCGGCTGCCGATGAGGGACATGTAGAGGCTCATTATGAGGACATGTGGCAATTTAAATTATATAAAAAAAATTCCATTGCTAAATTCCGTCTCTAATTAGTGAATTTCGTCTCTAATTAGAGACGAAATTTAGTGACAGAATTTTCTGTCTCTAATTTAGCGACAGAAAATTCCATCACTAATTAGTGAATTTCGGCTCTAATTAGAGATGGAATTTAGCGACGAATTTTTTGTCACTAATTAGTGAATTCTATCTCTAATTAGAGACGGAAATTAGTGACGCAATTTAAAATTCTGTCTCTAATTAATTAGTAACGTTCTTTTTACTGACGGAACAAATTCCATCGCTAATTTAGTTATATTGCTAATCCGTCGCTAAACTAATTAGTGACGGAAATCCGATGTTTTTTTGTAGTGTGAGTATTATTTGCTTATTTTTCAAAAATAAATTAAATAATGATAGATGTTATATAATATATATACACATATATATAGATGCTTGCTAGCAAAATATATGTATATATATATTCTATGATCAATTAAATTAATTATACCAAGATGATTGGAATAACAAGAATCGTAAGAACTTAATTTAATTTCCTAATTAAATATGTTAGACTAACTAATATAGTAGTTTTCATTTCCACTAACAAGTAATAAAATTTGGGGGAATTACTATGAGGTTCTAATGAAATGACTTAATTACAAGAAGTCCCAATGACAAGTGAAGTATTGTCATGTTTTATACTGAAACTTGTCATTATATGCTTCTTTGTTGTCATTGAGAGGAAGCTTTAGTAACTAAGTCTCATCCTTCAGATCTCATAGTAATTTCCCATAAGACTTTAATACTAAATTATATTGTACATTTATGTGCAAAATCAAAGTACATAGATTTTTTCAAAAATTGCAACCAAGTCCCTTGAAATCATCAAATTGTAGTGAAATCCTAGAGGACTTAGGTGCTATTAATTCGAAACATGAAAGTATCGTTTTGCCCCTTTTTTTTGTCACACAATGGAACAAAGTTGTTATTGACAACTAGATGAGCAACATTAATAACTTAGAGTAGTGTTGTTCACTACTACAGAAAACCAAAGCTGTGGCGCTAGAAAAGTGCTATATATCTGAACACCACTAAAAGAAGCTGTAATGCTTGGAAGCGCCACAACATTTTAATTCTTTTTTAAAAAAACACCCTCTTCTGGTGCTAGCTGAGGCAAGGGCCATAGCAGGGGGATCTCCTGTTGCACTTGGTGACGCAAGCGCCACAAGAGACTAGACCTCCTGTGGCACTTGGCTCAGCAAGCGCCACAGGAGACCCCCCTCTTGTGGCCTTGCCTCAGCAAGCGCCATAGAAGGGTCTCCATTTTTTTCTTCTTTTCTTCCACTTTCTTTTTCTTTTTTCTTTTTTTTTGGGTACTTCATGTGGCCCTTGTTTAAAGAAGTGCCACATAAACTCTTTTTTTTGGGTATTTTTTGTTCATATCTCCCATAATTGCAGTATTACAACTGCATGGTCTAATAAATATTTTGTATATATATCCACAATACAACAGAATGAAGAAAAGCAAACAACAATGATAGATAACTTTAAAATGATACAAATAGATGTTTAATTAGTTAAAGTAGTACATAAAATAATTATACAATTAATATATTGTATGTGAATGAATTATGCAACAAATTCAACTTGAATACATGCATGCATGACACAACAATTGCCAAGAAACAACACAACAAAGGCCAGTTGCTAGTGATGAGTTAAATAGTATAGCTGTCCAGAGATTTGCCTAAACACATATTCACACCATTCCTTGATCACTTCATTAAGCTGATGCTCAGTCAAAGTGTTACAACGTTGATCTTCATAATACTACACATATATACAATCAACCATAAATTAAAACAAATTAAAATTAACAAAATGTAATTATCAGGAACTAATTAAATTTAATTAAAACAAATGAAATTGAACATAATAAGATAGTGCTAGTGGGTTTTAAAACTTCATATTCCAGAATAATACAACATAATAAAATTAGTGTGGCTTAGTCACTTTGGGCAGTTGAGGCAGAGGCATGTAGAGATTCAATGAAATAATACAACATAAATATAAAATCATAGTCCACGTACTATACACGTACGTGTGGTAAAAAAATAATCAGAACAACTGAAAAAAAGAAGAAGAAGCACTTTGAACTTACATCTTAATTGATCAGTGCAATGGAGTGGGAGACCACATTGTCTATTGGTAATGCAATCTTGAGTGTGGAGGAGGAGGAAATTTGAGCAGTTGGGACCAATTGAAGTGGGGACCAAAAGTGGAAGACAGTATAAAGAGAAGGGAATAATTAGGATAGGAGTTGGGATGACAGTTGGAACAAAATAAAGATGTAGATTTGCTGATGAAGACATGTGTGTGTATGGGTGTGTTTTTAGGTGTGAAGATGACAGGAAATGGAAGGAGGGGGCTGATGGTCCAAGGGAGGAAGTGTAGATGAGAAAGGAAAAGTTTAATGGAGGAGAGAGGAGGGAATAATTAAAGTGGAGTCAAAATAAAAGAGAAGGAAGGGGGCCACTACGCGGGAAGGGAAAAAAGGACAAGGGTGGGGGGCGGGTTGCATTTCAAATGGAGGAGAGTGGATAGTATAATCCACTTTTTGTCAAAATTTTTGTTTATTTAAAGGCCAAGTGTGGTGCCTGAACTTTGCAGGCACCACACTTGGTTGAAATAGCTATGGTGCCTAGTTTTTACCAGGCGCCAGAGCTAGTCCAATGGGGCCAAGTGTGGCGCCTGCCAAGGTAGGTGCCACACTTGGCCTAGCCAGCTGTGGCACCTACTCTACCAAGCACCACAGCTGGTACCAAAAATTAAAAAAAATAGGAAAAAAGGAAGCTGTGGCCCTTCTTTAAAGAAGTGCCACAAAATGTGCACCACAATTGCCTATTTTTGTTGTAGTGGTTGTTAATGCCTGCTCAATAGTTGTTAATATTGCTCATATAGTTGTCAATAACAACTTTGTTCATCCGTTCTTGCTGGACAATATGAAATGTTTATATTTTGGTATGAAACTGATTGGATTAGGGCCTTGGCCATAAATAATATCTTGCTATGGGAAGATTGTTATTTGTATGATGTTTTTGTAACTTATGTTGTTGTTTCCTTGAGAGTGGGAGAGGCTTTGGATTTTTGCTCTAATTTTGGGATGACACTACTACAAAAATTGTGATACATGACGGTTATTAACTATTATACTTCACGATTCTGAACCATCATAAATTCAGGTACTTTAAAAGCATGGCACAGATAAATTATGGTTACAAGCTTTTATTTATTTCGGACCTATTATAACGGTTATAATATGACACATGTTATGTATTGAGGCTTGGTGAGGCCCTGATATGCCCATTGTTGTGATAATAATTAACGAGCCCATGTAAACAACCATTATATTGTATGGTAATACTTGCATCATTCATAACAATTATGCTTTAACAATAATTATATATGTTAAACATATATAATAACAACCGTTATTTATCAAACCTAAATTTTTTAAAAAAATTGGGGGGAGGGGAGGTTCTGGTTTTGATATACCCCTTTATATACGTTTGTATTGAATGAATGACAATAGATATTTACATTCATTCATATACGAAACAATACAACAAATTAGAATATATTTGTAGTCATTCATATACATGTATACACTATTAGAACCAAAACATTAAAACAAAATCTATAAATTTACAGTCATTCTATATGTATTTACCCTCCTATTGATGTTGCATAGATGTTGCCAACTCTTCTCCAACTTCTTCCATTTGTGAGTTGTTAAACATCATGCAAAATGCATCAAAATATTGTGCGCAAAATGAAACAAGATGGAAGTTATATATTATAATATATAGCTAACTAAATGTATATATTATGAACAAATTGAGAATATAATATACCTTAGTTGTATCAATATTTTTAAGACCATGGGTGATAATGTCCTACATGTACTACATCATGTAGTTACCACAATCATTGCTATTGTCTGGTTGCTTTGCGTACTATAAGGAAATGAGAAGAAGAATTTGTTAGGCAATCATATATATATAAACTATGAAGAAAGCTTCATAAATTTATTAATATTATAGTCATTGGTGAATAATATATATATCTTCAGACACAACTATTGGAAGGCATATCTATAGGTGCCATCAGTAAGCTTGTTCTTGGTGCACTCAAGACCATTTTGAATGTGGTAAGTGTAGACCACTATGAGAAGATACAATATAGAATTATATATACAGAAACATGCAAGATGTACTAAATTATAAGAGATGATGAATGAATAACTTACCGATTTGAAAGTCTCTTGCACATATGGTCTCACGTCTGGAATCCTACTCATAGAGACGTTGTCACACCCTTATCTCATTTTAACCATTTTCAGAGTATTTGTGGAAAATGATATACGGTTCGGTAGGCAACACAGGAATAGTATAATTATACTGATAATATGTGCATGATTACATAAATTCCCCATAGGGGTCCGTAGATGATCATTACCATCAATGTAGCCACACAGGGCTACTTGGGTATCTAAACCTGTCCCAGTGAAACAGAGACATCTTCTTGTCTTCGTTCCACCATCGCAATCCCCTCGTACGGTTCTATTTTTTGTTCTTAGCGTATCTTTTATCTCCTCTCGTCTAAATTGCTTGTAGGGGAGGGTGAGATTTGAGAGAATCTCAGTAGGAGAAAGATACCAATATGCATGCAAGATAAGTGCTTAATGATAACATGCTTGCATTAGATAAACTCATGCTAACACAATGACATATCTGTGTGCTCAATGTTTCGTGCAGCAAAACTATGGCCACAGTATAAACAAAATCAAAGCTTCAATCATTCATATATGTTTCACATAATCAAGCAAAGCAATAACATGCATCAATACACAGCATAAATATCAAATATATACAGGAGAGACAAGTTCCCTACCTTAACACTTTTCTGCCTTGAAACGTGTGCCTCATAAAGCGTGATAACAGCTCGAGCTCCATATTCGATTCTGCTATTCCAAATGTACCATTTAGACACTTCTATAGTGTTTATGGGGGTTATATCAGCCTACTATGAAAATTTACAAAAAAGCCCTCGGGGGACCCGGTCAGCCACGCCGTACTTGGTCTGGCTGTACTTTTCCCAAAATTCTATCTTGGGCTATCCTGACATATTTCCATCCAAGGAATCCATTTCCAGACTCAGAATTATCAAATTTATTATGAAATTACAAATTTACCCTTGGTAGCCCCACTTTAAGGGTTTTAGGGGCGTTTTCATAATTATGCTTTTTATGGCCTTTTCCAAAAAAGTAACCAAATGTAACCCCACCTAATTTTCACTCCTAAACTCAATGGAACCATCAAATCATTGAAAATCCAACTCTAACCGCTCCAAAATAGCCTTGGCCGACATTCTCAGTAGCCCCAGAAAGATTGGGGTTTTTCCGTTTCGGCTGAGTAAACACATTCCTTTCTACTCCTAACCACTTTTTTGACTATTCCATTAGGTTATAACAACCATTTAGTACCAATTTAGGTAGCACAACAGTCCCATTCACCTATTTTCCATTTTTGAAACCAATGACAATTCAGCGAAATTTCACCGATTATATTGTCCATAACAGGCATAATAGTCAATATATATACAAGAGTTTGGAAGTTACCTCAAGCTCTTTCGGGCTTTTTCCTTTTATGGCTGAACCTTAACCCTTCTTACCACTAAAATTCAAGCTTTCAACACCTTAAATATCATAGAAGAGTAGCTTAGGAGTAGAGTTATGCGCATAAGGAGCTAAATCGTTGAAGAAGTCGGCTTACCTCGCAATTTCTCCTCTCCTTCTCTATCTAAACCCTCTCAAGCTTTCTCTCTCTATTTCCAGCAAAAAGGATGTCATTTCTGGCCTGATGGATAAAGGAGGTGATTTATTACATCATATATGATATTGTATTTTAATTATGTAATCATTTTCCAAAATTCAGATTAATTGGAAATTTTGGCAGATTTCTGCCCAATTTTTGAAAAATCATAACTAATTCTAGAAAAATCAAATTGGAGTGATTCCAAAGCCTTTTGAACCCTTATTAAGTCTAGTTTTAACAAAAAATATAGACTTTTACAAGATGGAATCACAAGATTCCCAGAATTTCAATCTTTTCATACTATTCCAGAAATTTCACAGCTTCTCTATTCTGACTTCAAAAATTCATAACTTTTTGTATATAGCTCTAATTGAGTCACATTAAATTAAATGTTAGGATGTCTACTTTCATCCTGTAATATTTCATAATTTTTGCTCATCATTTGGTTATACAAAATCACATGACAAGCTCACTACCTCATAGGCCATTTCACCAAAAACATAATTACTTTCTTCAAAATTCACCATTTTTCTTTCTTTAATACCCCAAAGATATGAGAATCATTAGGGAATAAATTTGGGCTCTTGCTAAATTAGGGCTTAGCAGTCCACTTATTTTAGGCTTATTCTCTAGCCTCAAATCTCAAAATTTGGGTATTACATTTCTCTCCCCGTTCAATAAATTTTATCCTTGAAATTTGTCACACAACTTAACCAAAAACTATGGATGCCTCTTCAAGATGGCTTCCATTTCACAAATTGTTTCTCACATTTGGAAAATCCCTTCTAGACCATTCACAACACAGTACTCCGTCGATCTGATTCTTTCAAGAATCTTAAACAACCTAATGTGTCATGCTCGGTTTACCATAGAAGCACTTGGGATTCTCATAATCACCATACAACCCTGCTATCACCCCATATGGGTAACAGCGCCATATCCTTGGTATGAGTATGATGCAACACAGTTGCCACAGACCGTAATCGGCCCATTACATGATTGCCGGACTAACACAAATACCACACAATGGCCAAGGAAATGCAATCGCCTTCACACACGATTGCCACAACATACTATCATCACATAACCACAATTGTTGCAAGGCCCCAGATCATGGATGGCCTAGCGCATCTCCAAAACCTTAGCAGTTGGATGGCCCAAGCCACCACTCTGCCCGATCTGGTTACCCTTTTCGGGAGTAACTCAAAGCACTACAAACTCACTATACATAACGACATCCTCTGCTGTATACACAAGTACTTAAGCTCTCGCTGCTTGTAAAAATACCTCGGCTTTCTACCGTTTGCAAAGATGCCTTGGCTTCTTGCCGTTTGCCACATTCACAACATTATCACATCGTCGTATCAACTTTCACGGCGTTACCCTCACCCATACACCCACCAGTAATTCTGCTACTGGTAACCAGGACTTTTGGGTATTCACAATATCACCTCGCCGTATCAAATTTCACGGCGTCACGACAATATCCACAGATGATTCCACATGATATGTGACCAATGTCACATATTCACAATCACACCCACCCTTATTGTAACCCCCTCACGATAATCACATCTGGTTTACGAAATTTAAGTGAAATAGAGACCAATAAGATGAAATAACAGTTTATAGTCCCACATCCAAGAGATGGGGTATTTTGAAAATCAGTTCCTAAGTATACTTATTGCTGGTCTCATATTCTCGGGCGGATATAATTACTTGAGAAATCAGAGTACATATTAAATATCAAAGTGCAGAAACCAAAATCCCAGCAAACCCCGGGTTCCTTACATATATAACTTGGGTTTACAAGTTCCCAATAATGGGGATTACATGACCAAAATATTCATTTACATCTTTTTCTGTCTACGCTTAGTAATCTCAAAACCAAAATAAGGATAACCAACTACCACTAAGATCTCAGAGTAACCTAACTACTCCTGGTTGTCCGCTTCCCTTTCGAGCCACTCGCCCTGTCTGAAAAGGTTAATCATTTGGAAAGAGTGAGATTCTAAAGAATCCCAGTAGTAATAACTTTTTCATACCACATGCAATCACATAATATGTAAACAAATCATCTCATATCAGCAACAACACAAATCACACTCCACCCTCATCCCCTTTTACCGCTGGGAAGGCATACAGCCCATACCCGAACCGTTGTTAGCGACTCAGGGACTATTGGCGTGGCAGTGCATACAAATAGCCACACGGCTTACATATAGCCTTTCGGCTTTCACAAATGGCCCGCCGGCCTTCACAAATAGCCTTTCGGCTCACAATTAGCCTTTCAGCTCACATATACACATATATCATACCCTAACCTCATCCACTTTTACCGTCGGGAAGGCACACAGCCCTTACCCAAACTGTTGTTAGCGACTCAGGGACTATTGGCATAGCGATGCTTCCACAATTTTCACAAACTTGCAGCATACGAAATCCATTTCATCACAATGATATAGCACACATACAATGTATCACATAGGATATAAAGAAAGAGTCACTACCTGTATCTTTACTGACTGGCTCAGGCACTGTGGCCTCACGAGGGCGACAAATGTCAAATCCTATTCAAATTAGGGACAACCAATCAATCTCTTTTCCATATGTATATTTCAATAATACTCTAAGTTGGTTATCATTTAGAACTCTTTAGGTGGCTAAAATAGGCCTAAACATATGCCTAAAAGGTTGGAAGACACTACCCAAGAGACCCCTTTTTCGAAGGCAAAACACTGATTTTTTTGACAGTTTCACTCGAGCACAGATGCTCTCACTCGAGCATTGGTACGGACAGCACTTGAGCACAAATGCTCTCACTCGAGCATTGGTACGGACCGCACTCAAGCACAAGAGAGTGAGAAACAACGAGTGAGCACCCGAGAGCACAAAGAAGTTTTCAGGAACCGGGTCACTCGAGCACGCTGAACTTCACTCGAGCACTTGCGAGTGAAGTCTAGGAAGTGAGGACCCGAGAGCACACAACGCTCTCCAAGACCAGGATCACTCGAGCACAGCCATATGCACTCGAGCATGATCACCTCATACTCGTGAATGAGAAGGCACACTCGAGCACCTTACCCGCGAGTGACAACCCGAGAGCACCACCCACACCTGAGGCACAAGCTCACTCGAGCATGACCTCCAGTGCTCGGGTGAGACGGCTATGCTCGCACGTGTCAGAGCACACTCTTGCAATCAGCCAGCGAGTGAAGACCCGAAAGCAACCCTTTACTCTGGACTCACACCTTCACTTGAGCAGACCCAAGCTCACTCGAGCATGTTCTTCCCTCACTCGAGCATAAGGCAATGCACACGAGCATTATTCATAAACCCAGACGAACTTGAAGCAAAGAAGGGAAAAACTCACGCATCACTCGAGCATGATCATCCCGTGCTCGAGTGATGTGCATCAGAGACCCAAAAACACAGCAAAAACCAGAAAACACCAGATGGTCAAATCCTCACCCAATGGTTCCCAAACTCTACTAAAATCTCATACACTCTTAACACTAACTAGGGAACACCTTGGCAACTCCAAAACACTCCAATTTGACCACAATCAAACATTAAGGTCTCTAAGATACACAATATCCAAATTTCATTCAACTTAATACCCATCTTCCAGTTTATATCCAACCATCAAATAACTCATCATTAAACCATTTCCACTATCAAACACCATAAAATCCACATTTTCAACATTTGGCATAATTAGGGCAAATTTTTCAGATTTTACCAAACTTAGCCAAAAATCACAAACAATATATCAAAATGCTCTAAATGCCTACCTCTTCGCTTTGCTCAATCCGGAACCTTGTTTCTCTAACTTTCAAATTCGCCCAAATCATAAATCACAACCAATGGACAAGCTACACCCACCAAAATGAAGCTTATCACTCAAAGATCAACATTTATGAATGGTGTTTGAGCAAAGGAAGGCATTTACTTACCCAAATCAAAGCTTTTCTTTTCCCTTTTCCTTGTTTGATCCAGCAAAAATGGAGAGAGAGAGAGAAAAGAGAGGAAATGGTGAGATGGTGAAATGATGATGATGGTGTACACTTCCACCTCTTTCCTTGCCCATGCTAGCCGAATAGGAGAGAGAAAATGAGAGAAAAGTGGTATTTTGTCTTCTAGTACTTCATCCAATGGTTTCCACTATGCCACATGTCATCATCTCATCTATTCCACTTTGAGCTTACAAAATCGTTACACATAGGATTCTGACCCATCAAAAAATGAATCTTAACCCTTGATCTTAAAGACCACATGTATTTACACCAAATTCATATTACATAAGTTTCCAAAAGTACTTAATTACACTAATTACAAAAATTCTCATAGTCATTAGCCCTAATCACAAATCGGGATATTACACTTATCCCCTTTTACCGTCGGGAAGACATATAGTCTTTACCCGAAACGTTGTTAGTGACTCAGGGACTATTGGCATGGCAATGCTTACACACATATACACATATTGCAAGAATACCTTGGCTTCGCCGTTGCACAATTACACATTGCCCTTCCGGCATTCACACAACTTCTTATCAAATACTCATCGCATATTCTAATTTTACGTATGGCCTTTTAGCCTGGGGTCAACACCAATGCAACCAGCCTAGTGGCTAGCCATGCTGCCTATACCAGGGTAGTGCCCTCAGAAGTGAGAACCCTCGATCATGTAGTTGAATTAGTCATCAGCTGAAATAGCTCTGCTCTACTACACAACTATACCCCAATCCTAGCTTGTTCACAATTGTCACACCCCACCCTCTTCCTCTTTTGCTGCTAGGAAGGCATGCAACCTCATCCGAACTGCTGTTAATGACTTAGGGACTATTGGTGTGGCAGTGCATACACATATGATCCACAATCTCCCCCACCTTCATCCCCTTTTACCGTTAGGAAGACACACAACCTTTACCCGAACCATAGTTAGCGACTCAAGGACTATTGGCATGGCGGTGCTTACACACATATACCCATATTGCAAGAACACCTTGGCTTTCGCTGCTACACAATTACACATTGCCCTTCTGGCATTCACGCAACTTCCACATCAAACACACATTGCAAATTCTAATTTTACGCACGGCCTTTCGGCCTGGGGTCAACACTAGTATAACCAACCTGGTGGCTAGCCATGCTAGCCATGCCAGTATAGTACCCTTAGAATTGAGAACCCTCGTTCATGCAGTCGAATTCATCATCTGCTGAAATAACTCTACTTTACTACACAACCACACCAAAATCCCAGCTTGTTCACAATTGTCACACCCCACCCTCATCCTCTTTTACTGCCAAGAAGGCATGTAGCCTCAACCAAACTATTGTTAGCGACTCAGGGACTATTAACATGGCAGTGCATACACATATGATCCATAATCACACCCTACCTTCATCCCCTTTTACCATCGGGAAGACACACAACCTTTACCCGAACCATTGTTAGCGACTCAAGGGCTATTAGCATGGCGGTGCTTACACATATATACACATATTGCAAGAATACCTTGGCTTTTGCTACTTCACAATTACACATTACCCTTCCGGCATTCATGCAACTTCCGCATCAAACACACATTGTAGATTCTAATTTTACGTTTAGCCTTTCGGCCTGGGGTCAATACCGATGCAACCAGCCTGGTGGCTAGCCATGTTGGCCATGCCAGGGTAATGCCCTCAGAAGTGAGAACCCTTGATTATGTAGTCGAATTCATCATCAGCTAAAATAACTCTGATCTACTACACAATCACACCCCAATCCCAGCTTGTTCACAATTGTCACACCCTACCCTCATCCTCTTTTACTGCCAGGAAGGCATGTAGCCTCATCCGAACTGTTGTTAGCGGCTCAGGGACTATTAGCGTGGCAGTGCATACACATATGATCCACAATCACACCCCACCCTCATCCCCTTTTATCACCAGGAAGACACACAACCTTTACCTGAATCGTTGTTAGCGACTCAGGGACTATTGACATGGTGATGCATAGACATCAGATCTACAATCACACCCCACCCTTATCCCTTTTCACTGCAGGAAGACACACAATCTTTAGCCGAACTGTTGTTAATGACTTAGGGACTATTGGCGTGGCGGCATATACACATAGTCTTACAGCTAACAAATAGTTAATCCCTAGTAAACTACCACCCTAGCAAAATGGTCCTCCCACCGGAATCACCTGATGAGCCGTAGGTGAAAGACATCACAAATGTTCGTCACATCCTAAGCTTATGCCTACCAGGCGCAGCCCACCGGACTAACCCGATCCAGCCCAACCGGGGAGATGGACTCACAATACACAATCACAACAAGCTAGAACTGGCAATCTTAACAACTTCATCTTCAACAGCACGAATTATTTTCACAAAACCGAGATCCTCCAAGACCCCTTCTTACAATATAATTTAGACCTCGGGGCCATACCAACACATCGTTCATACTTTATCTAGCTACTGCTCAGCTCAATTCTTAAACGCATCGCATTCAACATGCTTCCACTGTAAACTCTGAGGTCTATCACCTCATATATGCTTTAACAATGTCAGGTCGATTTAGTAAGAGTCCCATAGGAATCCCCTACTACAACTGACAACACTTACAATCTGTATTCAAATGTGCCAGACCTTGGCCAAATTCAACTTGAATCATTCAGAGCCATATGGCTTCTTATCTCAAGAAAACCCATTCTATGTAGGATTCATTACAATACACCATCATTGAGAGACAACGCTTCTATAGCGTTAATCTATGATTTAACATCACGACGGCTGTACTCCATGGTTCTTCATCAAGGCGGCTATACTCTAGGGTTGTTGTTGTCACGGCGGCTCTATGCTAGGGTTCGTCGTCACGGTGGCTCAACATTACGGTACATAACTCTCTGTAGCTAGCCCTTTACGATCAGATTTCCCCATAGGTAGCCCTTTCTGATTAGAATTCTCTACAGGTAGCCCTTTCTAATTTGAATCCTCTGTAGATAGCTCTGTCTAATTAGTTGTCTCAAGATAAGGTATCACTGTACAAGAACTTAGAAGTCATTCACACATTCCATATTCTGTCTCAATCTTGAGACCATATCCCTTAGTTATTCATATTTCTATCAAGAACCATTTTTTGGTCGATGGCACACTCCAATTTCATACGTCAAAGCGATAATTAATTATCAGTACCCTTTAAATCATCTAACATAAATGATCATTAGTCATGGAGAAGCCTTAAGACAATAACTATCTCTCAAGTCTCTATGACCCTATCAACTCACTTCCCAGGGGGTCAACCATCCTTGGGTCGAGCACACTTAACTTTCACGTACCTATGCCCAAACACAGATACCAGCTTCTATTGCTTCCATCCATGGGTATCCCGTGACTACCATCGTCTTAAAAGATATGCCGGCTATCTCCGGTCACCAAAATATTGGGTGTGGACCGCACATCGGCCTTAACCGTACCCACTTCCTTAGGTTCCGCAGTATCCTTAGACCATTTTCATTTAGTATTGCACCACTAGCTTCCATTTAATACTCACCATTTCTCATGGATGATTCACAAATAAGGAAGATACCCTCCTTTGGTACCTCTCATCCGTGCATATTTCCTAACACCGTGTAATCAATACCATACAAGTATACCATCATGTTGCCAGAATCGCTCACCCTTTCAGAACTACTTGGGCTCTTCTAGAAGCACTTGAAGCTCTGATACCAAAATGTCACACCCTTATCTCATTTTAACCTTTTTCAGAGTATTTGTGGAAAATGATATGCGGTTCGGTAGGCAACACAGGAATAGCATAATTATACTGATAATATATGCATGATTGCATAAAATCCCCATAGGGGTTCGTACATGATCATTACCATCAATATAGCCACACAGGGCTACTTGGGTATCTAAACCCATCCTAGTGAAACAGAGACATCTTCTCGTCTTTGTTTTACCACCCAATCCCCTCATACGATTCTATTCTTTGTTCTCAGCATATCTTCTATCCCCTCCTGTCAAAATTGTTGGTAGGGGAGAGTGAGATTCGAGAAAATCTTAGTAGGAAATATGTACCAATATGCATGCAAGATAAGTGCTTAATGATGACATGCTTGCATTACATAAACTCATGCTAACACAATAACTTATCTGTATGCTCATTGTTTCATGAAACAAAACTATGGCCATAGTATAAATAGAAACAAAGCTTCAATCATTCATATATGTTTCACATAATCAATCAAAGCAATAACATGCATCAATACATATCACAAATATCAAATATATGCAGGAGAGGCAAGTTCCCTACCTTAACCCTTTCTGCCTCAAAATGTGTGCCTCATAAGGCGTGACAATAGCTCAGGCTTTAAATTCGATCCTACAATTCCAAATGTACCCTTTAGACACTTCCATAGCGTTTCTGGGGGTTATATGAGCCTATTGTGAAAATTTACAAAAATGCCCCTAGGGACCCGGCCCGGTCATGCCGTACTTGGTCTGGCTGTACTTTCCCTAAAACTCTATCTTGGGCTATCCTGACATATTTTTGTCAAAGGAATTTATTTCCGGACTCAAAATTATCAAATTTTTTATGAAATTTGAAATTTACCCTTGGCAGCCCTACTTTAAGGGTTTAAGGGGCATTTTCGTAATTATGCTTTTTTGGCCTTTTCTGAAAAAGTGACGAATTGTAACCTCACATAATTTTCGCTCCTGAACTCAATAGAACCACCAAATCATTGAAAATATAACTCTAACCTCTCCAAACTAGCCTTGTCCAAAATTCTCAGTTGCCTAGGAAAAATTGGGGTTTTTCGGTTTTAGCTGTATAAACGTGTTCATTTCTACTCCTAACTACTTTATTGACTATTCCATTAGGTTACAACTACCGTTTAGTACCAATTTGGGCAGCATAATAGCCCCACACACCCATTTTCAATTTCTAAAACTAATGACAATCTGGCAAAATTTTACCGATTAAATTGTCCACAACAACTAGAATAGTCAATATACAAGAGTTTGAAAGTTACATCAAGCTTCTTCTGCCTTTTTCCTTTTATGGCTGAACCCTAACCTTTCTTACCATTGAAATTCAAGCTTTCAACACCTTAAATAACATAGAAGAGGAGCTTAGGAGTATAGTTATATGCATTAGGAGCTAAATTACTAGAGAAATCGGCTTACCTCATGAGTTCTCTTCTCCTTCTCTCTCTAAACCCTCTCAAGCTTTCTTTCTCTATTTCCAGCAAAAAGGATTTCATTTCTGGCCTGATGGAGGAAGGAGGTGATTTATTTTATCATATATGATATTGTATTTTAATTATGTAATCATTTTCCAAAATTCGGATTAATTGGAAATTCTGGCATATTTCTGCTAAATCTTAGAAAAATCATAACTAATTCTATAAAAATCAAATTGGAATGATTTCAAGGAAAAATATATACTTTTTCTAGATGGAATCACAAAATTCCCAGAATTTCAATTTTTACATACTGTTCCATAAATTTCACAATTTTTATGGCTGACTTCAAAAATTCATAACTTTTTGTATATAGCTCTAATTGAGTCATATGACAATCCAATTAAAGCTTAGGATGTCTACTTTCATCTTGTACAATTTCATAATTTTTTATCATCATTTGTTCATACAAAATCACATGACAAGCTCACTACTTTATAGGTAATTTCACCAAAAACATAATTACTTTATGCAAAATTCGCCATTTTACTTTCTTTAAGACCCCAAAGATATAAGAATCATTGGGGAATAAATTTAGGCTCCTGCTAAACTAGGGCTTAGCAGTCCACTTTTTTCGGGTTTATTCTCTAGCCTTAAATCTCAAAATTAGGGGTATTACAGACATAATACCAAATCCTTTTTGCATTAGATTTATGTCAATGAGCATGTAATGGTTCCTAAGTACAATTATACATCATACCATCAAGATAATTACAAAATAAATAAAAACTAATTCAAGTAGAGCTGATGATATTCCTACCCTTGAATGTAAGGCACTAAGAAGTAAGCGTCACTTCTGTCACACACCCTCCTATGGAATTCATCCCCCAAAAGCCTCGTGTGTCATTGCTTGGCATCTTCCTTTATGCCCTCACCCTAGTTATTGATTTAGAAAGGGTAGATGAACATAATACTGTCCTGGAGGTTGCAAGGGATGAGGTAATTATGGTATAGGTGCCTAAAATGTGGAAACCAACATATCAAAATGTAATCAAAGTTATAAGTAGACAACTATTCAATCATAGCTGAAGAAATACCTTATAAAGAAGTTGACAGACATTGAACTTGCCATGTCCTTATTCAAGATCTCAGAAACAAGCTCTTCAGTTATAGCTTCTATTAGGTTTAGAAGGTTGAAGACCTCTCTCCCTTATACGGATACTTATTGTACTTTGTTAGATCCATATGTTTTGATGATAACAAAGTTTAGATTCAATTACAAAAGGTTTTAATAATAGAAAAAAAAGTTTTAAGCAAAGTAATTGAGTTTTTGGTGGAAGGCAAAGCCATAACTCGAGTAGGCACTCAAGTAATAAAGAAGAACTAGAAGTTAAAGAACAGGAGAAAACATCACTAGTAAATTTCTAAAGAGATCACTCAAGTGATGATGTTTCCTAACTCGAGTGACCACTCAAGTAATGTGTGTCAAAAATTTCTAGAAGCACTCTACCAAGATTTTCATGGTGTTACTCGACAGCTTACTCGAGTAATGATAAAGGATCACTTGAGTGACCAAGTAAGATTTGAGGCAGCAAAGTCTCTACCAATATCTTGAAGGGATCATTGGAGTTACCACTCGAGTGATGCCACTGAATCACTCGAGGGACCACTCTAGTGATCAGGTCAAGAGTCATTGATTTAACTCTCTACCAAGTTTTTTAATGGATCACTCAAGTGATAGATTTAGATTACTCGAGTAATAAAGTTCAAAAAACATGATTCTAATATGTTGCTTATTGAGTTGTTATATATATGATTAATCTTTCATTGTGTTAGTATTCTAAGTATATTTGTAAGGAAACAATGAAGATGTCATGCATTGAGAGAAAAGTCAAACATAATGTCTACAACGTCTGAACGCTCAACTACCGCGCAATGGATAATTTTCAAATTTGAACAATGGTCAAACGTGGCTATACAACTCTAACAGACATGTTGAAATAGTTCCAATAATTATTACAAATTCAACTACAAATATGGGAACATTTAATGAAGAACATAACACACAACATCTGAGAACACACAAACATACATCGATCAACATATTCTTAGTGCTATGTTTTCTTATATTCATTCCTGCACTTTAGTGATTATATATTTGCTCGATGAGAGAGATTTTCATTATAAACTTAATATTTGTTGTTGAGACAACTTAAGGTAGCATGGTTCGCCAAGCATGCTTACTTACCCCCAGGTAGGGTGTTCGAACCATGCAGAGGTTAGAGAAATCCACAAGGAGTGTGGAAATACTCCTTGTGAGTCCATCTTTCTCCTACGGTCAAGAGGACCCAGGGGGCTACCCAGGAAATATGAGTACCGGGATGTGAGCAAGCACCAATACCACAAAGGGTTAGGTTGGGGGGATGTGACACTATGAACCATCTCCTTTACACCATCTACCCTCTTACTCACCATACCAACCCTCATTTCAATCTTCATTCAAATCATTTGACCCACCACTTTGTGAACCTTCCCCACCATCCTACTTTGAACCTCCACTTCCATTTCATGACCCACAACCTAGTGGATTGGATACCATTTTCTCACCTCACAACATAGATTCCCTAATAAGTGCCTTAACAAGAAAGTATGAGACACTCCAAGAGCAATACCTCCAATTACTCATGTATCAAGGAACAATTGATAGCTCTAAGGAGAGAGAAAAACAATTGAAAGATATTGATGAATTCTTCAAGGCATACTATGATCATATGTTATGGGTAAAGACAGGAGGTGAAGCCAGAACCCATTGGCCTCAAGACCTACAAAAGGAGGAACAAGGAACCCAAAATCAAGAGCTTTATACTACTTAACATGTGAAGAGTTCTTAACCTTTAATGATTCATCCAATACATCCATCGAAGCATAAGAAGTGAAGCAAGTACAACAAAGCAATGAAGAGTCTTTCTTACCCTTTGGTAATAATCATATAATTACAAAAGATGAATCTCATACTACTTTGATTGATGAAGTAATTAATGATTTGAGTGATAATGAGGTGAATGAGGAGATAATTGTTGAATTCCCTCTAATGTTTGAACATGTAATTGCTCAACCCATTGATGCTAGTAGTGGTAGCTAGGATTAGCCTATTCCTTGTAATGATTATACTCCTTTGCATGATGCTTTGAGTGATGATTTGCATGATAATGATGATGCTAGTGCTGAAATTGTTGGAAATTGTGCTCTAAGGGCCAATCATTGTACTTTAAACATTATTATTTTAATGAAATTTCTCCATTCTGTTATCATATTATTTGCATGTTAACTGTGATAATTGTATCCTTGGATAATTCATAAAGATTGTCCTAAAATGTCCCTGGTCGGTCATCTATGCGGGAGCAGAGATGAAACAAGATCAGTATGACTTTGATAAGATATGGAGATACGAATCAAAGTCTTAGGCACTTGTAAGAGTACAAGGTGCTAGACCGACCCACTATGAGAAAGCTACATTGATCAAGTCATAAGCTTTTCTCATGTATAACCACGTCACAATGCCCTTAGACCTGAGGTCATCATGGATTCCTACATGAGAGTTGCTAAGCTTTGAAGTAGTCAAAAGTCACTTTTGACCGGGTGATGATAAAGGCTACAATCGAGCTTGGTGGTTTTTCATGCAGAGGAATATGAATGATCAAGATAGAATTTGTCCCTCACATTAGTAGAGAGATATTACTGGGCCCCTCGATGAGTGAGTATGAGAACTGTATGGCCATACTATGATAAAAGGAGTTTCTATCTCTGTTATCAGGCTACTCAGGAATCGAGAAAGTAATGGTCAGGAACGAGAGGATGACATTATCCATGCCTTATCCTTGATCGATGTATCGTGTGACAAAAGGGACATGACATGGTTGTATGACGGGTTGCATCGTGATAACGATCCTCATATGAATTGGGTAGTCGTAATGTCTTGCTAGAGGCCGCTTGCGACTTTTGGGTTAGTATAGTTATTGGCCCACTACCAACTTCATATGGGCCTACAGGGTCGCACACAAGAATGGCCTAACACGAGATAATGTTTAATTTAGGGTGGACGAATTTTATAGTTATATATATATATAATATAAAATTCATTAATAATATTATATAGATATATATTTTTGAAATATATATATGTATATATATATTATATGATATTATTATATTGTGTTAGTTTTAAATTTAATTTATTAAGATATATTAAATTTAACAACTAACATGGTAGAGATATAGTATCTCAGATTTAATTTATGAAGATAAATTAAATCTAGTGGCTCTTTATTTGGATTAATTAAATAGGTTAAATTAAAACTGTTGGACAGATTTAATTTAAACTGGATTAATTTAATTAGCTCATCAAGATAATTAATAGTTAATTAATTTTAAAATTAATGATGATTAATTTTGAAATTTGAAAATAGCCCTCATAGGTTATAAACTTGATAGAGCAGATATATTGATATGCGCATGAGAATTGAGAGGCGCAAGGAAAACCCTAGGGAGATATTAGAGGCGCTAGCACGCCGTCTCGGTTGGAGAGCATTCGTGTGGATCGGTAGAGGGAGCGGACCTGATGTGTTGACTCCTAGAGATCGTGAAAACCCTGAATCATAAAAGGTATGAATCCTTCCAACTTGGTTTAAACACCGTTGATAGATCCTCGATTTGGATTGGTAAGATTTTAAAATTCTTCAGTTGTGCCTGCTGATCCTAACATATATTCAGTTTCACTCTTACTCAGACTAAAGCCCTTTAATTCCAGAGTCCGTCTCCATATCTCGAGTTTAGAATTAATTTCCTCCTTTGATTTAGCCAACAAAACTATATCATTCGTAAAAGCATACATTTAGGGATCTCCTCTTTTATAGGATCAGTTAGAACATCTACAACTAGGTTAAATAAATTAGGGCTCAAAGCTAATCCTTGATGTAGGTTGATCCTTATATGAAAATCCTTTGTAAAACCTCTAGGCGTTCTAACATTAGTTGTAACCCCCTCACACATGTTTTGAATAGCTTTGATATATGCAACCTATACACCCTTCTTTTCCAAGACCTTCTAAAGTACATTTCTTGGCACACAGTCATCTGCTTTTTCCAAACCAATGAAAACTGTATGTAAATCCCTTCCTTTGCTCTGATACTTTTCTATTAACTCCCTTAATAAATAAATCGCTCTAAAGGTATAATAAAAAAAGTTATAACCAAACACAGGCATCACAATAGTTTTAGTAAATCAACAAAATTGAGCTCAAAAATAGTATTCATTAATTTATTAATATATTAAACAAAATTAACATCATGATCAACAAAAAAATTTACTTATGACATATCTTTCAATGAAAAAGGTGTATCTTTCGATGAGAGGGTAAAAGAAAAGTGAATTGGGGTATGCTTATGACATATGTCCAATAAAATGGTATACTCTATGTGTGTGTGTGTGTGTGTAGAGTTTGGACCCCATGCTAGAAGTAAATGAAGAACAGATCCTACACAGAACACAGAAGGATCAATTATAGTAGTTTCAAGAAGCTATAGCATCAGGAAATTATGAAAGCTGCATCAGTGTATGAGAGAGAGAGAGCATGCATTGATGAAGTGAAGATACGATAGAATATATGCACAATATGATAGTGAAAATGGTACTACTGCAAAGTGGACACCATTTTGGTATATAACTGATAAAAGGATTACTTTATTTGTTTCTTCTAAATTTTTCCACAATTTTCTCTCTAAGTTCTAGCAGAGTCTGAAGCATTTCTGCTACTACAACTAATAAGAATTAGTTATAAATATATGTTACCTTTATTCCTTAGAAAAATGGTCAGTATTGATGAATTCAATTTTAGGAAACTTTATTCACTACTACTAACCTTTAGAAGTAGTGGATTAAGTGAATTCACATGTTTCTTTTGTTTTAACTACTTCTTTTCTAACAAAACCTGTTTGTTCTTCTTGGATATTAGATTCGGACTCAGTAGACCATGTGACGAGGGATCAAGGATCCTTTATGGAATACCGTCTGTTGCCGCATCTAAGCAAATAGCTTTACGTGGGCAACAATGAAAAGATCGAAGTCAAAGGAATTGGTACCTACAAGTTAGCTTTATGTGGTGGCAAGACTTTAATCCTACATAATGTTCTTCATGCACCTGACATCCGATGGAATTTAGTTTTAGTACTTTGTTTATTAGATTATAGGTTTGATGTAAACTTTTATGGGAAAGTTGCAGACATTTTTAAAAAATGTTAGGAATTGGGCTTGGTCTACCCTTGGTGGATTAGGCCCAAACCCATTAACTTTGGGACCAAATAAAATATCAAATATATGTGGGGTATTAGTTGGTAATATTCCTTAAGGGTTCAAAATTGGAACCTGGTGGGAACAGTTTTCCCATATGTTTTGGGGGAAACGGTTGTCTGACTACATATGTGTGTGTGTGTGTGTGTGAATAAAAAACTTTGAACTGCACATAACACACAACACAGAGAAAATATTCTCTAGAAAAATCTCTTACTCCTTCTTGGTGAATTTTCTGTGTTTCTTAATCGGTGTCCCAAAAGTGATATGGTTCATGTGGGTAACTTAGGAGTACAAATCGACGCTTCAGGTATGCCCAAAATCCTACATTGGTATCAGAGACTGGTTTTAACCTATCCAGAATGTTGCTTGTGCTATTCTGTTTATGAATTTTGAATGTATGAAAAATTGATCTACACATGTTTTATGTTGATGAACATATGAAAAACTTACTACAGTAAATTCTGAGTATATGGATATATGAGA
Organism: Inga leiocalycina; assembly: GCA_963242795.1. Classification (NCBI taxonomy): domain Eukaryota; kingdom Viridiplantae; phylum Streptophyta; class Magnoliopsida; order Fabales; family Fabaceae; genus Inga; species Inga leiocalycina. The sequence goes on from OY725332.1 coordinate 32,406,522, forward strand.
ATTAAATGATTCTGATTCAAATACATTTTTTCTTAGATGTATGAGATTAGTTTTCATATGTCTGACTTTGCTATACAGTGTTATATCAGAATTAGTTTTTTTTTCATTTTTCATAGTGCAATATGGAGTGTTAAATTAACTGTTAATTCTAGTTTATTCCTTTGTTTTATGAGTAAGAGTGTATTTATATGCCTCATAATACATATTATAATTGGATTGAACGGAATAAAATGAAGAACCGAAGAAACCGAACTAGAAAAATGAAACTTTGAATTGGGTCACCATAAAACGAGTTTTTTATGTCTTGAAAATAATCCCATTACGTAGATATTGGAAAAATGATGAACTGGGAGGATGTTGGAAATTGTGCCCTAAGGGCCAATCATTGTACTTTTAACATTATTATTTTAATGAAATTTCTCCATTCTGTTATCATATTATTTGCATGTTAACTGTCATAATTGTATCCTTGGATAATTCATAAAGATTGTCCTAAAATGTCCCTGGTCAGTCATCTATGCGGGAGCAGAGATGAAACAAGATCAGTATGACTTTGATAAGATATGGAGATACGAATCAAAGTCTTAGGCACTTGTAAGAGTACAAGGTGCTGGACCGACCCACTATGAGAAAGCTACATTGATCAAGTCATAAGCTTTTCTCATGTATAACCACGTCACAATGCCCTTAGACGTGAGGTCATTATTGATTCCTACATAAGAGTTGCTAAGCTTTGAACTAGTCAAAAGTCACTTTTGACCGGGTGATGATAAAGGCTACGACCGGGCTTGGTGGGTTTTCATGTAGAGGAATATGAATGATCAAGATGGAATTTGTCCCTCACATTAGTAGAGAGATATTACTGGGCCCCTTGATGAGTGAGTCTGAGAAATGTATGGCCATACTATGATGGAAAGGAGTTTCCGTCTCTGTTATCAGGCTACTCAGGATTCGAGAAAGTAATGGTTAGGAATAAGAGGATGACATTATCCATGCCTTATTCTTGATCGATATATCGTGTGAGAAAAGGGACGTGACATGGTTGTATAACAGGTTGCATCGTGATAACGATCCTCATATGAATTGGGTAGTCGTAATGTCTTGCTAGAGGCCGCTTGCGACTTTTGGGTTAGTATAGTTATTGGCCCACTGCCAACTTCATATGGGCCTACAGGGTCGCACACTAGAATGGCCTAACACGAGATAATGTTTAATTTAGGGTGGACGAATTTTATATTTATATATATAATATAAAATTCATTAATAATATTATATAGATATATATATTTCGAAGATATATATTATATGATATTATTATATTGTGTTAGTTTTAAATTTAATTTATTAAGATATATTAAATTTAATAACTAACATGATAGAGATATAATATCTCAGATTTAATTTATGAAGATAAATTAAATCTAATGGCTCTTTATTTGGATTAAATAAATAGGTTAAATTAAAATTGTTGGACAGATTTAATTTAAACTGAATTTATTTAATTAGCCCATCAAGATAATTAATTGTTAATTAATTTCAAAATTAATGATGATTAATTTTAAAATTTGAAAATAGCCCTCATAGGTTATAAACTTGATAGAGCAGATATATTTATATGCACAAGAGAATTCAGAGCCGAAAGTGAAACCCTAGGAGACATTAGAGGTGCTTGCACGTAGTCTCGGTTGGAGAGCATTTGTGTGGATACCGGTAGAGGGAGCGGACCTGATGTGTTGGCTCTTAGAGATCATGAAAACTCTGAATCATCAAAAGGTATGAATCCTTCCATCTTGGTTTAAACGCCGTTGATAGATCCTCGATTAGGATCGGTGAAAATTTTTAAAATTCTTCCATTGTGCCTACCGATTCTAACGGAAATTACATGTTCTTGTGATGAAAATACAATATGTATGGATTGCATTGATGAGAAATATCCTAAATTTGTTGAAATGCATTGAAGTAGAGATGACCATCCTCTAGAACTTAGTGATATGCATGCCATGCATGATGTTGAGAATCAAACTTCTTTATCCTTCTCTTCATCTCCCTCTCCTACTTGTGAAAGTGACTAAATGTACTCCAATTCTATATTAGATTTTGCACTTTCCACTTCCCACAAGAGTGAAGAAAAAGATGTTAGATCATATTTGATCACTAATCCTAAGGTCAATCTTTGTTTGCAATAGTTCAATGTGCACATATTTTATGATGACAAGCATGTACCCTTTGTTTCAATTGTCAGTGCTTTTGATTTAGCAAGTAAGATTCACCTTGATTCACTTGAATTGCTTAGACCTAGTTTTGTGCTTTGTGATGATCATACTTCTTTACTAGATGATGTTAAGCATATTCATGACTCCTATTCCTAAATCTTATCATGTGATTTACCTCCTGATTTATTAGGATTTGATGTTGTTAGTGATTCTATTCACTTGGATTGTGCTATAGATCATATAGTAGTGCATGAATATGTCACTACCACTACTGAAATGCAAATTGATTTTTTGATACCTAGTGTTGCTTGTTGTATGCCACTAGTTGATTTTATTGGTTGTGAGTAGAACTTGTTATCGAATGCACCCGACTCTAGTCTTCTCATATTACACACACCATTATGTCATTTCATTGGTCCTAATGCTCTCCATGGATTTAAGTATTTTGATTTATGTGGCATCCTTAGAGTAGGTACTGCTGTTGTTTTGGTTAATTCTTTGTAGGATTATTCTCTAGGTGGTTGTCTTCATTCCTATTATCTTTGGATTTGGGAAAATCTACTCCTACTTAGGCCTAAACCGTTGAGGAGCAAAACACTGAGCTTCCTTTTGATTTTCCTATCTAGCTACAAGCCACCATGATTACACGGTAGTCTCTTTCCTTACCTTGTTCCTTATTTTATTTTATGATATATGCGATTGAATGAGTGTAGGGGAGGGACTTACCAGTAGTAAAAACTAGTTTGTTTGTTTGCTTGCTTTTCTCAGTTGAATAAACTCCATTTCAAATCATACTCTTGTGCTTAGCCTTATCCTACACTACCTTTTTCTCTTATCCTTATGCCTAATTTCTATGAACTATTTCCAGTTATGTCTTGTCTTCTCTCTCTCCTTGTGATGATGATGTATTGTGCTTCAATCTTGAATTGGACTTCACAACATTCACTTCACCTAAGAGATAAGTGCGTCTAGGTTCTTTGTTTTTGTGTATTACATTGAGGGTAATGTAAGGATTGAGTGTGGGGGAGTGTGTTTATTCTAATGATGGATTTCACTGTGATGTCCTATGCCTCTATCTCTTGCTTGTGTCCTCTGTTGTTTTTGGTCCAATTCATTGAGATTTTTGAAGCCTTTAGTCATGATCAAGTATCTCAATTACTCTCAGTTGGATTCATGGTTGAAACTTGCCTTAAATTAGTGAATTACCACAAAATTCAAGTGTTTTAATGATGCATGGATTAATTTTGATGATTTTGTTAGGGAACAAAAAGCCTAGCTGGAAGGTGTTTTGGGCCTAATTGTTCATTTCACTGTGTGATTTATCCACCTAGATTATTACTCTCTAGAACTGGTTTTGTTTCTTGCTTGAGGCTACATTTTGTAATGGTATGGATAGAGATGACATTGGCATTCATTTCATTACCCATTTATCCAAACACAAACCATTCATCATTCACCTTAGTTTACCCCTTTGAGCCTTTCACTTTTGTTTCTATTTCATTATACAAATGCTATGTTTACATCATTTATCAAGTTCTTCCTAGCACTATTTGAAAAAAAGAAGAAGAGAGTGCTATTATATATTAGAAAAGGAAAAGAAAAGAAAATGCCATGTGAATAGTCAAAAGAAAGAAAATAGAAAAGAAGAAAAAGAGAAAAAAATGTGAATAAAAAAACAGAAGAAAAATTCAAAGAAAGAAATAAAGTCACAATAGTAAAACATGTGAATTAAGTTAGTTTTATAGTGCTAAGTGATCTAGCAAATTATTTGGTGCGAGCATAGTGTTTGTTACATTTTCCATCATTTAGCCTATTCAACATTACAAACCTACAAAATTCTTTGGATTTGTTTATGCCATTGTTGCAAGTAATGGAGAGCTTAGAAATACTACAAGACTATGGTAGAGTGTGGTTTAAGTGGATGTGAGTGAAAAACTAACTTATATGAGAGAAGAGTACAAACACTTATCCTAGTTAAAGTTTCCAATTAAGCTCATAGTAATTAAACCTTACATTGCTTTAACTACTTCAATTTTTGGTATGTTCATTGAATTTGAATTGCAGGATACCTTGTTATTTGACTAAGTGTGATCCTTGAAACTTTATCTTGCTATTTTTTCAACTTTCATCCCTCTTGACCTAGTGATAAGTTTAATGTTTTGTCCAGGAGTGCAATAGATTAAGTGTGGGGGAATTGATAGAGCTCAATATTTATATATTTTTATTAATTAATCTTAGTCTTTTGTGGGACATAATTGAATATTTTGGGCATAATCAAGTATTAATGTGAGATTTTAGTGAAAGAATAATTTGGGAATTATAGTGGTTAAATTGTTATATTTTTAATTAATTTTTATTATTCCTATTACTTCTTTAATTGTGAGTAAAAGATATTACCTTTGTGAATATAATTTTGTAGATGATGATATGGCACAACTCACTTTTAACCTAGAGAGAATTGAAGAAGCAAAAGAAAAGTGGGGCCATTGTTAAATAGAGAGAGGCGGCTATGAGATTGAATAAGGAGGAACCACATGAAAAGAATGGAAAGAAAAAGGTGCTAACCAAAATGGTTAAAGGAAGAAAAGATAAGAGGAGGCGTAGAGGAGATGGGCTGGACTAAAATGAAGAGATGGAGAGGAGTTGGGTAATGGTTTGAGCTTCTAAACTTCAATGAGATTCCTTTAAGCTCTCTTTCTAGTTCATGATTATGTAGCTTGGTGAAGTATGTAATTGTGATCTAGATTGTTTTATGCCAAGTGATTAAACTTGGTGGTTGAGCTAGGAGCTGATTAATTAAGCTTTGTATGATTTAAAATAGGAGTAGGTTGAGTTGTTTATTCCAACTTGGTTAAGTGGATTGTAAATGACTAAACTGAATGTGTTGAATATTTGTAATGGTAATTACAAGATAGAATTGGAAGTTGATTATTCATCTCCTTGAGTCTGAATTATTTGGTGGTATTCATTTAATTGCTTCGGTAGAATGAATTAAATGATTATTGCAAGTATGCAGCTAGTGGTAGCTTAGTTCCATCCTCTTGACTCATTATGGAATTCATATCATTAGCAAGCAAGGAAGACTAAAATCTCAACTCAAGCGAATCCCATTCATCATTATATTAGTTAACTGAATTTATCTTGTTTCTATTATTAATTTCAATTACATTTGCTTCGTTGTCTTGAAAACCAAAAAAATACAAAAATATTGTTTTAGCTTAGTTAACTTCATTAGTTTAAAAATGAAATTTCTCAAAATATTTTTTCATAACTTTAAGGTTTTTTATCACTCTACTACTTAGAAACTTGGAAATTAATCTCCTCACAAGAACAACCTAGGTTGAGCTACTATACTACATTCTCAAACCTAGTTTTATTTTGTGAACTCACATGACATGGGTTCATCAAAGTGCAAAATGAGAAAGGTATGTCTATTACAGGTATCAGGATAGATCACGGTAGAGAATTATAGAATCAAGCCTTTGAATATTACTGTGACACTAATGGCATTGATCACAACTTCTCTACTTCAAGGACACCTCAACAAAATGGAGTTGTGGAACAAAAGAACATAGTACTCACTGAAATGGCTAAAGCAATGCTGAATGAAAAGAACGTGTCTCAACTTTTCTAGGCTGATGTAATGAGCACAACATGCTATATCTTATACAAAGCCTACATCAGAACAAAACTTGGAAAGACACCTTATGTAACACCCCAATTTTCGATTAAAGGCTAATGGTAATTATTAAGGATAATTATCGAATTAAAGTGGAATAATTATGTGTTGTGTGACAATATTATTTAATATGCCATAAGAGTTGGAAAATTGAAAGAATGGAATTATTGGCATAAGTTGGTAATTAATGGAAATTAATTACTAACTAAGAGAAAAATGAGAAGTGTGATCAAATGGTTAATGGATGGATTAGAGAGATTAATTGGTGTATATGTGTGTGGTATTAGAGATTAAGGGATGAGATATTGCCAAGTGGCATTATGGTGGATCATAGGATGAGGCATATGAGACAAAAACCACTTTTTTCTCTCTCCTCTCTTTCCTATGCGTTTTTTGGTGGCATAGGGCAGATTTTTCTGCACTTCATCCCTCTTCTCCATCTCTCTCTCACGTTCTCTCTCTTCTCTCTTCATTTTCTCCATTGTTGGCCAAGAGAGAGAAAAGAAAAGCTGGATTTGAGGTAAGCAAATGGCCTCAAATGCCAAAATGCTCTTCATTAATATTGTTCCTTGAGCTAAGAGCTTTCATCCTATGGTTGTAGATTCTCCATTGGTGGTGATTGAGGAATCACGAAATTATGAACTTGGGAGAATCATGAAGTGCCTTTGGGAAAGTTGTTGAGGTAAGTGAAAGCTTCCTTCTCATATAAGATTTGTGGCCATTGGTTAGGCCTTAAATTTCTGGAATTTTAACCCTAATTTAGTGATTTAGGGTCTTGTGGTGTTTGAATTGTTGTTGTCATGGAATTAGTGCCTTGTTAAGTGTTTTGAATGAATGGTATTGAATTGAAGCTTAAATGTGAAGTTTGGCACTTTTTGTGTTGGTTTTGTGCTTTGGTCAAAACAGGGCATATAAATGGGTTGTGATTTTGGTCATTTTGAGGTTACCATTGTGTTCCTTGAGTGATTTTGTGTGGGAATAAGCTTGGTTATTAATTTTGGAGTTATTGAACACCTTGGTAGAAAATTGGAAATCTGTTTGGTTTAAGCTCTATGTTGCGCAGTAATTTTGTATGAGCGTTTTGAACGACCAAATGGTATTGGAAAATTCTGAAGCTTTCCAGTCTTAAATTTCACATCCCAAGCTTCAAAATGGACATATAAATTGTGCCATTTAGTTTTGTCTACTGTGAGTTATAGCTGTCCAAAGTTTGAGGTCGAAAATGGATTCTGTTTTGGGACAGTCTTGAGTTTTTGGTGATTCTGGATTTGTGTAGTGATTTCCAGTGAATGGCTATATTTTTCCTTGAAAGAGGACTTATATACCTTTAATTTGGCTTTGGAATCATTTCGTTTTGATTTTTCTATATTTAGTTATGAATTTTGGAAGTTCGCCCAGAGTCAGGAAATTTCTGGGCCGCGGCCCAAGAGTGGCTGGACCGCGGCCCAAGACTCTCTGGCCTTATCTGGGCCGCGGCCCAAGAGTGGTGGGCCGCAGCCCAAGACCTTCTGACCATGTTTGGGCCGCAGCCCAAGGAATGGTGGGCCGGGGCCCACCCCTGTGTTCCAGCACTTTGTGATTTCGAAAAGTGACCTTCAACCTTTTGTTTCCCAATCTTTTGGGGCTTTGATTAGAGGCATTTGGGGCCTCTTAAGGGTCAATTATGATAGCCAAATCTAAGTATTATGAAAGTGAGAATTTGGAAAAGAGAATGACCCTATGTCCTTATTTGGTTATAGGGTTGGATAGTCGCCCTGATCGTGGTTTGGTGTTCGTTTTGTTCGTGAGCAGCTGTGCTGGAGCTTACGTGGAAAGAGTGTAGGGAACTTACCTCTCCTGCATGTATTGATAATTGTATTTGTGTATTGATGCATGTTATTGCTTTGCGTGATTATGTGAGACATGTATGAATGATTGTAGCTCTGTTTCTAGTTATGCTATGGCCATGAGTATGTTGTTGAAACATTGAGCATGCGGATATATCATGATGTGAACATGAGTTATTGTGATGCAAGCATGTCATGCATTAAATACTTATCTTGCATGCATATTGGTATGTGTTTCCTACTGAGATTCCCCAGAATCTCACCCTCCCCTATCAACATTTTAGACAGGGAAGGTAGATTGAGGATGAAGCAAGCATCCAAGGACGAAGAAGACTCGTTTCTGGGTGAGAGCTTAGTAGTTGGTTATCAATACGTAATTGGGATTATGTATTTGTATATTTGGATCAGTATTTGAGCATGTAATCGATGAGTTGTGTAATTCCCTAATCGATGAGTTGTATGGGCTAATGTGCCCTATGATTGTTGAGCGAAGATATGATACCGGGATCGCCGGGAATTTATATTGCGTACTCTGATAATTGTATAAATGTAATTTATCTTCGCATAGTAATTATATTCGGAGTGTGAATATGAGATCAGGTTATGAATGATTTCGAAATGCATTTGTGAAAACCCCGTCTGGTTGATGGGTTTATAAATGTTGTTTTGTCTTATTGGTCTCTATTTCACCTTAATCGCGTAATCCGGATATTAATTACGGCAGGGGGTTACACCTTACGAACTATATAAAGGAAGGAAATCGAATCTCACTCATCTACACATCTTTGGTTGTAAGTGTTTCATTCATAATAATGGTGAAGATAACCTTGGAAAATTTGATTCTAAACTGATGAAGGATTATTCCTAGGCTATTCTAATTGAAGTAAGGCATATAGAGTTTTCAATAAACAAACATGTGTTGTTGAAGAATCAGTTCATATTGTATTTGATGAATTTGAATCCTCTAAAAAAATCATTGACGATGAGTAGGAAATGGTATTAAATCAGGATAATGAACAACCTAATCCTAAACCATACAATCCTTAAAATGATCAAGCCAAGGAAGAGGAAAAATCACTAGGACAACCTTGAGCCTAGAAATATAACAAGAGTCATCCCCTAGAACAAGTCATAAGAGATGTGAATAAAGGAGTGAAAACCAGAAACAAAATTTTTAATGAAGTTAGTTTTTCTGCATTCATCTTTGAGGTCGAACCTTCTAACATTTACAAAGCCCTATCAGACAATGATTGGGTAATAGCAATGCAAGAAGAACTAAACTAGTTTGAAAGAAATCAAGTTTAGGATTTGGTACCCAGACCTAAGGATCATCCGATCATTGGCAAAAAATAGGTATTCAAGAATAAACTTGATAAATCGCAATCATTGTCAGAAACAAGGCACAATTGGTGGCCAAAGGCTATAATTGGGAAGAAGGAATTGATTATGAGGAAACATATACTCCAGTGGCTAGATTGGAAGCTATAAAAGTACTCTTGACCTTTGGATGCATTAAAGGATTCAAACTATATCAAATAGATGTAAAGAGTGCATTTCTAAATGGCGACATCATGGAAGAAGTATATGTAGATCAACCTACAGGTTTTGAAGATGTGACTATTCCTGACCATGTTTTCAAACTAAGAAAAGCTTTATACGGTTTAAAACAAGCCCTAAGAGCATCGTATAAAAGACTTAGTATATTTCTCATTCATCAAGGATTTGTACAAGAAAAAGTTGATACAACACATTTTACAAAATGAAAATGAAATGATATTTTAATTTTTCAAATATATGTTGATGATATTGATTTTGGTGCTACTAATGAAACTCTGTGCAAAGAATTTTCTGAGATAATGCAAGGGGAGCTTAAGATTCAATGATGGGAGAATTGAATTTCTTTCTTGGTTTGCAAATCAAACAGAGAAATAATGGAATTTTTATATCTTAAACAAAGTATTTGAAGGAGCTATTGAAGAAATACGAAATGGAAGAAGCAAATGGTATGAACACACCTATGAGTTCAACCATGTTGCTCAATGCTGATGTCAAGGGAAAAGATTATAACATCACAAAATATAGAGGAATGATTGGATCATTACTCTATCTCACAGCAAGCAGAATTAGTATCCAATTCAGTATTGGTAAGTTTGCAAGAAATCAATCAGCACCAAAAGAATCACATGCTAAACTGTCAAGCGTATCTTTAGATATCTTGCCAACACAGCAGAATTAGGTCTCTAGTATCCTAAAGGGTGAAGTGAATACCTAGTTACATGTCCAGACTCTGATCATAGAGGGTACAAGACTAACAAAAAGAGTACTAGTAGACAATATCAGTTTCTTGGAGGCTCACTTGTGTCATGGTTTGGCAAGAAACAAAACACAGTATCTTTTTCATCAACAGAAGTTGAATATGTTGTAACTTCAAGTTGTTATGCACAAGTATTGTGGCTGATGCAACAACTACAAGACCTTGGTATATATTTAAAAGAGATATCTATCTGCTATGACAACACTAGCAAAATAAGCTTGGCAAAGAACTTAGTTCAACATTCAAGAACCAAGCACATCGATGTTGGACATCACTTCATCAGAGATCATGTTCAAAAGAAAGATGTCAAAGTAATATTCATTTCAACCCATCTTTAACTAGCTGATATATTTATAAAACCCCTAGTAAAAGATCAATTTCTATTGATTAGAAGAGAATTGGGAAGGGTAAACCCTAATGAATTGTAAGTTGTCTAGTGTTTATAAAATATTAGATGATGATATTTAGTGATGTTTTGATGATTACTAACTTAAGCTTCGGAGTATCTAGTAATTTGTTTTGTAGGACCTTAATACTCTTTTATTGGACAAGAAAAATAGGGATAAATAGAGGGACAAATCACTCAAGTGATAACTTCAAGAGATATATGCATTACTCGAGTAATAACTAGCAGTAATGGTCAACATCACTTGAGTGACCACTTGATTAATGCCTTAAAATTAAAGGCAATGAGCATTCAAGTTAAATAAATTCAAAAGAAATGGCATAATGGTTGAATTTGGAGTTGAGGAAACTATTTACTCAAGTAAGCACTTGAGTGATGTCAAAGAAGCACTTTAGTGATCCCTCGAGTGGTCATGACTACAGATCAAAAATCAACCATGTTTCGAATCAAATATGCCTTAAAGTGACATCAAATCAAAAAGGGAATGTACATGGGTAATTACAATATTATTCATGCCAAGTACACATTTAAATTTGTTTATTTTTTAATTTTTGGTATGCTCACTTGAGTGACCACTCGAGTATGCCTCAAGATTACTCAAGTGATATCGGACGCTAGGGCTTTATATGTTGCAACTCGGTCATTTTTCACAACATTTCTTCGAGATTCTAACAAATTTTCACAAACTCTTTCTCACTTCATTTCTATCAAAACCCACTATATTTTAGTATGAAAAACCTCTTAAATCTTTCAAATCTCTAAGCCCTAAATAGCATATATCAGACAATTTTTTTCCAAAAATCTTCTCTTTTCTCTATCACAATTGTTAGAACTAAAACTCCTCTTTCTGGTTCTTCTGATCCTCAACAACCATATGAATCTCCTCTATCTCCTCCAACCAAGAAATTGAAAACCACCTCAAAGCCAGAACCAAAACCGTAGGCTCAAGCTAAACCAAAAGCCAAAATAGTTGTAATCAAGGAGCCTATTGCCACAAGGGCTTAAACAAAGAAGGCCATTCTTCCTGGAAGAGGCAAGGAAACCATAGTGCTATCCTCACCTTCCTCAGCTTTATCTGACACTCTCTCTTGGTTTGGGGAACCTTTTAAGGGAGCCAAGTATGATAGAAAACTTGCCTAAGTAATGGCAAGTATGCTAGATGAGGCTTCCAAGTCTAGAGGAAGGAAGTAAGGATAATCCTCTAAGTCACCACCTTAAGAAGGAAAGGGAGAAAAAGAAGAAGAAATTACATTTCCACCCAAGGGCTTCAATGTGAAGATGCTAGAGGAGACTAAAACGTTCAATGATCACTTTTCAAGGAGAAAAGTATGCAAGATGCACTACATGGACCTCGATCTTCTTTAAGAGGTATTGAAATTTAAGGTGAGTCATTATCTTGGGTCTTATATGCCCTGGCTAACAATTAAACTTCCTTTTTGCACAAAGATAGTCAGACACTTCTATTGTAATATGGAGCCAGTCAATGATGCCCTTAGAGATTCTATAGAAGAAAAATTAGTATTTAAGGTTAGGGGATATGAGCTCTTGATATCAACCTCTAAAATCAACACTTAGTTAGGGATAAAGAACCCTCCTGAAGACATATATCCCAATCTTGATTCAAAATCAATTGTTTACCATTCTAAGGCTTAGAGATAGAGTAGGACTACTCAACTTTAATCCTAGTGATATGTGTGACTTACACATAGTCCTATTGTATATCTACTCTACAGCTATGGTTTATAAGTCAAACAATTTCACACATTTCATAGGGAGAGATTTTAGTAACATAGCCTCCAATATTCTCAAAGACTAGAAAGACTTGGGTGAGCTCATCTTTACTGAAATCAAGAGATATAGGTTCAATATAACTATGACCACCCCAATGCCTTTACCCTAGCTTATATCTTTATTCTTGAAAAAGAATAAGATTTGGTATTTGGAGAAAAATGAGCCTATTGAGAGGCTAGCCTCAGTAGGAAGAAATCAAATTAGGAAATTAAACATTGATATTCTCCTGAAGAAACCGCTTGAGTCTAGCTCAGAGAACAAGAAAAGGACTGAGATTGAGACAAGTTGGATAGATAATATACAGTCTTCTGCCCCTACATCTACTACTCTGCCATCATTCTTTGTATCGTAGATGTTTATGGAAAATGTTCTTAAGGGCTTTCATATGGATTTTGCCAATACCAATGCGGACCTCATCACTCACATGAACTACAAGATAGGAGAGTTAGTGATCAGTATGAGCAAACACAATGAATCAATGCTAGCAAAGTAGAGAGCACAAGGGATTTCCATTCAAGAGCTTGGTAATCTCATGCGATCATTACAGGCAAAGCTTGATGCCATGGCACCTGGTTTATCTACCCCCAGTCCATCTATGCCTACTACTGTACCTGAGGCAATTCCATCCTCTAAGCCTAGCCCTTCTACTATTCCTACTCCTATCGTACCCACTACCACTACTAGTAACTTTCTTTTTGCTATGCCTGATCCTTCCACATCTAAACCAGTTCACATTACTATCGATGACCCTGACCAGCTAGTCCAGCCCCAACCAGTGCCAACACTTATTGCTCCACCTACAGGTACTGAGGAGGTGGTTGTTTCATCTAGTAATCATTGTAACCTACTGGTACAGAGGAGGTAGAGTTACTTCTTAGATCCCAGCACCACAAAATCCTCTAGAGAATCCTCTTCAAATTCCTCCAATGAATATCCCTGAGCCTGAACCATCATCTTTAGATACTTCTAATCAGGGTGTCTCATATGACTCTGGACCTATACCTTTCCTTGTCACTCCCATCTCCATTGTTCAGCCATCTAGCTCTAACTCTTCTTTCAATTGATTCTGACCTTTGTGATGAAGACAAAAAAGGGGAGAAGAACTAGAAGTGTGTTTTGAAAATTGATAATGATGTTGCACTGATATAAAGTTTTTGGGGATATGGGTGTATTAGGATTTAGGGAGCAGCTTTTGACTTTTGTACTATATTTTGATATATGTATATTTTTTCTTGAATTTACTTCAAGTTATTAATTCAGTAATCTAATTATGTTGTGGACTAATGGGCTTTTCATTGTGTATGTCAGAAGATTACAGGTTTCAATTCAAACTAAGTTATTAATTTAAATGATTTCAAATGCTAAAGATTTCAAAGTCACTGAATTCAAAATGATTTCAATATATTAAAGTTTTACATTTATTAGATTTGGATTCATAGGAGCTTTAAATGTTAAGATTTTCAAATTTATTAAGACTGAAATCAAAATGATTTCAAAATATAAGTTTCAAAATCATTGATTTAAAAAAAGTTTTGAAATATCCAAGTTTAGTCTGGACTATTGGAAAGAAGTCAAGTATTTTAAAGGCATAAGATTGTAGTTGAAGGTTAATCTTTCAAAATGCTTTCAAATACATTGTTAAAAAATCACCAATTTTTGTCATCATAAAAAAGGGGGGAATGTTAGATCCATATGTTTTGATGATAACAAAGTTTGGATTAATATTACAAAAGGTTTTGAAAATAGACAAAAAAGTTTTGAACAAATTAATTGAATTCTTGGTGCATGTAGAGCCATCACTCGAGTAGGCACTCGAGTAATAAAGAATAATTAGAAGTCAGAGAATAGGAGAAAGCGTCACTGGCAGATTTTTGAAGGGATCACTTGAGTGATGATCCTTCATTACTCGAGTGACCACTTGAGTAATGTGTGTCAAAAAGTTCCAGAAGCTCTTTGCCCAGTTTCTCATGGTGTAACTTGAGGGATCACTCGAGTAATGACAAAGGATCACTTGAGTTATCAGGTAAGATTGAGGCAGTGAGGCCTCTGCTAATATTTTGAAGGGATCACTTGAGAGATGCCTCTGAATTACTCAAGGAACTACTCAAGTGATCAAGTCAAGAGTCGTTGACTTAACTCTCTGCCATATTTTTCAATGGATTACTCGAGTGATGAATTTAGATGACTAGAGTGGCCACTCAAGTAATAAGTTCACAAAGCATAATTCTAACCTATTACTTATTAATTTGTTATCTATATGATTAATCTTTCATTGTGTTAGTATTCTTAGTATATTTGTAGAGAAATAATGAAGAGATTATGTGTTGAGAGAAAAGTTAAACATAACATCCACAACGTCCGAACTCTTAACTACTACACAACGGATAGTTTTTAAGTTTAAAGAATGGTCAAACTTGGCTGCGCGACTCTAGCAGACTTGTTGAAATGGTTCCAATGGCGATTATAAATTCAACTATGAATATGGGAACATTCAACGAAGAACATAACACAAAACAACTGAGAACACATGAACATACGTCGATCAACATATTCTCAGTGCTCTATTTTTCTTATATTTATTCATGTACTTCAGTGATTATATATTTGCTTTCTTAGAGAGATTTTCATTACAAGCTCAATATTTGTTATTGAGATAACCTAAGGTTGTAGAACCTTAAGTTGGGGATTTCATTACAACGTGTAAAGGGGAGCGAGTGTTCGGTAACGGAACTTGCTGGTTACTGAGGAACCAAGAACCCACTGAATCTTAGAAGATATAGTGAAACACTCAAAGAAGCAATGAGGATTGGACGTAGGTCAAAGTGGTTGTGGCTGAACTAGTATAGCTCCCGGTGTACACTTCAGTGATATTTTTTCTAGCTCTTAACTGTTTTAAATTCCCAATCAATTTTTATATACAAAAGGAATTTTCTGTAATAACCCAATTCACTCTCCACTTAGGTTAAACACTTGCAGTAACATTCTTCACCCTCCTCTAATTCACTCGGCTTAATTCCTATGCAAACACTTAACACTCAAGTTCATATTAAATAGATACATACAGGTCTTATGAATTGGAAATAACAATTACCTGGAATGCTGGGTCACGACTTGAGATGAAAATATTTCTCCAATAATCTGTTTTGGTGGTGAACCAAAGATCCACAAGTGTTAGATTCCAAGTTTTGATGATAACAAAAGGTAATTGCGTGCAAAGTATGTTTTTACAAGTCTAGACAATGATTGCAAAGTTACCAAATGCATATGGCAAAGTTTAGAGATGTCTGTTGTCAATTTTGCTGATGCACTCGAGCAACAGAGTTAACACTCGAGCATATGCAAGTGTTGGATAAAAAGTGTTTGACAGAGAGCAATTGCTGTCAATTTTACTTATGCCCTCGAGCACTATAACTAACACTCGAGCATGAAGTAGTTTTGCACTCGAGCATATGAAAGTGTTGGATAGAAAGTGTTTGACAGAGAGCAAAGTCAGAAACAAGATATCAACACTTCCCTAGAGCACAGTTTCTGTACTTGAGTGATGGTCTTATCTGCACCCGAGTCCTAGCGAGTGAGGGACTGCGAGTGTTTGGCTGAGAGTCATGCAGAATAGAGAAGCATAAACATGCCCGAGTGAGAGTTCATGTACCCGAATGATACATCAGCACCCGTGTAACCCCCTGCCGTAATTAATATCCGGATTATGCAATTAACGTGAAATAGAGACCAATAAGACAAAACATCATTTATAAACCCATCGACCCAGACGGGATTTTCACAATTACATTTCGAAATCATTTACAACACGGTCTCATATTTTCACTCCGAATATAATTACTATGCGAAGATAAATTACATTTACACAATTATCAGAGTACGCAATATAAATTTCCGGCAATCCCGGAATCATATCTTCGCTCGATAATCATAGGGCACATTAGCCCATACAACTCATCGATTAGGGATTACACAAACTACTCATATACATAACCAAATATTTATCCAAATATACACATATATTATCCCAATTACTTCTTGATAACCAACACTAAGCTCTCACCCAGAAACGAGTCCTCTTCGTCCTTGGATGCTTGCTTCATCCTCAATCTTCCTTCCCTGTCTAAAATGTTGATAGGGGAGGGTGAGATTCTAGGGAATCTCAGTAGGAAACACATACCAATATGCATGCAAGATAAGTATTTAATGCACGACATGCTTGCATCACAATAACTCATGTTCACATCATGATATATCCGCATGCTCAATGTTTCAACAACATACTCATGGCCATAGTATAATAGAAACAGAGCTACAATCATTCTCATATGTTTCACATAATTCACGCAAGGCAATAACATGCATCAATACACAAATACAATTATCAATACATGCAGGAGAGGTAAGTTCCCTACCTCCAGTCTTTTCTCCTCGATTTGCGTGCCAGCAACTCGGGGCTTCACATTCGATCCTACAATGTCAAATGTACTATTTAGACACTCCCAAAGTGTTTCTGGGGGTTATATGAGGCTATATGGAAAAATTACTAAAATACCCCCGGGGACCCGGCCCGGCCCCGCCGTACCCGGTCTAGCTGTACTTTTCCCGAAATTTTGACATGGGCTATTCTAACATATTTTCGCCCAAGGAATCCATTTTCGGACTCGGAATTATCAAATTCAATGTCAATTACGAAATTGCCCTTGGCAGCCCTACTTTTAGGGTTTTAGGGGCGTTTCCGTAATTATGCTTTCTCGGCCTTTTCCGAAAAAGTGCCCAACTGTAACCCCACCTAATTTTCGCTCCTGAACACAATGGAACCATCAAATCATTGAAAATCCAACTCTAAGACCCATTTCTAGAGCTGGCCGAAATTCTCAAGTATTCTGGGAAAAATTGGGGTTTTTCGGTTTCGGCTCCGTAAACGCGTTCCTTTCTACTCCTAACCACTTTATTGACTATCCCATTAGGTTAAAACTACCATTTAGTATCAATTTGGGCAGCATAACAGCCCCTACAACCCATTTCCATAAATTAAAACCAACGGCAATCCGGCGAAATTTCACCGATTAAATTGCCCACAGTAGCTAGAATAGTCAATATACAAGAGTTTGGAAGTTACCTCAAGCTCCCACTAGCTTTTCTCAAAGATGGCTGAAACCCTAGCTCTCTTGAACACCAAATTTGAGCTTCCAACCCTTGAATCACATAGAAGAATAGCTTAGGAGTGGAGTTATACACGTTAGGAGCGAAATCGTCGGAGAAATCGGCTTACCTTGTGATTTTTCTTCTCTTTCTCTCTCTAAGAGCTCTCAACTTTCTCTCACTATCTTCAGCTGAAAATGGCGTGAATGGCTGAAGAAGATGATCAATGTGATTAATAATCCATGCTGACATCATCTTTTAATGAGATGATGTCATAATTCCCATTTTCGGATTTTCTGGCAGATTTTCTGCCCAACTTTGAAAAATCATAACTAATTCTAGAAAAATTGAAATGAGGTGATCCCAAAGCCAAATGAAAGGTATTTAAGTCCTCTTCATTGGAAAAATATGATCCATTACTAGAAATCACCACACGATTCCAGAATTACACAAATTTCATCACTGCCCCAAAACAGAGTCCATTTTCGACCTCAAACTTTGGACAGCTATAACTCCCAGTTCCCAAAACGAAATGGCACAAGTTATATGTCCATTTTGAAGCTTTGGATGTGAACTATAAGACTGGAAAGTTTCAGAATTTTTAGACCCCATTTGGTCATTCAAAACGTTCACACAAACTGACAGCCCAGAATAGAGTTTCATTGGACAGCATTTCCAATTTTGCAACTAATGTGTCCAATCCAATTTAAATCAATTCCAATGATCAAATACCACAACATGACACCATTTCCATCACAATACCCCATTCAATTATTCCCTCTATTCTAAGTCAATTTGGATGTTAATCCACAATTGAACTCAAATACAGGGTTTTGGCGTTGTTCATAACACAAGTGACTACAATCCACTTTATATTCTCTAAAAGGGTTCATTAATCACTAATCACGTCCACTTTTGTAGTAATTAACCCCTAATCACAATTTTGGATCTTGCTAAACCGGGGCTTAGCAATCCACTAATCTCAGGCTTATTCTCTAGCCTCGAGTCTCGAAATTTGGGGTGTTACAACCCGCGAGTGAGAAATCTTACTCTCTCAATTTTGATGCAAGTGCTAAAGATAAAGAGAATATTATAAAATAATATTCTTCTCACTCGAGTAAGAGTATGTATGCTCGAGTGAGGGCCCACATCACCTTCGAGTACAAAATCACACTCTTGATAAAATAAGGTGCGAGTATTGTCTAGAGACGTGGCTCATAGTGTAAAATGAGCAGCACTCGAGTGAGACATCACAGTGCTCGAGTGATAGTCTGCCAAAAGCCAAAACGCACCAGTCTTATAGCGTTCAATCCGAATATGGTTTAATGATATTTATTCATTTTATTTTCACCTATTATTATTATATAACGTCATTTAACATGTATTATGAGT
This sequence comes from Inga leiocalycina, assembly GCA_963242795.1. NCBI lineage: Eukaryota > Viridiplantae > Streptophyta > Magnoliopsida > Fabales > Fabaceae > Inga > Inga leiocalycina. The sequence continues at coordinate 32,425,285 of OY725332.1, forward strand.
GTGAAACAGGAGTTTTAGCATTTGAATTAGAAAGACATAGAGGAAGTCAAATAAAGGTAGACAGCATCATTACGACCATCTAAGCACGTACCTACCGCGATCAAAGATTTCAAACGTACGCATGTTGTTCCATAGTAACATGGCCCCTCCATAATGATCATTATTCAAAGGGGCAAAAACAAATGTCTATAAATACAAAGCTCCAGAGACCATCAAATACAACTAAGTGCAAGAATGCACACAAGTAAATTCCCGAGTCTCTGTTATTCACATTTTCTCTGTATTCATATTGTTCTTCAGTGTTTTTCATATTTGCTCTATAAGAGAGTCTGTATACACTTCAAATTCTATTTTCATTTGATCTCAAGGTACTGGGACCTTGAGAGGGGAGATTTCCTTACAAGAGAAGCAGTGAGAGAATTCCTAGTAGGACTTTCTGCTCATAAGACTTACAAGATACAAGAGTAGAGAACGTTGCTGCTCGTAAGACTTACAGTGGTGTAAGCAGGAGAGAACGTTGCTGGTCATAAGACTTGTATACGTAAGCAAGAAAGAAAGGTCATAGGTTTGTTTTTCTGCACAAATGACTTGTCGTAAGGGGGAGAGAAATTTCTAGTATTTCTACTCGTAGTCCTTTCAAGGACGGTTGTTGTCTTGTGGCGTTCCGAGAGCCCACTGAATCTTAGAAGAATAGTGAAAATCTCAGTAGGTCTTGATCTTTAAGAACTGGACGTAGGCCTGAGTTTTGGGATGAACTAGTATAACTCTCTGTGTGCTTATCTTTTCAACTCTACTCTATCTACAACTATTGCTATATCACCACATCAACCAAAAAATTTATCACATCACCTAATTCTGCCCCCTCTTGGGTGAAGCTTGACTCTTTCATTTGGTATCAAATCGAGGTATTCTCTGAAGAGCCTAACAGCTTGAGAAGGATATGATAAATGGCAACAATAGGTGAAAACATTCTTCCAGGTGGAGCTTCAATCACTAGACCTCTTGGTTTTGCTGGAGAACATTTTTTGTTTTGGAAAGCTAAGTTCAGAGTGTTCGTCATGGCTAACAAATATGGCTTATGGAATGTGATACAAGATGGTGACTATGTTCCAATGAAGAAAATCAAAGATAGAGTCATTAAAAATAGCCCAGAGGAGTTTGACGAAGATGACAAGAGGTTAGTAACATTAAATAGTAAAGCTATTTTAATGATACAGAGTGCTCTTAGTCAAAAGGAATATTTCTGAATCTACACTCTACCAATAGCTAAAGATATGTAGGATGCTCTTGAGATTGCTCATGAAGGTACATCTGGAATCAAAGAAAATAGAGTCAATACTCTAATTACAGAGTATGATATATTTCGCATGAAACCTGGAGAAGCAATATCAGAATTTGAACTCAGGTACACTCATCTTGTTAATCAACTATCTACACTTGGGAAATCATTTGACCAAAATTCCCAGGTAAGAAAGATTCTTAATATTCTTACGAAAGAATGGGAAGTGAAGGTAATAGCTATCGAAGAAGCTAAAGGAGAGTCAATGAGATTTGTAGGTTCTCTCTTTGGTAGCCTTTCTGAGTATAGAGGGAAGTTGAGATTCAAGAAGGAACTAGAAGAGTTTGATAACAAAAAGAAAAGAGGAGTTGCACTTAAAGCTATCAAGGAAGAAGAATCTTTCAAACACGAAGATGTTCCTAAAGATGATATGGGAATGATCGTGAGAAAATTGAAGAAGTTCTATAGAAGAGGTCAAAAGAACTTCAAAAATTATCAAGGTATCCCAAGCAAGAAAGAAAACAAGGAGCAACATATAGTATGCTATGAATGTGGGAAGCCTGGACACATCAAATTTGAATGCTTTAGAAATAAAGAAAAAAAGAAGCAGAAGAAGAAAGCATATATATCATCTATCTGGGGTGATAACTCGTCAGATAAAGAAAGCGATGATGACGAAGTGGCAAATCTATGCTTGGTAACCAAAAAAGGAGAATCAGATTCTGAGGTAAGTGATTCTAAACCTACTTATGATGAGTTATTATTTGAATATAATGCATTGCATACTGAATTCATTAAGGTAGCTAAAGAAATGGTTAGTTACAAGAAGAAAGTAAAGGAATTAGAAAATACTGTCATATCATCATGTGAAGTATGTGAAGAAAAAGATAAGAAAATAAGAGATTTAACAAAAACTGTGGAAACATTTTACTAAAGGAAGTGAAAATCTTAAAGTTATTCTAAATTCTCAGAAAGTTTCCTTTGATAAATCTGGAATTAGATATAAATCTAATCATGATAAAAATAGAGGAAATAAGAAAAATAGTAGTAGAACTTATCTCAAATATTTCAAGAATTCTGTGCATACATCAAATCCATTCGCATCTTATAGCTATTGTAATAGGAAAGGACATTATACTTCATCATGTTATTTTAGGAAAGGACAAGTCATTGGCATGTATAAATGGGTTCCGAAAGGGACACATGTACCAAAAGTATTATATACTAACCACGAAGGACCCAAGAAAGTGTGGGTACCTAAAACTTGATCACCTTACTGTAGGTATGCCTCAAAGCATCATGAGCAAACAAGTGGTATATTGATAGTGGATGATGCTCAAGACATATGACTGGTGACAAAAATAAGTTCACTATGCTAGAAACCAGAGAAGGAGGAAAGGTAATATTTGGAGGTAATCAATCTGGACGTATTACTAGAATTGATGAAGTGGGAAAATCCAATGGTGTTCAAATCAATAATGTATATTACGTTGAAGGATTATGCCACAACCTCTTGAGTGTAAGTCAAAGCACTGACAGAGATAACTGGGTGATATTTGATTCAAAAGAATGCTTGATAGTAAACAAGAAAGATATGCCGCTTAATAAAGAATCCATCAAGGCAAAGATCCGAGCTTAAAGGGATGGTAACTGTTATACTATTGATTTAAATTCAAATTCTTTTGAAAATTGTTTTCTTAGCAGATCAGAGGAAAGTTGGTTATGGGATAAGCGTCTAGCTCATGTTAATATGAACCAACTTGACAAACTGATTAGAAAAGATTTAGTTGTTGGTCTTCCTAAACTAAAATTCAAAGATAACATGATTTGTGAAGCTTGTCAAAAAGGTAAACAAACTAAATCTTCATTCAAAACAAAGTATGAGATTTCTACTTCCAAACCTTTACAATTACTTTACATGGATTTGGTAGGTCCAGCAAGAGTAAAACATTTTGGAGGAAATCTATATACTTTAGTAATTGTTGATGATTTTACAACATTTACATGGAATATATTTATCACTTTAAAAGATGAAACATTTGTAGAATTTATTATGTTTGCTAAGGAGGTCCAAAATGAGAAAGGTATATCTATTGTTTCTATTAGGATAGACCATAGAGGAGAATTCGATAATCAATTCTTTGAGGACTACTGCAACAACGAGGGAATAGATCACAACTTCTATGCACCTAGAATACCCCAGCAAAATGGAGTAGTAGAAAGGAAGAACAGAGTCCTCACATAAATGGCAAGAGGAATACTTAATGAAAAAGAAATGTTACACAAGTGTTATGGATAGATGCAATAAGTACCGCATGCTACATTTCAAATCGAGCATATATTCGCAAGTCACTTAGAAAGACACTATATGAACTCTACAAAGGAAGAAAGACAAATATTGCTCATCTACACATCTTCGGATGCAAGTGCTTCATTCACAACAATGGTAAAGAAAACTTGGGTAAATTTGATTCAAAGTCTGATGAAGGTTTATTTCTAGGATATTCTAATAGAAGTAAAGCATATAGAGTTTTTAATAAAAGAACATGTACAGTTGAAGAATCCATTCATGTTGTGTTTGATGAACTTGACTCTCAGACAAAGCATTTTGATGAAGAAGAAATGGATTTGATAAAGAAAAACAAAACTATTTCAAAACAAAATGATCTTGAAACAAATGATTTCCAAAATATAGAAGATGTCGATGATCATGCTCAACCAAAAGCATGGAGACATATTAAGGATCATCCAATTGATCAAGTAATTGGAGATATTCACGAAGATGTCAAGACTAGAAATAGAATTCTCAATGAGGTAACTTTTTCTACTTTTATTTCTGAAATTGAACCTTCTAATATGGAAGAAGCTTTATCTGACAATGATTGGGTGATTGCTATGCAAGAAGAATTAAATCAATTATGAAGAAACCAAGTTTGGGATTTAGTTCCTCAACCTAAAGATCACTCGGTTATAGCAACCAAATGGATTTTCATAAACAAACTTGATAACTCTGCAATCATTGTGAGGGACAATGTAAGGTTAGTTGCCAAAGGCTATAATCAAGAAGAAGGTATTGATTATGAGGAAACATATACTCTAGTGGCAAGACTAGAAGCAATACGAATACTCTTAGCCTTTGCATGCATTAAAGGTTTTATACTTTAACAAATGGATATGAAGAGTGCTTTTCTAAATAGTTACATTATGGAGGAAGTTTATCTAGAACAACCTCTAGGTTTTGAAGATGACACAAAACCTGATCATGTTTTCAAGCTTAAGAAAGCTTTAAATGGTTTGAAACAGGCACCTAGAGCTTGGTATGAAAGACTAAGCAAGTTTCTTCTTGATCAAAACTTTGTCAAAGGAAAAGTGGATACAACTCTTTTTATCAAACATAACAAAGATGATATTCTAATTGTTCAAATTTATGTTGATGATATTATTTTCGGTGCTACTAACGAATCTGTGTCAAGAATTTTCCAAGATTATGCAGGGTGAGTTTGAGATGTCCATGATGGGAGAATTAAATTTCTTTCTTGGACTTCAAATTAAGCAAAAGAAGAATGGGATATTTATATCTCTAACAAATTATTTGAAGGAGTTGTTGAAGAAGTATGGATTGGACAATGCTAATGGAGCTAATACTCCAATGAGTTCTACAACTTTGTTGGATGCTGATGTAAAAGGTCCTAGTTACAACATCACTAAATATAGAGGGATGATTGGTTCATTACTCTATCTTACAGCAAGCAGGCTGGATATTTAGTTCAATGTTGGAATGTGTGCAAGGTATCAATCTGCTCCTAAGGTATCACATGCAGAGACTATGAAAAGAATCTTCAAATACTTTGGAGACACTGCAGAACTTGGCTTATGGTATCCAAAAAGAGGAAATGAATATTTGATGGCCTATTCCGATTCAGATCATGGAGGATATAAAACTAACAGGAAAAGTACTAGTGGTCAATGTCAATTCCTTAGAGGCTCTCTAGTATCATGGTTCAGTAAGAAGCAGAACATAGTGTCATTATCCTCTACTGAAGCTGAATATATAGCTGTAGCAAGTTGTTGTTCTCAAGTACTATGGTTGAAGCAACAACTTCAGGATTTAGGGATATACTTAAAAGAGATTCCAATTTATTGTGACAACATTAGCACTATTAGCTTGGCCAAGAATCCTGTGCAATATTCAAGAACCAAACACATAGATATCTGACATCATTTCATTCGAGATCACGCACAAAAGAAGGATGTCAAAGTAGAGTTCATACCGACACATCTTCAACTCACTGACATATTCATAAAGCCAATAGCTAAAGATCAATTCTTATATATTCAAAGAGAATTGGGAATGGTTAATCCCAATGAGTTGTAAGTTTTTCTTGTTAATTATTAGGTTTAATGAGTTTTTTTGATGATAACCATACTGACTTAGGCATCAGAGTATGTAGAAATTGTTTTTTCAAGTCTGTCACTCGAGTGTTAAGGTTATTCTCACTCAAAGTCAATGAACAATGCTGGAGTCCAGTACTATAGCATATGCTCTGCTTCAGGCAATGTAAAACAGGGATTAACAGAGTATGTAAGAACTCTTGAAACTCACTCAAGCATACTAAGAGTGACAAGCCTCACTCTAGTGAGGGAAGATCAACACTCGAGCATAGTATAAATGTACCTGAAGTGAAGCAAGAAAACTCAAGCAGAAGGAAAGAATTTATACAAATACTTATTCAAAGCATGGTTACTCAAATGATTTTGGAGGATTTGAGTACAAAGATGAAAAATATAATAAGATATATTTAAATCAGCTACGCTTTTACATGCTTTATCAAATTTGTCTGAATATTACTCGAGCACTAGGGTTGTCACTCAATATCAGTTACGTGATAGCTCAGACCGTCGCACTTCCTCTTCTTACTCAAAGCGTTGCGTCACTCAAAGGGTGTCTCTCTTCACCTCCGACCGTTACCCATCGATTAAATGTCTCATTTTGCTTCAAATCGCCATTACAACTCCTTAATCTTCTTTATAAGGTAAGATTTATCCTCAAAGTTTCTCATTTCGTGCCTTAACTCTCTGAAACTCTCTCACCCAATCTTTAGCAATTCTGTGATTCTCATTTCATTTTTTAAATGGCTAGAATTAAGATTCCTGCTGTTTCCCATTCACCTTCACCAACTCATTCAGCCGCTAGTGTTTCAGAGACTCTGGTGGCCACATCCTCATCTCCTACACTTTCTCTATCTTCTAGTCCTACACCTCCTCCTAAACCCAAAACCAAAAAGAGAACTCCAGCCAAGAATCCTCACCCTAAGCCTTAAATGGCTAAGAAGGATCAACCTCTCAAAAGAAACCAAAGGGAGTGGTTTTTAAAGAACCGATTGTGACTTGGTCTCAATCCAAAGAAGTCAAAGGAAGAGGAAAGAAGAAGGAAACAGAGAAACCACAACAATCTTCTTCATCTGATGACTCCTTCAATATGCAACTCTAGGAAGCAATGGAAAAGTCAAAGCTTGACGCATTGGTTGGCAAAATTACCTCACAAGCTGGTGCCTCAAGTTCACATGAAGCTGGCCAGTCTAATGCGGCTGCTTCAGGGGTTCCTTCCATATCACAGGCTCCAGAGAAAGAACAAGTCACAAATCCTCCTGAAGACTTCAATGTTAAGGAACTGAAGGCACTAAAACATAACGTATATGATTCTGAGTTTGCTCATAGACAATTATGTCCCATAGTTTATGTCGACTTAGAATATCTTATGAAGAGTTGTGTTTTGGATTTTCATCCTTTTCTTAGATTTTTTGCTCCCTGGCTGAGTGTTCATATTCCTTATTCACCCTCTATTGTGAAAACTTTCTATTGCAACATGAAATCCCACAACATAATGTCTAGGACCAGAGAATTGATAGAGGAAGCAGTATCAACCACTATTAGAGATCAATTTATTATGATATATGCTAATATCATTAATAATTTACTTGGATATGTTGCACCTCCCTCTGATCCACCCACTCTGTCAGCTAATGAAGCCTTCCAGCTTTTAAGACCAAATGACCCAATAGGCCCTCTAAACTTTAAGCATATTGACATGCTTGATTCTAATCACGCCCGTCACTACATATACTCTCGTAGCATTGTCAATAAATCCAAAAATTATACCCATTTTGCTCAGAAAGATTACTACTTACTGGCCTCCTTTCTAGCCGGTCAACAAAGAAATGTGGGGGAGATTATCTTTAGTGAGATGAGAAGATTTCGATTTTCTTTATCAAAATCTACCAACATACCATATCCATAAATTGTGTCTCTTATTCTTAAGAAAAACAAAGTGTGGTATTTGGAGGGAACTGAGAAGGTAACCATTCCAAGGTTTAGCAATACTCAATTGACACAAATGAGTATCAATCTTCTAGTGAGTCAAACCAAGGATACATCTCACAGAGAAGCAACTCCATCGAGAGGTGATGAGGCTTAATCTTCTGCTCAAGGTTCAATTCCACCTCCATCTTTCCTGAATGCATCACTTTCCACCCATCTGACTAAAGTGATTAATCAAGCTGTGTCTGGTCTGAAAAAGGAATTGATGACTGAGTATGAGAAGTTAGTGAACACAATGGAGTTACAAGTCTTAAAGTTGGTAGACAAGGCGAATACCAACTTTGACTTGATGTTCAAGACTCAAGAAGATATGTCGAGAAGAATCACTGATATGGAGATCTTCTTGCGCATTTATTTTCTGACTACGTCTTCTGAGGTGCTACTTGAGACTACTGCTGCCACGACTTCACCTCTTTAAACATAGACTCATGTTCTTTTCACCAATCTGGATTTCAATGTTGATGTCACTTATGATCAGTCGCCTTCACCACCACCTATAACCTCTATTCTTCAACCATCGTCTCCACACTTTGAGCTGGAGTTAGTAGATCCTTCCACAGCCATGGTGTTCTTTGCCCCACCATCCGATCTCACTTTTCCTCAGCCCCCTTCTGATATAGACAAAATAGGGGAGAAGGATCTGTGATGGTTTCTGAGCTAATATAGTCTGATATAGGGTGTATTGGGTAGTTTTTCTGTATTGGGGTAGGATTACTATTGTTAAGTTTTAATGATTTTTGTGATACTATGACTTATCTTGGTCTTTAAGTGTCCATTAGAAGTATTGCAGGAAACATATGAGGATAAGCGTAAAAATCTAAAAATGAGTCTAAATCTTTGTAAGATATGCATTTGGAAAAGTTCATAATGTTTTTCACAATTTTCATCCTAATCAAGATTTTTCATAAAACTCATCACAAAGGTTTTGTCATCATAAAAAAGGGGGAGGTAGAATGTTAGATTCCAAGTTTTGATGATAACAAAAGGTAATTGTGTGCAAAGTATGTTTTTACAAGTCTAGACAATGATTGCAAAGTTACCAAATGCATATGGCAAAGTTTAGAGATGTCTGCTGTCAGTTTTGCTGATGTACTCGAGCAAAAGAGTTAACAATCGAGCATCAACCTCTTTTGCATTCGAGCACATGCAAGTGTTGGACAGAAAGTGTTTTATAGAGAGCAATTACTGTCAATTTTACTGATGCACTCGAGCATGAAGCAGTTTTGCACTCGAGAATATGAAAGTGTTAGACATAAAGTATTTGACAGAGAGCAAAGTCAGAAACAAGATATCAACACTTCCCTCGAGCACAGTTTCTGTACTTGAGTGATGGTCTTATCTGTACCCGAGTCCTAGTGAGTGAGGGACTGCGAGTGTTTGGCCGAGAGTCATGCAGAACAGAGAAGCATAAGCATGCCCGAGTGAGAGTTCATGTACCCGAGTGATACATCAGCACCCGCGAGTAACAAATCTAACTCTCTCAATTTTGAGGCAAGTGATGAAGACAAAAAGTATATTACAGAAGAATATTCTTCTCACTCGAGTAAGAGTATGTATGCTCGAGTGAGGTCCCTGTTAGAATCGGTAGGCACAGCAGAAGAATTTTAAAAAATTTCACCAATCCTAATCGAGGATCTATCAATGGCGTTTAAACCAAGTTGGAAGGATTCATGCCTTTTGACTATTCAGAGTTTTCACGATCTCTAAGAGCCAACACGTCAGGTCCGCTCCCTCTACCGGTATCCACACGAATGCTCTCCAACTGAGACTGCGTGCTAGTGCCTCTAATGTCTCATAGGATTTTTCTTACGGCTCTCAATTCTCATGTGCATGAATATATCTGCTTTATCAAGTTTATAACCTATGAGGGCTATTTTTAAATTTCAAAATTAATCATCATTAATTTCGAAATTAATTAACAATTAATTTTCTTGATGAGCTAATTAAATAAATTCAGTTTAAATTAAATCTGTCCAACAGTTTTAATTTAACCTATTTATTTAATCCAAATAAAGAGCAATTAAATTTAATTTATCTTCATAAATTAAATCTGAGATACTATATCTCTATCATGTTAGTTATTAAATTTAATATATCTTAATAAATTAAATTTAAAACTAACACAATATAATAATATCATATAATATATATACATATATATATATATAAGATATATTTCGAAAATATATATATCTATATAATATTATTAATGAATTTTATATTATATATATATATAAATATAAAATTCGTCCACCCTAAATTAAACATTATCTCATGTTGGGCCATTCTTGTGTGCGACCTTGTATGCCCATAAGAAGTTGGCAGTGGGCCAATAACTATACTAACCCAAAAGTCGCAAGCGGCCTCTAGCAAGACAATACGATTACCCAATTCATATGAGGATATTTATCACGATGCAACCTGTCATACAACCATGTCACGTCCCTTTTATCACACGATATATCGATCAAGGATATGGCATGGATAATGTCATCCTCTTGTTCCTGACCATTACTTTCTCAATTCCTGAGTAGCCTGATAACAGAGACAGAAACTCCTTTCATCATAGTATGGCCATACATTTCTCAGACTCACTCATCGAGGGGCCTAGTAATATCTCTCTACTAATGTGAGGGACAAATTCCATCTTGATCATTCATATTCCTCTGCATGAAAAACTACCAAGCCCGATCGTAGCCTTTATCATCACCCGGTCAAAAGTGACTTTTGACTAGTTCAAAGCTTAGCAACTCTCATGTAGGAATCCATGATGACCTCAGGTCTAAGGGCATTGTGACGTGGTTATACAAGAAAAAAGCTTATGACTTGATCCATGTAGCTTTCTCATAGTGGGTCGGTGTAGCACCTTGTACTCTTACAAGTGCCTAAGACTTTGATTGGTATCTCCATATCTTATCAAAGTCATACTGGTCTTGTTTCATCTCTGCTCCCGTATAGATGACCGACTAGGGACATTTTAGGACAATCTTTATTAATTATCCAAGGATACAATTATCACAGTTAACATGCAAATAATATGATAACAGAATGGAGAAATTTCATTAAAATAATAATGTTCACAGTACAATGAAGGGCACAATTTCCAACATCCTCTCACTTGCCCTAGGTGCAATTATTAATTTGCCTAATTCCCATTGCCCTAACATGACTCTCATGCTCTGCTTGTGCAAGTGGCTTAGTAAGAGGATCAGCAATATTATCTTCTCCTGCTACTTTGCATATCTTTATATCACCTCTATCATTGATTTCTCTAATAAGATGAAATCGCCTGTGTATATGCTTGGTCCTTTGATGTGACCTAGGCTCCTTGGCCTGTGCAATAACACCGCTATTGTCACAAAACAAATCTATTGGATTTGAGATAGTAGGCACCACCCCTAGTTCAGTAATGAACTTTCTGATCCAAACGGCTTCTTTAGCTGCATCTGATGCTGCTATATACTCAGCTTCTGTTGCAGAATCTGCTATAGTGCTCTGCTTGGAGCTCTTCCAGCTTACTACTCCACTATTCATGAGGAATACATATCCAGATTGCGATTTAAGGTCGTCTTGGTCAGTTTGGAAAATTGCATCTGTGTAACCGGTTATGCAGAGCTCATCATCCAATCCACCATAGACCAAAAATAAGTCCTTAGTCTTTCTTAAGTACTTTAGGATATTATTGACGGCAGTCCAATAACCCTCACCAGAATCTTATTGGTATCTGCTGGTCATACTTAAGGCAAACGAGACATCCGGTCGAGTACATAACATGGCATACATGATGGATCCAATGGTCGAGGCTTATGGAACCTTACTCATGCGATCTCACTGATCAGGTGTACTAGGACACAGATCCTTGCTAAGATGGATGCCATGAGACATGGGCATGTAACCCCTTTTTGAATCATGTATACTGAACCTATGCAGTATCTTGTCTATGTATGTGCTCTGACATAGGCCTATTAGTCTTTTGGATCTATCCCTATAGATCCTAATTCTTAGGATATAGGTGGCTTCACCTAAGTATTTCATTGAAAAGGACTTTCCTAACCAAGACTTTACACTCTGCAAGGTAGGAATATCATTCCCAATGAGTAAGATGTCATCTACACAAAGCACTATAAATACAACTATGCTCCCACTAACCTTCTTGTAAACACAAGGTTCATCGATTTTTTGAATGAATCCAAACTCTTTGACTACTTCATCAAAACGATGATTCTAGCTCTGAGATGCTTGCTTCAATCCATAAATGGATCTTTAAAGCTTGCAAATTTTACCAGAGTCCTCTGGACGCATAAAACCTTCAGGTTGTGACATGTACACATCCTCAAGCAGCTTTCCATTAAGGAAGACTATTTTGACATCCATCTGCCAGATTTCATAGTCATAAGATGCTACAATGGCAAGAAGGATTCTGATTGATTTGGCCATTGCAACTGGGGAAAAGGTTTTATCATAGTCTACACCATGAGTTTGAGTGAATCCTTTTGCAACCAGTCGTGCCTTAAAGATATTTACATTGCCATCCATGTCAGTTTTCTCCTTGAAAACCCATTTGCACCCAATGGTTTTTACACCTTTAGGTGGATCGACTGAGGTCCATACCTGATTATCGTACATGGATTGCATTTCAGACTTCATGGCATTTAGCCATTTCTCAGAGTTTGGTCCTATTGTGGCTTCTCGATAGGTGGTAGGCTCATTTTGCTCAATGAGCAACACATCACGACCTTCAGTAATCAGAAATCCATATCTCTGAGGCTGATGCCATGTCCTATCAGATCTTCATGGACCTTGTGTTACTTGAGGAGGCTCAGCAACTTGTTGTGTGTCTTCTCTAATTTCCATCTGTGGTTCTGTACTATCTTGTGGCTCTCGAATTTCTTTGAGAGGTACATCTCTCCCACTGGTTGTTTTAGAGACAAACTATCTTTCTAGAAACTTGCCATTTCGAATAACAAACACTTTGTTATTGGTGGGATTGTAGACATAGTATCCTTTCGTTTCTTTGGGATACCCCACAAAAAGGCACTTTATAGATCTGGGTGCTAATTTATCAGAGGCTTGTTGCTTAATATATACCTCACATCCCCAGATTTTGAGAAAAGATAAACTTGGTTTCTTTCCAGTCCATATCTTGTATGGTGTCTTTTCAATTGCCTTAGATGGAACACGATTTAGTGTGAACACAGCTGTCTCCATGGCATGTCCCCAAAAGGACGGTGGAAGATCTGTTTGACTCATCATAGATCGAACCATATCTAATAGTGTTCGATTCCTCCATTTAGAAACACCATTCCATTGTGGTGTTCCTAGGGGAGTCAATTGTGAGATTATTCCACAACTCCTAAGATGGTCAATGAATTCTTGGCTTAAATATTCACCACCTCGATCAGATCGAAGTGCTTTAATTGTTTTACCAAGTTGGTTTTGTACTTCATTTTGGAATATTTTGAACATTTCAAAAGATTCAGATTTATGTTTCATTAGATAGATATAGCCATATCTACTAAAGTCATCTATAAATGTAATAAAGTAGACATAACCTCCTCTGGCAACTATATTTAATGGTCCACATACATCTGTATGTATGAGGCACAATAATTCAGTAGCCCTCTCACTGTGCCCAGTAAAAGGTGCCTTAGTCATCTTTCCTAATAAGCAAGATTTGCATGTATCATATGATTCAAAATCAAATGAGTTTAGAAATGCGTTTCTCATTTTTGTGGCCTAGACGACAATGCTATAGGTAGGTCGATTCAAATCGTTTGATTTTATCCTCTTAGTAGTTACGTTATAGATATTCCCATTATTAGGATGTTCCAAATTTAATATATAATGACCAACATGCAAATCACCATCAGCATAGAAAATGTTATTAGGATAAATAGAACATTTACCATTCCTAGTAATGGAAGCATAACTTTCCTTATCCAAATAAGAAAGAGAAACAATGTTACTACTCAAAGCAGAAACATAATAGCAATTGTTCAAAACTAACAAAAGCTTACTGGGCAGAACTAATTCATAAGTGCCTACGGTTAAAGCAGCAACTCTTGCTCTATTTCCAACTCGTAGGTCCACCTCGCCCTTATTCAGCTTTCTACTTTCCTTTAAACCCTGCACATTTGTACAAATGTGAGAACCACATGCAGTATCTAATACCCATGTAGAGGAAGTAGAAAAATGAATGTCTATAACATAAATACCTGAAGCGATAGCGTCGCTATCCTTCTTGTTCTTTTTCAAATCTTCCAGGTAAAGTTTGCAATTCCTCTTCCAATGACCAGGTTCATTGCAGAAGTAGCAGACTCCTTCCTTTGGAGGCTTTGCCTTCTTGGGTGCAGGCTTGGTTTCGGGCTTGTTTGACTCTTTGATCTTACCACCTGAGCCATTACCCTTCCATTTGCCCTTCCCTTTCTTTTTTCATACCCTCTCTTTTCTGAACCATCAAAATTGTGCTAGGCTTTTTCTTAATGCTTTGCTCAGCAGTTTTGAGCATCCCATGTAGCTCAGAAATTGATTTCTCTATGTTGTTCATGTTGTAGTTCATAACAAACTGGTCATAACTCTCCGAGAGTGAGTTGAGGATCAAATCCGTAGCTAACTCCTGGCTCATGGGAAATCCAAGCCTCTCAAGGTGATCAATATAGCCTTTCATCTTTAACACATGAGTACTAACTGATGCACCTTCAGCCATTTTGCAGGAATGTAAGGCCTTTGTGGTCTCATACCTTTCTTGCCTTGCCTGTTGCTGGAACATTTCCTTGAGATGTACAATTATCTCATGAGCCTCCATGAGTTCTAGATCTCTTTGGAGCTCTAGAACCATAGTGGCAAGCATCAGGCAACCTACATCCACATAGTCATCCTTATGCTTTGTGTAAGCATCTCTCTGAGCTCTTGGAGCATTGGCTGCAGGCTCCTCAGGAATGGGTTGATCTAGGACATAAGCCTTTCATTCCTGCTTGAGAACAATTCTCAAGTTCCTGAAATAGTCAAGAAAGTTTGTCCCATTGAGTTTGTCCTTGTTAAGGACCGATCGCAACGAAAGTGTAGCAGTATTACTAGTCGACATGATTCTGCAATTAAAATATGCAAAGTTAGTTAGTAATCTCCCACTAAATTAACAACCCTCAATATAATAATTAGTGGGCTAAGATCCATATTTGGCTTAAACTTAAGTCCGTTTTGGCAAGACGCTTAAATTCAAGTTATTTAGGTAGGTAACCTATTTACCAATCACATCACATGTAACTCTTATATCTTTATGGGATTTAATCATTATATGATCCGGCATGTTTAACCCTATCTAATGCCTTGAGATTCAAAACCGTTTTGTTAATCTTAATTAAGTCAAAACAATAATGAATATTATGAGCAGCACCTTTACTCAAGCTTGTCTCATCAAGATAACTCAAGTGCATCCACTTTTGGTGGTTTCCACAATTGAGTGATCTAGGTTTTGACAAGTATTCATTAATTGACGGCATTATGACTTAAGATTTGATTCAGAGGGCTTAATTCATTAGTTTTGTTTATATGGATGCAATCGTGGTCGTATCTCATACAGATAAATACATATAAACGTAAAAGTAATCATGCAATGATCTTATCAAAAGCATAATTTAAACGTGACACAACATGGCTTACCTAACCTAAAATCCTCCCAAGCCAATGAGAGGGCTTCTCTAAATAAAAAAAGAAATGCATTAAGAGAAACCTCGTTTAAACATTCGAGGAGAGTGAGATGAGAAGAGAATGTACATCGAGAGTTTTTAGAGAAAGGCACGGCACGCAGGCCGTATTTAAATATTACAACCTTTGTAAAATTCTAAAGCCATGATGTTCACCATACCCAAACAAGGATAAATAACAAACCATAACAAGAATTTATACAATATAAAAAGCAATAAATATCGTGATCAGATTACATATTTCAAAACCGAAAGCGAAACAATTTCAAGATTCAATTTAAACGAAAACGAAAATCAACGGAATTACAAGATCAAATCTTTCTAAATAATTTCGTTTCGTATTAACCAAATCACATGCATATTCGAGTGTTTCTTATAAACATACGTACACATCCCATATATATCACATGTATAAGAATCATAAACTCAATTTAAACGCATAATTGATCTGGCTCTGATACCACTGTTAGGATCGGTAGGCACAGTGGAAGAATTTTAAAAATTTTCACCGATCCTAATCGAGGATATATCAACGACGTTTAAACCAAGTTGGAAGGATTCATACCTTTTTGATGATTCAAAGTTTCCACGATCTCTAGGAGCCAACACGTCAGGTCCGCTCCCTCTACCGGTATCCACATGAATGCTCTCCAACCGAGACTGCGTGCTAGCGCCTCTAATGTCTCCTAGGGTTTCACTTGCGGCTCTCAATTCTCACGTGCGTATGAATATATCTGCTCTATCAAGTTTATAACCTATGAGGGCTATTTTCAAATTTCAAAATTAATTAACAATTAATTATCTTGATGAGCTAATTAAATAAATTCAGTTTAAATTAAATCTGTCCAACAATTTTAATTTAACCTATTTATTTAATCCAAATAAAGAGCCATTTGATTTAATTTATCTTCATAAATTAAATGTGAGATACTATATCTCTATCAAGTTAGTTATTAAATTTAATATATCTTAATAAATTAAATTTAAAACTAACACAATATAATAATATCATATAATATATATACATATATATATATAAGATATATATTTCAAATATATATATATCTATATAATATTATTAAACATAATAATATCATATAATATATATATATAAGATATATATTTCGAAAATATATATATCTATATAATATTATTAATGAATTTTATATTATATATATATATAAATATAAAATTCTTCCACCCTAAATTAAACATTATCTCATATTGGGCCATTCTTGTGTGCGACCCTGTAGGCCCATATGAAGTTGGTAGTGGGCCAATAACTATACTAACCCAAAAGTCGCAAGCGGCCTTAGCAAGATATTACGACTACCCAATTCATATGAGGATTGTTATCATGATGCAACTTGTCATACAACCATGTCACGTCCCTTTTGTCACATGATATATCGATCAAGGATAAGGCATGGATAATGTCATCCTCTTGTTCTTGGCCATTACTTTCTCGATTCCTGAGTAGCCTGATAACAGAGACAGAAACTCCTTTCATCATAGTATGGCCATACATTTCTCAGACTCACTCATCGAGAGGCCCAGTAATATCTCTCTACTAATGTGAGGGATAAATTCCATCTTGATCATTCATATTCCTCTGCATGGAAAACTACCAAGCCCAATCATAGCCTTTATCATCACCCGGTCAAAAGTGACTTTTGACTAATTCAAAGATTAGCAACTCTCATGTAGGAATCCATGATGACCTCAGGTATAAGGGCATTGTGATGTGGTTATACATGAGAAAAGATTATGACTTGATCCATGTAGCTTTCTCAAAGTGGGTCGGTCCAGCACCTTGTACTCTTACAAGTGCCTAAGACTTTGATTCGTATCTCTATATCTTATCAAAGTCATACTGGTCTTGTTTCATCTCTGCTCCCTTTAGATGACTGACCAGGGACATTTTAGGACAATCCTTATGAATTATCCAAGGATACAATTATCACAGTTAACACGCAAATAATATGATAACATAATGGAGAAATTTCATTAAAATAATAATGTTCAAAGTACAATGAGTGGCTCTTAAGGCACAATTTCCAACACCTATAACAATAGCTATCATGCGAGCATTCAGATAGCTCCATATGAAGCGTTGTACGGAAGGAGGTGCGAATCACCTTTATGTTGGAATGAGTTATCAGGAAGGAAGCTGTATGGACTAGATCTTGTTGATCAAACCTCATCACAGATTCAGATTATTCGTAAGAGGCTTCTTGCAGCGTAGAGTCGACAGAAAAGCTACGCTGACAAGAGGAGACGGCCTCTAGAGTTTGAGGTTGGTGATCATATATTTCTGAGAGTATCACCAGTCACTGGCATCGGGAGAGCTATCAAGCGAAAGAAGCTGAGCCTAAGGTAATAGGTCCTTTCAAAATCCTTGAGAGGATTGGGCCTGTTGCTTATCGAGTAGCCCTACCCCTGAACTTAAGCAGGCTCCATGACGTGTTTCATGTTTCCCAATTGAAGAAGTACTAACCGGATCCCTCTCACATCATTAAGTATGAAGAGGTTGAGTTACAAGACAACTTCATATATGCGATAGAGCTAGAACAGATCATTGATTGAGAAGAATGACGGCTTAGACACCGAAACATTCCATTTGTGAAGGTGATCTAGAAGGGAATGACTCAGAAGGAAGCAACTTGGGAAGTGGAAGAGGATATGCAAAGACGTTATCCAGAGTTTATGGCTCAAGTTGTGTGACAAATTTCGAGGACGAAATTTATTTTACGGGGGGAGAAATGTAATATCCCAAAAAGTGATTAAGGGTTAATGACTTCAAAAGTGGATGTAATTATTGTTGAATAAACACTTTTGGAGAATGTGTGCTGGGAATTTGGATATTTTAATGATTCCAATGGCTTCCTTGTGAAAATTCATGTAGGGAGAGTGTTTATTATGAAATTGGAACCATTGGGAACAATTGTGCAAAAGTTGAAAACTCTGTCCATTGAAACTCTGTACAAGGCAGCCGATTTGTATGGACGTTTTAAATAGGAAAATGGTGTCTAAAAATTCTGAAATTTTCCAAACTTAAATTTCACATGTCAAGCTTCAAAATAGACATATAATTTGTAACATTTTGATTTGTGAGCTGAGAGTTATGGATTTTTGAAGTTTGCCCAGCAAAATTAATTATTTTCTGGAACAATATGCAAACATTGAAATTCTGGGAATTTTGTGATTCCATCCAGAAAAATTTTATATTTTTCTTTAAAACTAGAGTCAATAAGGGTTCCATAGGCTTTGGAATCACTCCAATTCAATTTTTCTAGGATTAGTTATGATTTTTCAAAGTTTGGGTAGAAATCTGCCAGAATTTCTGAAAAATCTGAAATTGTTGGAAATTAATCAATAATTAAATATCATATAATATATGATATTAAATACCATCAGCTTTCTTTCTCCAGCCATTTTCGTGCTATTCTAGACCTGAAACAAGAGAGAGAAGGTGAGAGAGTTTAGAGAGAGAAAGGGAAGAAATCTCACAAGCTAAGTCGATTTCTCCGATGATTTAGCTCCTAACGTGTATAACTCCGCCTCTAAGCTACTCCTCTTTATTCTTTAAGGTTGTGAAGCTTAAAAAATGGTGTTTCAAGGGTTAGGGTTTAGCCACCTTGAGGAAAAGCTAGTGGGAGCTTACGGTAACTTCCAAACCTTCGTATATTAACTATTCTGGCTGTTGTGGGCAATTTAATCGGTGAAATTTTGCCCGATTGCCATTGGTTATAAATTTTGGAAATTGAGTTTCCTAAGGGTTACGCTGCCCAATTTTGGTTCAAATGGAAGTTATAACCTAATGTAATAGTTAATAAAGTGGTTAGGAGTAGAAAGGAACGCGTTTAAGGAGCCGAAATCGTAAAATCCCGATTTTCCCTGTAAAACTCATAAATTTTGGATAGCTCTAGAACTGGGTCTTAGAGTTGGATTTTCAATGATTTGATGGTTCCATTACGTTCAAGAACGAAAATTAGGTGGGGTTACAGTTGGCCACTTTTTCGGAAAAGGCCGAAAAAACATAATTATGAAAACGCCCCTAAAACCCTTGAAGTAGGGCTGCCAAGGATAAATTTGTAATTTTACATTGAATTTGATAATTCCAAGTCCGAAAATGGATTCCTTGGGCGGAAATATGTTAGGATAGCCCATATTAGAATTTCGGAAAAAGTGTAACCGGACCGGGTACGACGAGCCCCGGCCTGGTCCCCTGGGGCATTTTTGTAAATTTTCATTATAGACTCATATAACGCCAAGAAACACTATGGAAGTGTCTAAATAGTGCATTTGGAATTGTAGGATTCGATATTTGCCTTGTTCGTGATCCACCTGCGCTAGAGCACAATCAGACAGGGCAAGTGGCTCCAAGGAGAAACGAACCTCCAGGAGCGGCTAGGATCTTGTAGAGATGTGTTGTTAGGTTGTTGGTTATCTATTTTGGACTTGGGATTATTGTTTATTTTTGAAATGTAGATATTACGTTGATGTTGGTCATGTAATCCCCTAGTTGGAACTTACAACCCTTAGTTTATACATGTATGAAACCCGGGAGTTGCCAGGAATTTGGCTATGCCTCTGATATATTTGAATGTGATTGAACTGCGCAGAGTAATTAGATTCGGAAGATGATTATGAGACCATGTTGAACGAATTTTAGAAAAGAGATTTGAGAAAAACGTAATCGTAGAGCTTTAATTCCTTTAAATTACGCATTTTCGAATCTTAATTACGGTTATCAAGGTAGGGGATTACAGCAAGCATGGTTGAAGGCATTCTTCCTGATGGAGCTTCTATCACGAGACCTCCGGGTTTCAATGGTGAACATTTTTCATTCTGGAAAGCGAAGTTCAGAGTCTTCGTAATGGCTACTGTATATAGGCTATGGGATGTATTTGAGAGTGGAAACTACAAACCTGAAAAGATTGTAGATTCACAAAGAGTTCCCAAGACTCCAGTAGAATATGATAAGAATGACAAGAAACTCATCACACTCAATAGAAAAGCAATTTTAATGATTCAAAGTGCCTTGAGTCAAAATGAGTACTTCAGAATCTGCACACTCCCAACAGCTAAAGAAATGTGGGAAGCTTTGGAAATAGCTCATGAAGGAACTTCTGGAATAAAAGAAAACTGGATCAATACTTTGGTTACGGAGTTTGATTTACTTTGAATGAAGTCAGGTGAGTCGATAGCTGAATTTGAACTTAGATATACTCACTTTGTTAATCAACTTGTAGCACTTGGAAAAGTCTATGATCAACATACCTAAGTATGAAAGATTTTAAATATTCTTTCTAAAGACTGGGAGGCAAAGGTCACTGCAATTGATGAAACAAAAGGTGAATCAATGTGATCAGTTGCTTCTCAATTCGGAAGTCTTTCTGAATATGAAAGCAAATTAAAGTTCAAACGAGAACTAGATGATATTGGTGACAAGAAGAAAAGAGGTCTAGCACTGAAAGTTAAAGAAGAAGAACAAGATGAAGATGAAGAACTTGATGATGATGAAATAGGCCTAATCATGAAACAATTTAGAAAGTTCTACAAGAAAGGCCAATGATTCAAAACCTTTCATAAAGGAGGAACAAGCAATAAAGAACACATCATCTGCTATGAATGTGGTAAGCCAGGACATTTCAAATCAGAATGTCAAGAGCTGATTCAGAAGAATAAAGAAAAGAGAAAAGGCAATTTCTATAACAAGAGGAAAGCTTTTGTATCTGCCATATAGGGAGATAGTTCTTCTGACGAAGAAAGCGATGAAGAGGAAGTAGCCAATATATGTCTAATTGCTCAAGAGGAAACAGAAGAAGAGGTAACTGATTCTGATCCTACCTATGATGTATTACTTTTTGAAAATAATGATTTACATTCTGAATTCATCAAAGTAGTTAAAGAACTAGTTGTTTTCAAAAAGAAAAACAAAATTCTTGAAATAGAGCTTAAAAAGAATTTTGAAAAAGATTGTGAAAATTGCACTTCTTTGAAAAAGAAAAACACCGATCTTACTAAATCTCTTGAAAAATTCACTAAAGGAAGTGAAATGCTAAATATGATTCTAAAAGCTCAACAATTTGTAAATGATCGATCTGGAATTGGATATGATCCAAAATCAGACAAAAGGAAATGAAGAAAGAAAGCAGGAGGTAAATCATAATTAAATTATTTTCAGAATTTTGTGCATACATCAAATCCTTTTGCTCATTATAATTATTGTAATAGAAAAGGTCATTATACTTCATCATGCATTCATAAGAAGAAAGGAACGATAGGAACCTACAAATGGGTACCTAAAGGCTCATATGTTTCAAAAATTTCTTGTACTAACCCAAAAGGACCCAACAAGAAGTGGGTACCTAAGACTTAATCGTATTTAATTGCAGATATGTATCAAAGCATCAAAAAACAACAAGTGGTACATAGACAGTGGATGCTCTAGACATATGACCAGAGATTTTGAAAGTTTCACCACATTGCAACCTAAGGAAGGTGGAAAGGTAAAATTTGGAGGAAATCGATCTAGAAAGATAGTAGGAATTGGTGAAATAAAAAACGACAAAGGAATACAAGTCAAAGATGTATATTACATTGAAGGGTTGTGTCATAACTTGCTGAGCGTAAGTCAAAGTGTAGATAAAGACAATTGGATAATATTTGATTCAGAGGAATGTCTGATTGTTAACAAGAAAGACTTACAACTTGATAAGAAAAATATCAAGGCAAACCTCAGAGCAAAAAGGAAAGGTAATTGCTATACACTTGATATAAATAGAAATAATTTTGAAAATTGTTTCCTGAGTAATGCCAATGAAAGTTGGTTATGGCATAAGAGACTAGCTCATGTCAACATGCACCAACTAGCCAAACTACTCAAAAAGGATTTAGTTCTTGGTTTACCTAAAGTAAGTTTTAAAAATGATTTGATTTGTGACGCATGTCAAAAGGGTAAACAAACTAAATTATCTTTCAAATCAAAACATGAGATTACAACAAATCGACCACTTCAACTTATACATATGGATTTAGTTGGTCCAGCAAGAGTTAAAAGCCTTGGTGGCAACTTATATTCATTGGTCATTGTTGATGATTCCTCTATATTTGCATGGAATTTTTTTTTGTCATCAGAGGATGAAACCTTTGCAGAATTCATTATTTTTGCCAAGAAAGTGCCAAATGAGAAAGGTATGTCCATTGCAGGTATCAGGATAGATCACGGTGGAGAATTTGAGAATCAAGCCTTTAAAGAATATTGTGCTACTAATTGCATTGATCACAATTTCTCTACTCCAAAGACACCACAACAAAATGGAGTCGTGGAACGAAAGATTAGAGTGCTCACTGAAATGGCTAGAGCAATGCTAAATGAAAAGAACGTGTCTCAAGTATTCTGGGCCGATGCAATGAGCACAACGTGCTATGTTTCAAACAGAGCCTACATTAGATCAAAACTTGGAAAGACACCATATGAGCTATACAAAGGAAGGAAGCCGAATCTTGCTTATTTACACATCTTCGGTTGTAAGTGTTTCATTCATAATAATGGTAAAGATAACTTAGAAAAATTTGATTCAAGAACAGATAAAGAAATTTTCCTAGGATATTCTAACCGAAGTAAAGCATATAGAATTTTCAATAAATGAACATGTGTTGTTGAATAATCAATTCACGTTGTATTTGATGAATTTGAATCATCTGACAAAACTATTGATGATGAGTAGGAAGTTGTTTTAAATCAAGAAAATGGTCAATCTATTTCTAAATCTCTTATTCCAAAAGTTGATCAAACCAAGGATGAAGAACAGTCACTAGGTCAACCTAAAGCCTGGAAATACAATAAGAGTCATCCCCTAGATCAAGTCATAGGAGATGTGAATGAAGAGTCAAAACTAGAAATAGAATTTTTAATGAAGCTTTTCTGCTTTCATTTCTGAGGTTGAACCTTCTAACATTGATGAGTCCTATCAGACAATGATTGGGTTATAGCAATGCAAGTAGAACTAAATCAATTTGAAAGAAATCAAGTTTGGGATTTGGTACCCTGACCTAAGGATCATCCGATCATTGGCACTAAATGGGTATTCAAGAAAAAACTTGATGAATCTGCAATTATTTTCAGAAACAAGGCAAGATTGGTGGCCAAAGGCTATAATCAGGAAGAAGGAATTGATTATGAGGAAACATATGCTCCAGTACCTAGATTGGAAGCTATACGAGTGCTCTTAGCCTTTGTATGCATCAAAGGATTCAAACTCTATTAAATGGATGTAAAGAGTGCATTTCTAAATGGCTACATCATGGAAGAAGTATATGTAGAGAAACCTCCAGGTTTTGAAGATGTAACCCAACCTGACCATGTTTTCAAACTCAAAAAGGCTTTATATGGTTCAAAACAAGCTCATAGAGCATGGTATGAGAGGCTCAGTAAATTTCTTATTGATCAAGATTTTGTATGAGGAAAAGTTGATACAACACTTTTTTCAAAACGAAAATGTGATGATATATTAATTGTGCAAATATATGTTGATGATATAGTTTTCGGTGCTACTAATGAAACTATGTGCAAAGAGTTTTCTGAGATAATGCAGGGGGAGTTTGAGATGTTAATGATGGGAGAATTAAATTTCTTTCTGGGGTTGCAAATCAAACAAAGAAAGAATGGAATCTTCATATCTCAAACAAAATATGTGAAAGAGCTATTGAAGAAGTATGGATTGGATGAAGCAAATGGAACGGACACACCCATGAGCTCAACCGCATTACTTGATGCAGATGTCAAGGGAACAACATCACAAAATATAGAGGAATGATTGGATCATTACTCTATCTCACTGCAAGCAAGGCTGACATTCAATTCAGTGTGGGTATGTGTGCAATATATCAATCAGCACCAAAAGAGTCACATGCTAAAACTGTTAAACAAATCTTCTGATATCTTGCTGACATGCCAGAATTGGGACTTTGGAATCCCAAATGAAGAAGTGAATACCTAGTTGCATACTCAGACTCTGATCATGGGGATACAAGACAGACAGAAAGAGTACAAGTAGACAAGGCCAGTTTCTTGGAAGCTCACTTGTATCTTGGTTTAGCAAGAAACAAACTACAGTGTCTCTTTCGTCTACGGAAGCTGAGTATGTTGTGGTATCAAGTTGTTGTGCACAAGTAATATGGCTAAAGCAACAACTCCAGGATATTGGTATTTATCTAAAAGAAACACCAATATATTGTGGCAACACTAGCACGATAAGCTTGGCAAATAATCCTGTTCAATATTCCAGAACCAAGCATATTGATGTTAGGCATCACTTCATCAGAGATCATGTCCAAAACAAAGATGTCAAAGTAATATTCATTCCAACTCATCTTCAACTAGCTGATATCTTTATAAAACCTCTTGCTAAAGATCAATTTTTATATATTAGATGAGAATTGGGAATGGTAAATCCCAATGAGTTGTAAGTTATTTAGTGTTTACAAAATGTTAGATGATATTATTTATTGATGTTTTGATTATTACTAACTTAAGCATAGGAGATTCTATTAATTTGTTTTTGCAGGATCATAATATTTTGTTTTAGGGTATGAATAACAGAGGTTAAAAGAAGACAACATTACTGGAGTGCAAACTTCAAGTAATGAGCATCACTGGAGTGACAACTTGAAGTAATGGATGCATTACTCGAGTAGCCACTCGAGTAATGAACTTGGAAATATGCCAGTGAAGTATTAATTTCAAATAATACAGCACAACAGTTGAAAATAAACAGTTAAAAGGTGAAGAGACAGCTTACCCGAGGGAGGCCTGGACTGATGTTCAATGTTACTCGAGTAAGGCCTCGAGTGAAACTGGGAGAAAATTTTACATCGACTAAATTTCAACTCAAATCTGTTCTAAAGAGCCATTAAATGATTGAGGGAATATATATGGATAATTACAATATTATTCATGCCAGGTACGACCTCAAAATTGCTGAACTTGAAAATTGTTCATATGATCACTCGAGAAGCTACCCGAGTGATAATGATGATCACTCGAGTAAGCCCTCGAGTGATGTCAGGCCCTAGGTCTTTATCAGTCGCAACTCAGTCATTTCTCTCAAAATCACCTCGAGTGATTCATTGGACATCATTTGCCTATTCAAAAATATCACACAGCCAAACTCCCACGTAGGAAATCACACTGGCAGCACAGTTTATATTCCAAATTTTAGTGTTTAATTCCAGTAATCTAGAATTTATAGCTAGAGGCTATTCTTACACAGTTTTTCATGTAGAACACAATAGAATCATCAAATCAATGAAATTCCAAACCAAACACATCCAAAACATGTCTAGACAAAAATTTAGAAATATTTAGGAAAATTGGTGTTTCATGATTCCATTAAACCAAACTCCTTCCTTTCACTTCTAAGCACTTGTTTAACCACTTAAACACGCATTAGACATGTTTAATAAAAAATTAGACAGTACCTCCCCTTAGGGTTTAAGCATCCCAAATCACAAAATCAATCAATACAAGCCACAAATTCAACCATAACAACATCTAGCAACCTTGAATCAACAAGAAAGTAAGGTTAATTGAATTACCTATTGGTTTCTCTCTCTAGCTCAAGAAACTATCCCTCTCTCTCATTTTAAGCACTTGGCAGCATTTTCCCTTAAAAGTGTGACATCCCAAAATCAAAATAACAAACCATCTCAGCTTAATTTAAATGAAACTAAACTAATTAAGGTACTTCATATTTAGGAAAATGTCACCACCTCAAATCCAACAATTGTTAAATTATTCTTTTATGTATAAATCGAGTCAAAAGAACTAATTAAAAATCGCTCCATTTCTTACACAACATAATATACTCATAGCTAGCCCCACGTCTAATTCTTACATACAAATGTAAAGCTTGATTAATTATTAATGAACTTAACGTACAAATAAAAATAACTCATCTCAACCACTTTATTACATTCAACACTCGCATGCTTTCAAAACCAACAAATACAATCTTTATCATAACAATCATTCAACTTACATATAACTCTACTTTTTTTCCAACATTTTATCAAACACTTTATATGCATCTTACAATCAAAACACATAACAAGCACCATGCTTCATAAATAATCAACCATAAGACTTTCAAGTATCCAACTAATCTCACCAAATTAGAAGAAATCCTAAACTCTAATCCTTAATAGATTTTAATTGATAATCACAATGAAAAAAGACTCATTCCATCTCATTCTTCTTATGGCAACAACAAGAAATACTCTATAATACCTAACTACATTAGCTCCCTTTCCTTCTATATGTCACCTAAAACATAGTCTAACTCTATCCTTTTTTTTTGCCAATTCTCTATCATGTTTTAAACGCACCATCATATGGGAAAAATACACACATATATATAAACCCATAAATACCATCCACAAATGACTGAAGGCATATTAATGCTGATAGAACAAAAGCACATAATAACTCACAAACCATGCAATAATCTAGTTTTCCCTATTTATCATCCTAGCCTTGAATCAATTAACAACTTAAACTTAATGTTTTAACACAAGTTTGGTGTGCAATACCACTATAGTCATTTTTATAAGTTCAATCTACCTAATTATCACACTTTAAAGAAAGTTTGTTAGCTAATTTGTAGCTGGAACTTTAGAGGGAGACGACCCACAGTGGTAAGAGGGAGGACGACGGTAGCGAGAATGAGAGATAACGGTCCAAACCCAGAGCAAAGATAGAGACGAGAAGGCACATTATGGATGAAAGAGAGGGTAAGATGGAGGATCAAGAAGAAATAAAGTAAATAGACCTTTTAGAGAAAGAAGAAAAACAAGAAGGGGAGAGGAGAGCAATAGATGATGGACGAAGATAGAGAGAACGAAGATGGTGAAGTGAAATGGGAGGAAATAGAGGTGATGGGATGAGGCAGAGTAGCCTTTAGGTGTCCCAAGCCTAAATTGGAGACACCTAAAGCATTTTTCTGACACCTTCACCTGCACTAGTCATGTTGACCAGTGCATGTAACTAAGCTTTAGGCGTCCCCAGCCTAGCTGGGGACGTATAACGTGACCTTTAGACCTGTAGACATCCCCAGCTGAGCTGGGGACGTCTGAAGTTAACATTTAGATGTCCCTAGACCATTTGGGGACATCTAAAGTCATGCACTAGTCCTTTGACCAGTATATGTGAACCATCTTTAGGCAAAGGTTTTCTATTATTTTCCTTTTTTTGTGTTATCTGATATACGGAGCTTTAGACATCTCCATTTTCACTGGGGACGTCTAAAGCCCCTGTTTAGACATCCCCATTTTGATTGGGGACGCCTAAACACACATAGTACTGGTTTTACTGGGGACTCCTAAAACTTCCTTCTGGCATAAAAATCAAATGTTTTAGAACGAAATTTAGAGTCTTACTATTTTTGGCATCCCTTTTTAAAAAAGGGATGTCCTTTAGGGTAGTAATAGGTATATTATGTAGTAGTACATGGACTATCTTTCCGCACTGGTACATGTATTTCAATACGTAACTTATCATATGCTCCATGTATTGGAATCTATGTTTTAATGATAACCAATGTTAATGAATTTTTTTGGAAATGAGTGTCTAAGTTTAGTGATTAACATTACGCCAAATTGATTAACAAGTGTATTTCACAGATTGACATAAACTTGTTGATACAGAACATTTGATGCACTCAAGTTATGTATATTGAAGAACTTGAGTTTGGCTATTTAAATCTTGCAATTTTTGTACATAAGCTATTCAGAAGCTAGAATTTAGTGAATAACTCGAGTTTCATAACAAACCTCGAGTTATGATCTGAAGAGAACTCGAGTTGGCAAGATAATGTTTTAATTTTTATATGGAGGCTAATTTAGAAACTGAAACTATATGAAGAACTCGAGTTTTGATACAAAACTCGAGTTATGGTCTAAGTGAACTCGAGTTTGCAAGTTAACTCTTGAAAGTTTTGTCCAAAAGGAAAATCAGAAGCTGAAACAATCTGATGAACTCGAGTTAGGGGGTCAAAACTCGAGTAATGTGCTAATAGAACTCGAGTTATGGTAGGGAACTTGAGTTATGCCTGTTAAACTCTTGCAAGTTCAAATTAACTCTTGCAAATTCTTAGCAGAGACAAAAAAAAGTTATGACAAACCTTTAAAACTCGAGTTTCTAAGAAGAAGTCAAGTTGGGAATTAAGAGCATCAAGGTAACTTGAAAGTTCAGTGAAATGGAAGCTGGAGCTCGGTTAATTCATGTAGAGAACTCGGGTTGGATTTGAGAACTAGAGTTTGGACCAAAAATTCTCTAAACAGTCTTAAGAGGCACTTGAAAGTTATCACTGCTTAGTTTTGGAAAAGCCTAGAAAGAACTCAAGTTTACCAGTTACAGAAACAAAATGAATTATAAAGTTATAGAGAATAATCCGAATATGGTTAAATGTTATTTATTCATTATGTTTTCACTTGTTACTGTACTTAAACATTAACTAACATGTATTTCAAGTATGAAACAGGAGATCAAATATTCAGATTATAGATTCAAGGAAGAAAGTCAATTGCAGCGAACATACTCACTACACACCAAATATCGGCTACCTACTATGACAAGCAATTGACCCACCATGAAAGAATATCTAAAAACTCAAACAAATACATCTCACTCCTCAACGGGAATTCTGATCCACAATGATTAAATTCAGATAATCTATAAATATAGATCATGGGAGATAGACTATATACAGAACAAGAGCATACAATAAAATCTTTACAAGAGTCTCTGATTTCATATTTCTCTCTGTATTTATATCATACTTCAGGAACTATCATATCCACTCTATGCGATAGACTGTAAATACTTTCAATTGTATTTTTTATTTGAACACATGGTAAAAGGGACCTTGATGTTAGTGCAAGTGTTTCATCTAAGAGGAGGGGTGAATTGGGTGACCACAGAAAATTTGAACCGTATATAAAAATTGATAAGATTTACTGTAGTTAAGAGCTAGGAAAGATATCACCAAAGTGTACACTGAGAGTTATACTTGTTCAACTACAACAACTTTGACCTATGTCCAGTCCTCAGAGTTCTTATGAGAGTTTCACTATATCTTCTAAGATTCAGTGGGTTTTTGGCACCTCAGTACGCAGTAAGTTCCTTCACTGGATGCTCGCTCCCCCTTACACAATGTAAACGAATCCCCAACTCAAGGTTGTTATAAATGAATAGTTTTGATGATGTCAAATATAGATGTCAAATAAGAGTAAAAATTTTGTATAGTATACTTATCTTCTACAATGACTAACTACTATATTTAATGTTGTTTATCTTGTAGATTAGTCATAAACCCAACTGAGGGTTAATGTTATTTTGCTTATAATGCCTCATAAATGGAAAATGTTCATCAAGAAGAAAATCAAGAGGCAAGGGATTGAAGAAAGAAGAAAGAAAGAAGATATTCAAGAAGATATATAGTTAGGTTATGGAGAATGATCATCAAGAGGAAAAACAAGAAAAGATCTTATACATTAGCCAAGCAAAGAAAGAAGAAGATTGAAGAAAGAGTAACTTGCAAGATCATATGAGAATAACAAGATCCAAGGTATTAAAAGTGATAGTGGAGGTTTCATTGATCATATAGAGGTTGGAATGGGTCGATTTGAAGCCAAGATAACTTATATGAAAGTTATGGAACTTTCCCAAGGCGTTCCTTTGAGTTTTGGCTCTCTGCCATATTTTGGAAGGCATCACTCAAGTGGTTACTCGAGTGATGGACAAGATCACTTGAATAATCTGCATTTTTATTGTGCTCTATTTTTGTCCGGTAGGATAGAGATTCGGTATTTTGGGCATATCTCTCTAACCACACGTCGGATTGAGCTAAAACTGGTGGCATATGAAACTACATGTCTAACACTAACTATAGACACCAGGATCACAATAACAGAAGTTCAGATGAGGGAGATATGATCTGTTGAAGTTGACATATAAATCACCATCATATTCCAGGACAGCTTCGGTATTTTGGATATAACTCT
The DNA here is from genome assembly GCA_963242795.1 of Inga leiocalycina. Taxonomy (NCBI): domain Eukaryota; kingdom Viridiplantae; phylum Streptophyta; class Magnoliopsida; order Fabales; family Fabaceae; genus Inga; species Inga leiocalycina. Next base: position 32,455,714 of record OY725332.1, read on the forward strand.
CAAACTACACATCGGATTGAGATGAAACTAGTGCCATGTGAAGAGATCAAAATGAAGAGACTACTTGAAGGGGCTACTCGAGTAATATACAAAGTTATTTAAAATTTACTCGGGGCACCACTTGGTAATATGTGAGAAATTTATCCAAAAAGCTCTCTGTCGCAAATTGTATAGGATTACTTGAAGGGATTACTTGAGTAATCTACAAAGTTATTTGAAAAGCTTACTCAAGGGATTACTCGAGTAACCAGAGCAGAAATCATCCAGTAGCTCTAGGCCAAGAATTAACACACTTTACTCAAGGAACCACTAGAGTAACCAAATGAGAAAAGGGTTTACTACAAGGAGCAATCTAGTAATGTGCAAACTTATTTGAGAGCTTACTTAAGGGATAACTCAAGTAATGAAGATGAAAATACTCTCAGCCAGATTTTGAACGTGTTGACTCAAGGGATCACTCATGTAATGACCAAGGCTTACTCGAGTGACCACTCGAGTAATGCTTCCTAGGAGAACAGAACAACGTACTCAAGCTTTTGAAAATCATGGGAATGATTATGAAACTCACTCTTCTTGGTTCCAATTACTCTAACACTTCATTGTATTAGTGTTTAATGCATTTCTCCAGGAATACAATGAAAAGATGATGAGAAGAGACAAAAGTTGACTTTTTGGAAGTAGTGCGTTCACCAACCACAATAGCTAGTTTTCAAAATCGAAGAATAGTCAAATGAAGCTATGTCACTCTAACGGATAGGTTGAAATGCTTCCAACATCTATCACAACAAATCTATAAATATGGGAACATTCAATAAAGAGCAACAACAATGAGAAAAAAATGACACAAACATGCTCATATCATAAGCTATCTATCTATCTTGACCCAAAGACTCTCTATTCTTATATTTTTCTATATTATGTGTATCGAGAGAGTGATGATTGTATTATGGTTCAGTATTCATCTATTTACTTCTGAGAGAGAAGATTGATTGTAATCTTTCATCATCAAAGTTGTATCCTTACGGGGTGTGTAAGGGAGAGTAACTTGGTTGTAACCTTACGATGTGTAAGGGGGAGTAACTCGGTGAGAGATTTGTAAAAGGCTTCACAAGTGCCCGGCTAAACTTGTGGGCTGTAAAGGCTTTTCTTGTACTTAGATTAAACAAGAAGATAGTGGATTTGAAAATCTCAGGAGGAGCTTAGGGACTGGACGTAGGCCATCCCAGACTGGACCAAACCAGGATAAATCACAGTTTGCATACTCTCTTCCTTAAATTCTTATATTTCTAGCATATATTAACTGTTGAGTTATGATTTATTACTTTCATATTTATTGCTTCCTCTAAGATGCAAAAAGATTTTCGAAGTTCTTAAGATTTTTATCTTACACCCAATTCACCCCCTCTTGGGTGTCAATCGGTTCTAACATTTGATATCAGATCTGGACTCTTGTTTAATGGTCTTAACCGTCTCAAGAGCTTATAATGGCTGATTTTGGGTGTTATATACTTTTCAAAGGTTTTGACTATACAATTCCACCTATATTGAAAGATATTGATTTTTGGTTTTAGACAGCTAGAATGACTAGTTTTATAAAAGCATCTGATTTTGATATGTGGAATATTTTTACAAATGCCTTTGATTTCAAACCAAGAAAGGATTGGACATAAAAAGAAAAGAAAATGTTTTCATTGAACATTAGAACAATGAAAATTCTGTATAGTGCTATAATAGAAAATGATTTTGAAAAAATTAGATTTTGCTCTACTGCTAGAGATATTTGGATACTCTTGATTCTATATATACTTCTAACAAGTGTGTTGAAGTTGAAGTGTTGACGGTTCATATGAAACTACAAGATGTGCATCTACAGTGTATGAACAATTGGAAGTTGATAATGAAGAAGGAGAAATCATATGACACTTCCATACAGTTAATATGGATAGACAAGAGGAAAAGGATTTTTGAAAAGAGCATGAAAAATCACTCTCTATATCTCAAGATGAACTTAAGGTAAAAAGTTCCAATTCTTCTCGTGATTCTCGTAAAACTGATTTTCAGAATCTACATAAGATTGTTTATCAACCAATTGTTGATTCTATTGAGAAAAGCAAAAATGTTTTCAAATATGCTGGAAAGTTTGTTGGGAAGAAAGAATGTCCAAATAAAATCCATTCAAGTTTATACTCCGATGACCTTCTCAATACTTGCATAAAATCTTATAATGCATATCATTCTATTATTTGCAACATTATGGTGAATTAGGTCATATTTCTCACACATGCTATATTAGGAGAAATTCTAATGTGAGAAATAAATTTGTTTAGATTCCTAAAATGCAAGTAAGTTCAAATGCTAACGTTCAAGGACCTAAAGCAAAGTGGGTACCAAAATGTCCATCTGGTGTCTCATGTGAGCAGATTGATCCTAGAAAAAATGGATAAAAGGGTACTGAGAAAATGAAGAAGATTCCAAGAGTTCCTAATGCACCTAAATGGAGATTCACATCAATTAGGAGAACTCTCAGATCACCCATTGCTAGAACTGCAAAGTTTAATCACAAAGAAAGGCAATGGAGAAAAGAAGTACATTCCACCTCTAGAATGGACTACCATAAAGTACCATTCAACTATATCAAATAAAAGACTCCTGGAGTCTATGTATTTTAAGAGAAGATTACCAGCACCCAAAGCAAGATATTCAAAGTATCAACATCATAGAAAGATGCAATGGGTAAGCAAAAGCAATCCTCCAAGTATCTAAGGCAAAGGTATGCAATGATAAAACCTCCTATTCTATTTTTTGTAATATTTATTGAGGTTTTATATTTTGAAACCTTAGGAATGAGCATTGCAAATGATTTTGAAATTATGTTTCCGTATCCCTTAAAAAGCCATTTAATAGATTTATTTATAAAGGGATTGTAATGCTCAACAAGTTTATTCTTTATGCATATATAATGATTTGAAAAGAGAATATTTCTTTTATAGATAAAGACATGTTTAATTCATTATGCTCAATTGCCTTGAATGGATTATATTCTTAGAATATGTGAATTTTATCTTGTTTCCTATAAGTTAACAAGAAATGGATCCAAGCAAGGTAGGATACCATAAAGAAAAAGAAATTTATACAGTTTTGTAGGATAAGAAAAAGCTTCTCAAGACTATAGCCACACGAAAACAAATTCATATCTTGATGATACTGAATTATGGAGTTTGGATTTTGGTGCTCTGTGTGCAAAGGAGGAAAATCAATATGATTCCACCAAAACCAAGCAACCTATCGTAAGGACAAGAAGAATTACAGTGATATCTAATCCTTACTCTCTATCTTTTCATATCTTATGCTTATATGAACTAAATTGGGTAATGAATACTTGCTCATTATTGCATACCATTAGCAATCAATCATTTATGGTTTTCAAATTGTTTTTAGAGTGCAAAATGGACTGAAAGTGAAATTGTGCATAATCATTCTATGTATTTCAAAATGCACATTTCAAAAAAGTACTTAGATTCCAATTCATCTTGTTTATAAAAATGCATACACATTATTTGAAAATTTTTCATATTTTTTTTGCATTCAAATCGGTTTCAAAATTGGAAGTTAATATTTTTGTATACTAAAAGTTAGAAATGCTTCGAATTTATCCACAAGAGTAATTCCTCATGATTGACATATTGATCATTGATCTTAAATGTGCTATCCAATGCTTGAAACCTTTAGTCTTTATTCTCTAACATGTCAGACCTTACATCTAATAAGTTAACTATCTATATGAGGTTCAAGTATATTTCTCATAAAAGAATTCAATATGTGAAAGCCTTATGCTTAATGCATAAATCTTTGGTTGACCATGTTATTCCAAGTATTATAAATGTTCATTAGTACATTGAATCTTAATGCATTAACCATTATAGTGGAATAACTTACTAGGATAATATTCTACTACTCTAGTCATTTGAACCAATGAGTATGTGATTAATCATTCATAATTCATTTGCACTTATTTTGTTGCTCAAACACATAAACTATTGATATCATATATCTCTTAGTAACTAGTGTCTTGAATTCGAATGTTTAAGAGTCAATATTATCTCTTGGTCAATAGCAAAGTCATTGTGCTTATATATATATATATATTTGTCAAATTAAGCCTTTTTGGCTAATTCATTTTCAATATGACTTTTGCTCTTGGGAAAATTCTCAAACATCTTAAACTCCAATGCCTAACATGTTATCTTAGTTGTTCCCTAAAAGATAAGCTTTCTGGTATATGTATATTTAAACTATTGACTTCCATCATTTTTAACATAAGCATCGATTGTAAACATGTTTCAAAGATGAGTTTTGCATATATTTAAAATCTCTATTTCATAATGCACTATTATATTTGAAATCACATATGAGATTTGAAATAATTTGCATATGTCATTATCATTCTTGGAAAACTTGATTTCATTCATGATTTATCATTTCATAACAGTTGGTCTTTATGAATAGATTTTCAACTCTCTTTGATCTGACTTACATCGATTGCATAAAAATCTTATTAATGACATATTTTTCTATACAAAGCATATTTGCATACTGTTGTTGTGAAAACGTCATTCTTGGTATCAATTATTTGCTATTCTTTATGACATGAATTAATTGGATGACATTATAATTTCAATCTTTGATGATTTAATACACTCTTTGCTCAAATATCATATGATTCAATTGTATAAGAGCATAAGAGTTATAATGTCTAATACTGTATAGACCCAAGAGAAAGTTGGGTACCAAAGAGCACATATTTATACTTTTACAGGAGTTAATCAAAATGCTCTACTTTCGGATACAAACATTAAAGGCTAACAGAGGAGGTAGATTAATAGTGTTGTAGTATAAGTAGAAGCTAAATCTATGGTATCACTCAAGTCATCAATCAAGTGACACCCTTAGCAAGTAACTAGCTAGTGGTGTGGTCAGAGAAAGAGAAAGAGGAAGAAAACTACTTAGTGGACCTAGCGGAAGTCTCAAAGAAGCTCAAGCCAATATACCAAGGATACTCATAAGTTGGACTCATACTTCCAACACTATGAGCCTTCACCATCCAGTCATCTTCCATACTACTAAAACGAGCTAGTCACATCAAGCATGATAAGTTATGCTTTGAGAAAGGCAAATAATTAAAAAGACATTAGAGACAACAATCAGAGATTAAAAGGTCATCATCTCATCCTAAAAAATCAATAAATAGTTGAGATTCAACAACCCTCCCACTAGACCTTTCAAGGAGTTCAACGAGCCTGAAAAGTATAGAATCATCAAACTATGAGAACTAATGAGGATTCTAAACTTCAATCCTAGCTCTATATGCAATCTTCATTGGATTATCTGCTATATGTATACTAGAGCTATGGTGAACAAGGCCAATGACTTCATTTACTTCATAAAAAAGAATTACCACATAATGGCCTATATTATAAGCAAGGAGGAGAGGAATACTGGAAAGATCATGTCTATCAGAGAACAAGAGGTATATATATACTTTTACAGGACTTACTCCAAGTAACCTACAATTACTTCAAGTAGACCTTTAAGTAATCTGCAATTACTTCAAGTAGACCTTCAAGTAATTCGCAATTACTTCAAATAATTCTGAATTTCCCTCCTAGTTAACACAAGAGGCATAGAGGATGAGAGTTGAGACTTCAAGAATAGATGAAATTCAATATTTTTCTAGAGCATGTCTCCCTGGTCCTTCATTCTTTGATCCATCTGTCTAGGGCTATTGGAGGGAAGAACTTCAACAATCACACAGAGTTTGCTACGAACAATGTCGATTTCATCACTTCTGTGAATGGCAAGATTAGAATACTTTGTGATTTGATCAACCAGAACTTCAAGGCTTTATTCCAAGCTCATCTTGGTATTCTTAAGTAATCATAGAGATTATGCTTCAGAATCCCTCCATACTAATCACATCATCATATAGTGAGTATCTAACGATGCATCAATGGACTTTAGAGGATTATTACTCGAGTGATTACTATATTACTTGAGTGAGGTATTTTATTCTTAATTAAATTCTCTGAGTTGTATTCCTCGAGTGAGTATTAGAGTGATTGTTAAGTATGATCACTGAAGTGACCATTTAAGTGATATTAGGTATCATTATTTTCAATACTTAATTTCTCTCCAAATCTTCATAATTTCACAATCATTCTCTCTACAAATTTCCAATGATTTTACTAATCCAAGAGATTTATTAATTGTATTGCTCATGATGATTTTCTTTTAAGCCCTGCATTCATCAAAGGGAGCTTCACATTCACTTGTGTTTTATATCTTAAAAGCTCATCTCATTTATTGAAAGAAAATCATTTTAACATACTCATCTAAATTCATCATCTTTTAATTAGTTTTGAAGATGAGTTACTCTTATATTTCCTTTTATGATCTTAATTTGCATATATTTTATAGAAAGGAAATTTTGATACTTGATTACACTAACCATTCTCCTTGTAAGAGTGTTTTTACTTCTAGCAGGAGAATTTGCTCTATGCTAGATTACTCCTCAACCCATTAAAAGGAGCATATATCAAGTATGAGGACATATGCTTTAACACTCAATCAAGTGACAACAACATTTCAAGTAACAAGAGTTTAGACACCACTTGAGAATCAAGTACTTAGTTCCCTTCCATATCTCAAAAGCTATTCCTAAGCTTTCTATTGAGCACACTTCAGTGCCTACTATTGACCCAGCAAGATCCATCACAGTTGTATAGTGAAAGTATGGTGAACATAACATCTTGGATCTAACACAACAAAAAAGGAAGGCAATGGGTTTCATGGATCAATTGTAGCGCCCGGAATTTAGAAAACATGGAGCCGCCACCAAAATTTTGAAAAAGGATAACTTTGGAAACCTTTTTAAATATGGAAACTGGTCTACAAAAACCATTTAGGGTTCGGGAGTCGATTGTGTGTGGGGAAGGTGTTAGGCATCCCACAACACCCATTCATAAGAATGGTTACCCTAAGTTAATAATTTAAAAATAAAAATAGCCTTTAACATTATTATAATTACCCAAATAAAAAAAAGAATATTTACAAAACTAAATGAAATGAAAGAAATAGAAGAAAAAAAAAAGAACACTTATTTACAATAAGGAAAAATATACTTATTTAAAAAAAATATTTATTTACAATAAGAAAATAAGAAAAAATATATTTATTTACAAAATTGGACTTGACCTAGGATGAAAACCTAGGACCTACGTACCCTTTAGAGGAATCAAAGCCCACGTAGTTCGGGGGTAGAAATGCGTGTCACTTTATTTGTGTTTTTTTAGAAAAAATGTCTATTTAATTTATTTGAGAAAATGATTTTTTTTTTGTTTGGTTTGTATTTTTTATTTTTTTTAAAAAAAACAATCCCTTTATTTTCTTATAAAAAGAGTCTTCTTCTTCCTTTTTTTTGTTATTTTCAAAAAAAATCTAGATCAAAGTTTTAAATAACTTCAAGATCAACTTATGCACAAAACGATGAATCCACAATCACATGAAGAATAGGAAGCAAACATATTTCATGACATACAAGTTCAGCCCAAAAAGAACACGAGCATGTTATCCACGAGAACAAGAGGCAATTGCTTAGTCAATATATCATTTGAATAAAAGCCATGATGAAGACACGTACCTCTTGTGCTCTCAATCTTGCTGCAAAGAGACAAAATGAAGGGAGGTAGATAATAAAATAAGGGATAAATCCAATGTTCATACATCATGTGATACAAGCACAATATCAACCAAGACTTTCCTAAATCTGAAATATGTCACGCGAACAAACACTAGGATTAGAATCTGTTTCACTTTGAAATTGTTGCCTGGGTGAGAAGACATAGACATATGTCTACATATGCTTCACGATCTGGCCCTTTAAGATATAAAAAGTAGAAGGAAGGTAACATGTATTGGTGCCTCTATCTCTTGAGAGATGCTCCTTGGCACAACGAAATAAAATGAAGACCAATAATCACAAGAAGAATAACGTCTTTATGGGATAAAATGTCCTCTCCATTTTCCCTACAAGAGAGAACCTTTTAGAATATGATGAGAATTAGGATAATCTCTTTACCTTGCCTCCTTGCTCTCCCAAAATTTCTGTCCCCTTTACTCCAACCCTTGCATTCCTATTTATAGTCTCAAGGTAGGGTTTTCTTCATAAATGCTCCCTTTTTTCTTTTTTCTTTTTTAATTTTCGTTTTTTGATTTTTTTTGTATTTTATGTTAAGAACTACCTAACTTGACCCAATCACCATCAATGGAGATTTTTTTAATTAATTTTCATTTTTTTATTTTTTTGTATTTTCTATTGATAAAACTTCCTAACTTGACCTAATTACCATTAGTGGAGATTTTTTCATTTTTAATTTTTTTCCATTGTTCTCCCCATAAGTAACTTCCTAATTTAAACCTATCAACATAAATGAGATTTTTTTTTATTTTTCGTTTTTTTTATTTATTGTTTTCCCTTAATGAATGACAATGCCAATCATATCAATGAGGGGATTTATTTTAATTTTCATTTTTTTTATTTTTTTCCCTTTCAATGATGAATGCCTATTTAGACAACGATCATTATCAATAGGAGAATTTCCTTCTTTTTTCTTATTTTCACTTTTTTTATTTTTTCTTTCAATGATGATTGTCAATTTGAACACCGATCATTATCAATTTTTTGTATTTTTTTTTAGTGGGGCCCGGACAAAATAGGGTGTTCACATCAATCATCAGCTTGCTAAATCTAAATGAGCATTTCTAAACCCTCTCTTTATATTTTGAGAATATTTTTCATATATTTGACTTTAAATTGCTTCAAATTTATGAAAACCATTTTTCATTCCCATCAAATTACCTTCAAAACGAGGGAGAGAAGAACATTTCTAATTTTATTACATATTTACTTGTCTACAATTCTTTCTTCTTTATACTTCAAACTTTTTATTGGTGTCAAATAAGGGGAGAGAGAGGCAAGAAAAATATGTCGCTCTTTATTTGCTTTTATATTTCATACATATTTTTCTTAAAGAATTTTTCATCACTAAAAATGGGGAGAATGTTAGATATGAATACTTTTGATGATGTCAAATTATAGTATACTTATCTTCTGTATTGACTAACTACTATATTTAATGTTGTATATCTTGTAGATTATCATAAACCCAATGGTGGGTTGATGTTATTTCGCTTATAATGCCTCATAAATGGAAAATGTTCATCAAGAAGAAAATCAAGAGGCAAGGGATTGAAGAAATAAGAAGAATGAAGATATTCAAGAAGATATCTAGTTGGGTTATGAAGAATGATCATCAAGTGGAAAAACAAGAAAAAATCTTATACAATAGCCAAGCAAAGAAAGAAGAAGATTGAAGAAAGAGATTAAATAAAGAATAACTTGCAAGATCAAGGTATTAGAAGTGATATTGGAAGTTTCATTGATCATATGGAGGTTGGAATAGGTCAATTTAAAGCCAAGATAACTTAAATGGAAGTTATGGAACTTTCCCAAGGTGTTCCTTTGAGTTTTGGCTCTCTGCCATATTTTGTAAGGCATCACTCGAGTGGCTACTTAAGTGATGGACATGATTACTCGAGTAACCACTCGAGTAATCTGCATTTTTATTGTGCTATGTTTTTGTGCGGCAGGATAGAGATTCGGTATTTTGGGGACTTCTCTCTAACCACACATCAAATTGAGCTGAAACTAGTGGCATATGAAACTAGACGCCAAACACAAACTATGAACACCAAGATCATATTAAAAGAAGTTCAGATGAGGGAGACATGATCTGTTGAAGTTGACACATGAATCACCATCATATTCCAGGACAGCTTCAGTATTTTAGACATAACTCTCATCACACATTATATTGTGACGAAACTACTGCCATATAAAAGTATACTTAAGGAACTTTCCATGGATAGGTAATTTGACATATTTGAAGTTATATCCTAAGAGCTATGCCTTCTGGAATTTGCTGCTCGTTATTTCAAAGATTGTCTAAGAACAGTAGATACTCTTTAGATCATAACCTTCTGTATACAACAAGTTTGAAGCTGATTCTTATTGCATTGGGATGTGGACAATGAGAGCTTTTCGATGATATATAATTTGCCATGTTTTGAATCAAAATGAAGAGATCACTTGAAGGGGCTACTTGAGTAATATGCAAAGTTATTTAAAATTTACTCGAGTAATGTGTGAGAAATTATTCCAAAAAGCTCTCTATCGTAAATTATATAGGATTACTTGAAGGGATCACTCGAGTAATCTATAAAGTTATTTGAAAAGCTTACTCGGGGATTACTGAGTAACCAGAGCAGAAATTATCCAGTAGCTCTCGGCCAAGAATTGACTGACTTTACTAGAGGAACCACTCGAGTAACCAGATGAGAAAAGGGTTTACTCGAGGGAGCATTGGAGTAATTTGCAAATTTATTTGAGAGCTTACTTGAGGGATCACTCGAGTAATGAAGATGGAAATACTCTCGGCAAGATTTTGAACATCTTTACTTAAGGGATCACTCAAGTAATGACTAAAGCTTACTCAAGTGACCACTCGAGTAATGCTTCTTAGGAGAATAGAACAACGTACTCAAGCTTTCATAAATCATGGGAATGATTATGAAACTCACTCTTCTTGCTTCCAATTACTCTAACACTTTATTGTATTAGTGTTTAATGCATTTCTTAAGGAATACAATGAAGAGATGATGAGAAGAGACAAAGTTGACTTTATGGAAGTGAAGCGTTCACCAACTACAACGGCTAGTTTTCAAAAATGAAGAACAGTAAAACGAAGCTATGCCACTCTAACGGACAAGTTGAAATGCTTCCAACGGCTATCACAACTCATCTATAAATATGGGAACATTCAACAAAGAACAACAGCAATGAGAACACAATGACACAAACATGCTCATATCATAAGCTATCCATCTCGACCTAAATACTCTCTGTTCTTATATGTTTTCTGAATTATGTGTTTTTGAGAAGGTGACTGATTGTATTGTGGTTCAATATTTATCTATTCATTTCTGAGAGAGAAAATTGATTGTAATCTTTCATCATCAAAGTTGTATCCTTACGGAGTGTGTAAAGGAGAGTAACTCGGTTGTAAACTTACAGTGTGTAAGGGGGAGTAACTCGGTGAGAGATTTGTAAAAGGCTTCACAAGTGCCCGACTAAACTTGTAGGTTGTAAAGGCTTTTATTGTGCCTGGATTAAACAAGAAGATAGTGGATTTGAAAATCTCAGGAGGAGCTTGGGGACTGGACGTAAGCCGTCGTATATTGGATTGAACCAGGATAAGTTACAGTTTGCATACTCTCTTCCTTAAACTCTATATTTCCAGCATATATTAATTGTTGATTTATGATTCATTAGTCGTGATATCCATTGGAAGCATTCCAACATATCAGTTAGAGTTACGCAGCTACTTTCAATCATTCTTCATTTTTGAAAAGTAGACGCTGAGGTAGGTGAGCGTTACGGATGTTACATTCGATTTCTCTCTCTTTAGCATTATCTCTTCATTATTTCCCTAAAAATAAACTTAGAATACTAATACATTGAAGGGTTGATAATGTAGATAACGAATCAATAAACAACAAGTTATAATCATGCATTAAGGACTTGATCACTCAATGGTTACTAGAGTGTGTTAGATCCCATATTTTTTGATGATAACAAAGTTTGGATCAATGATATAAAAGGATATGATAATAAACAAATGAATTTGAACAAAGTGGGAAAGCATTACTTGAAGTAAGCACTAGAGTGAATAACAAATGCTGTGATGGCTTACTCGAGTAGCCACTCAAGTAAGGAAAGCCATTACTCGAGTAGCTACTCGAGTAATCACACAGAATTTCATCAAGTGAAGCACTGCCAAAATTTGGTCGAAGTTACTCGAGTAATCTGTAAAGTTATATAGACCATTACTCGAGTAGCCACTCGAGTAACCATGTAAAAAATCTTCCAGTGACTCTCGGCCAAGAAATGGAACAATTTACTCAAGTAACCACTCAAGTAACCAGAGAGAAAAAACCCATTACTTAAGGGACCATTCGAGTAAGGTATGAAGAAAATGGAAGACCACTCGAGTAGCCACTCAGTAACCAGAAAGCAAAGTCTCGGCCAAGAATTTGATGCAATTACTCGAGGGAGTAATCGAGTAATATGCCGGTTATTCGAAAGCCACTCGAGGCTCCACTCAAGTAAGGTGTAAAGAAAAATGAAGGCCACTCGAGTAGCCACTTGAATAACTAGATTACCACAGTTAGCACCCGAGTAACTTTTGAAAGTAAAGACATGGCCATTCAAGTAATCAGGTATTTCCAAGGTTTGTGATATAACTCACTCCATGTCTTACCCGAGTAATATCTTATGTAAAATGTTAATTTGCTCACTGCCATATTTTTAACAGGTTTACTCGAGGGGCCACTCGAGTAAAAGACTTGATCACTCGAGTAGCTACTCCAGTAAGGCAGTCCAGAAATTATGCTTTTCATCGAATGTTTATTAAATTGTTATCTATATGATTAACTCTTCATTGCATTAGTGTTCTAAGTACATTTGCAGAGAAACATTGAAGAGATCATGCAAGAAGTGAAAAGTCAAATAAAAGTCCGATTGTTCACCTATGGCTACCTACCGCAAACAGATAGTTTTCAAATTTGAAAAATAGTTAACCGTTGTTGCGTGACTCTAACGGACATGTTTGAATTGCTTCCAATGAACACTGCAAATCATCTATATATATATAAAGCAATTAAAGAAAAGAAAACAAGACACAAAAACAAGAACACAAGACACAAAAACTGAGAACATATGAACGTCAACACACTCTTAGTGCTTTGTTTTTCTTATACTCATTCATTGTACTTCAGTGATTACATATTTGCTCTGTGAGAGAGTTTTCATTACAAACTCAATATTTTTTATCGAGACAACTTAAGGTAGTAGAACCTTGAGTTGGGGATTTGATTAAAACGTGTAAGGGGGAGTGAGTGTCCAGGTGAAGGAACTTGCTGTGTACTGAGGTCCCAAGAACCCACTGAATCTTGGAGAATATAGTGAAACTCTCAGAGATGCTCTGAGGACTGGACGTAGGTCAAAGTGGTTGTGGCCAAACCAATATAACTCCCGGTGTACACTTCAGTGATATTTCTCTTTGCTCTCAACTGCTTTAAATATTCTGTCAATTTTCTTATACGCAATGAAATTTCTAGTATCACCTAATTCACCCCTCTCTTGGGTGAAACGCTTGTACTAATATTTGGTATCAAAACGTAGGTCTTCTTGTAATGGTTTAACAGCCTAAGAATGATCCAATGGCAAGCATGGGTGAATGAATTCTTCCCGATAGGGCTTATATCACAAGCCGTCAGGGTTTCAATGGCGAACACTTCTCATTCTGGAAAGGGAAGTTTAGAGTCTTCGTAATGGCTACTAAATATGGACTATGGGATGTGTTTGAAAGTAGAAACTACAAACCTAAAAAGATTGTAGATTCACAAAGAGTTCCCAAGACACTAGTAGAATATGATGAGAATGACAAGAAACTCATTACACTCAACAGCAAAGCAATTCTAATGATTCAAAGTGCCTTGAGTCAAAATGAGTACTTCAGAATCTGCATACTCCCAACAGCTAAAGAAATATGGGAAGCCTTGGAAATAGCTCATGAAGGAACTTCAGGAATAAAAGAAAACTGGATCAATACTCTAGTTACTGAGTTTGATTTACTTCGAATGAAATCAAGTGAGTCGATAGCTGAATTTGAACTTAGATATACTCACCTTATTAATCAACTTGCAGCACTTAGAAAAGTCTATGATCAATATACCCAAGTATAAAAGATTTTAAATATTCTTTCTAAAGACTAGGAAGCAAAATTCACTGCAATTAATGAAGCAAAAGGTGAATCAATGCGATTGGTTGCTTCTCTATTCGAAAGCCTTTCTGAATATGAAAGCAAATTAAAGTTCAAACGAGAACTAGATCATATTGGTGACAAGAAGAAAAGAGGTCTAGCACTAAAAGGAAAAGAAAAAGAACAAGATGAAGATGAAGAGCTTGAAGATGATGAAATGGGCCTAATCATAAAACGATTCATAAAGTTTTACAAGAAAGGCCAAGGATTCAAAAACTTTCAGAAAGGATGAACAAGCAATAAAGAACACATCATCTGCTATGAAAGTGAAAAGCCAGGACATTTCAAATCAGAATGGCAAGAACTGATTTAGAAGAATAAAGAGAAGAGAAAAAGAAATTTCTACATCAAGAAGAAAGCCTTTATATATGCCATATGGGGAGATAGTTTTTTGGACGAAGAAAGCTATAAGAGGAAGTAGCAAATATTTGTCTAGTTGCTCAAGAGGAAACAGAAGAAGAGGTTATTGATTCTGATCCTACCTATGATGAATTACTTTCAGAATATAATGCTTTACATTCTGAATTCATCAAAGTAGTTAAAGAACTAGTTGTTTTTAAAAAGAAAAACAAAGCTCTTGAAGTAGAACTTAAAGAGAATTTTGAAAAGGATTGTGAAAACTGTACTTCTTTAAAAAAGAAAAACACTGATCTTACTAAATCTCTTGAAAAATTCACTAAAGAAAGTGAAATACTATATGTAATTTTAAAAGCTCAACGATTTGTGAATGATCGATCTGGAATTGGATATGATCCAAAATCAGAGAAAAGGAAAGGAAGAAAGAAAGCTGGAGGTAAATCATACTTGAGTTATTTTTAGCATTATGTGCATACATCAAATCCTTTTGCACATTGTAATTATTGTAATAAAAAAGGTCATTATTCTTCATCATGCATTTATAGGAAGAAAGGAAATATAGGAACCTATAAATGGGTACCTAAAGGTTCATATGTTCCAAAAAAATTTTGTACTAAACCAAAAGGACCCAAAAAGATGTGGGTACCCACAAAGATTGCACATATGTCTTAAAGCATCCAAAAACAATAAGTGGTACATAGACAGTGGATGCTCTAGACACATGACCGATGATTTCGAAAGTTTTACGACATTACAACCTAGGGAAGGTGGAAAGGTAAAATTTGGAGGAAATCAATATGGAAAAATAGCAAGAATTGGTGAAATAAAAAACGACAAAGGAATACAAGTCAAAGATGTATATTATGTTGAAGGCTTGTGTCATAATTTTCTGGGCGTAAGTCAAAGTGCAGATAAAGACAACTGGATAATATTTGATTCAAAGGAATGTCTGATTGTCAACAAGAAAGACTTACAACTTGATAAGAAAAATATCAAGGCTAAGCTCAGAGGAAAAAGGGAAGGTAATTGCTATACACATGATATAAATAGAAATAACTCTGAAAATTGTTTTCAGAGTAATGTCGATGAAAGTTGGTTATGGCATAAGAGACTAGCTCATGTCAACATGGACCAACTAGGCAAACTACTAAAAAAGGATTTAGTTCTTGGATTACCCAAAGTAAGTTTTAAAAATGATTTGATTTGTGAGGCATGTCAAAAGGGAAAACAAACTAAATCATCTTTCAAATCAAAAAATGAGATTACAACAAATCGACCACTTCAATTGATACGTATGGATTTAGTTGGTCCAGCAAGAGTTAAAAGCCTTGGTGGACACTTATATTCATTGGTCATTATTGATGATTTCTCTAGATTTACATGGATTATTTTTCTGTCATCAAAGGATGAAACCTTTGCAAAATTCATTGTTTTTGCCAAGAAAGTGCAAAATGAGATAGGTATGTCTATTGTAGGTATAAGGACATATCACGGTGGAGAATTTGAAAATCAAACCTTTGAAGAATATTGTGATACTAATGGCATTGATCACAATTTCTCTGCTCCAAGGACACCAAAACAAAACAGAGTCGTGGAACGTAAGAATAGAGTGCTCACTAAAATGGCTAGAGCAATACTAAATGAAATGAACGTGTCTCAATTTTTCTGGGCCAATGCAATGTGTGAGCATGCTATATTTCAATAAAGCCTATATTAGAACAAAACTTGGAAAGACACCATACGAGTTATACAAAGGAAGGAAGCCGAATCTTGCTCATTTACACATCTTCGGTTGTAAGTGTTTCATTCATAAAGATAACTTAGAAAAATTTGATTCTAGAACAGATGAAGGAATTTTCCTAGGATATTCTAACAGAAGTAAAGCATACAGAATTTTCAATAAACGAACATGTGTTGTTGAAGAATCAATTCACGTTGTATTTAAAGAATTTGAATCCTCTGACAAAACCATTGATGATGAGCAGGAAGTTCTTTTGAATCAAGAAAATGGTCAATCTATTTCTAAATCTCTTATTCCAGAAGTTGATCAAACGAAGGAAGAAGATCAGTCACTTGGACAACCTAAAGCCTGGAAATACAATAAGAGTCATCCCCTAGATCAAGTCATAGGAGATGTGAATGAAGGAATCAAAACTAGAAATAGAATTTTCAATGAAGTGAGTTTTTCTGCATTCATTTTTGAAATTGAACCTTCTAACATTGATGAAGCCCTGTCAGACGATGATTGGGTTATAGCAATGTAAGAAGAACTAAACCGATTTGAAAGAAATCAAGTTTGGGATTTGATACCCTGACCTAAGGATCATCCGATCATTGGCACTAAATAGGTATTCAAGAACAAACTTGATGACTCCATAATTATTGTCAGAAATAAGGCAAGATTGGTGGCAAAAGGCTATAATCAAGAAGAAGGGATTGATTATGAGGAAACGAATGCTCCAGTGGCTAGATTGGAAGCTATACGAGTACTTTTAGCCTTTGCATGCATCAAAGGATTCAAACTCTATCAAATGGATGTAAAGATTGCATTTCTAAATGGCTACATCATGGAAGAAGTAAATGTAGAGCAACCTTTAGGTTTTGAAGATGTAACCAAACCTGACCATGTTTTTAAACTAAAAAAGGCTTTATATGGTTTAAAACAAGCTCCTAGAGCATGGTATGAGAGGCTCAATGAATTTCTTATTGATCAAGGTTCTGTATGAGGAAAAGTTGATACAACACTCTTTACAAAACGAAAATGTGATGATATATTAATTGTGCAAATATATGTTGATGATATAGTTTTCGGTGCTATTAACAAAACTATGTTCAAAGAATTTTCTGAGATAATGCAGGGGGAGTTTGAGATGTCAATGATGGGAGAATTGAATTTCTTTCTCTGTTTTCAAATCGAACAAAGAAAGAATGGAATTTTCATATCTCAAACAAAATATTTGAAAGAGATATTGAAGAAGTATGGATTGGATGAAGCAAATGGAACGGACACACCCATGAGCTCAACCATGTTGCTTGATGTGGATTGTTAGATCTCACATGTTTTGATGATAACAAAGAATGGGTGTGAAAAAGACTTGATAAACAAATAAGTTTGAACAAAGTAATGATAGAGCAAATCATCATTGAAGTAAGCACTGGAGTAATGAAGAAAGGCCAAGAGAAAAAGCTGAGAAACTTCATCACTGGTAGAATTTTTGAAGGGCTACTCGAGTAAGAACTCGAGTAATGAGATAGAAACTTGAAGTAACCTGAGCACATAACCTCAAGTAACTCACGGCCAGATACATCACTCGAGGAACGACTCTAGTAATATTAAGTGAAAAGAAGAGTTACTCAAGTCAACACCCGAGTAACCTGCCAGAAGGAAATGAGTTGCTCTCGGCCTACCAACGTTACTCGAGTAAGTACTCAAACAATCAGGAAAATCTCTTCCAGTTGCTCTCAGCCTGCCAATGTTACTCGAGTAATTAGGGAAATCACTTCCAGTTGCTCTCAGCCTACCAACGTTACTCGAGTCAGTACTCGAGTCCCCTGCTTCAAGAAATATGTTGCTCTCGGCATTCAAATCCTGCCAATGTTACTTGAGGAGCAACTCGAGTAAATCACTGTGGTAAACAAAACTTGAACGTAACACTCGATTAATCTGAAATATTCTAATCAAACTTCACTCGAGGCACCACTCAAGTATGCAGGTATTAAAATTTTCTATGTCAAAGACTTGAATGAGATTACTCGAGTCAGTAATCGAGTGATCTGCAGAGTTATATACAATGCACTTGAAATATCTACCCGAGTAAGATATGCAGAAAATAGATGTTCACTCGAGGCATTACTCGAGTAAACAGGAAAGCAAACTTGAAGTGCTCTCGGCCTTGAGATCCTACCAACATTACTGGAGTGAAGCATCGAGTAACCTGTGAAGAAAATTGAAGTATACTCTAGTAAGTACTCAAGTAAACAGGTATTTCCAAGGTTTGTAAATTTGTTTACTCCATGCACTACCTGAGTAATGTGATGTTCATTTATTGACTTGTTTTCTATCAACATTTTCACGAAGATACTGGAGTAGCTACTTGAGTAATTAGACCCAAAAATTCAAAAATCATTCTAACATTCATTAATTTGTTTCCTATGTGATTAACCTTTCATTGTATTAGTATTCTTAGCATATTCACAGATAAACAATGAAGAGATCTTACCAAATAAGGAAAGTCAAATGCAACGTTCAAACGCTACCTACCGCCACCTACCGCAAATGGATATTTTTCAAAAACTGGAAAAGTCAATAGTGGCTACGCACACTCTAACGGGTGAGAAAAAAAATGTTCCAACGGTCATTATCAACACATCTATATATATGGGAACATCCAAACAGAGATAACAACAAGGAATACACACGAACGCATTATCAAGTTCACATTCAATACTCTATTTTTACACACACTTGTAAATATGTACTTCAGTGATTCTTATTCACTCTGTAAGAGAGATATTTCATTCAAACTCAATATTTGTTATTGAGGTAACTTAAGGTTGTGAATCCTTGAGTTGGGATTGGATTACAACTTGTAAGGGGGAGCGAGTGTCCAAGCGAAGGAACTTGCTTGTACCGAGGTGCCAAGAACCCACTGAATCTTGGAAATCATAGTGAAACTCTTAGAGATGCTCTAAGGACTGGACGTAGGTCAAAGTGGTTGTGGCTGAACCAGTATAACTCCTGGTGTACACTTCGGTGATATTTCTCCTTACTCTTTACTGGTTTATATTCACCGTCAAGTTTTATATTTGCAATGAAATTTTTAGTATCACCCAATTCACCCCCTCTTGGGTGAAATGCTTGTTCTAACACGGATGTCAAGGGAAAAGATTACAATATCACAAAATATAGAGGAATGATTGGATTATTACTCTATCTCACTGCAAGCAGGTCTGACATTTAATTCAGTGGGGCTATGTGTGCAAGATATCAATCAGCACCAAAAGAGTCACATACTGAAACTGTAAAATGAATCTTCTCATATCTTGCTGACACATCAGAATTGGGAGTTTGGTATCCCAAAGGAAGAAGTGAATATCTAGTTGTATACTAAGACTCTGATCATGGAGGATACAAGACGGACAGAAAGAGTACAAGTGGACAAGGCCAGTTTCTTGGAGGCTCACTTGTATCATGGTTTAACAAGAAACAAACTACAGTGTCTTTTTCGTCAACAAAAGCTGAGTATGTTGCAGTATCAAGTTGTTGTTCACTAGTAATATGGCTAAAGCAATAACTCCAGGATCTTGGTATTTATTTGAAAGAAACACCAATATATTGTGACAATACTAGCATGATAAGCTTGGCAAAGAATCCCGTTCAACATTCTAGAACCAAGCATATTGATGTTTGACATTACTTTATTAGAGATCATGTTCAAAAGAAAGATGTTAAAGTAATATTCATTCCAACTCATCTTCAACTAGCTGATATCTTCACAAAACTTCTTGCGAAAAATCAATTTTTATATATTAGACGATAATTGGGAATTGTAAATCCCAATGAATTATATGTTATTTAGTGTTTACAAAATGTTAGATGATATTATTTATTGATGTTTTGATGATTACTAACTTAAGCATTAGAGTTTCTAGCAATTTTTTTTACAGGATCATAATGTTCTGTTTTAGAATATGAATAGCAGAGGTTAACAGAGGACAGCATTACTGGAGTGCCAACTTCAAGTAATGACCATTGCTGGAGTGATAACTTCAAGTAATGAGCATCAATGGAGTGACCACTTGAAGTAATGGATGCATTACTCGAGTAAGGCCTTGAGTGATGAGCTTATAAATGTGCCAGTGAAGCATTAATTTCAAATGAAATGGCATAACGGTTGAAAATGAACAGTCAGAAGGTGAAGAGACAGCTTACCCGTGGGTAGCCTCAAGTGACATTCAAGGTTACTCGAGTAAGGCCTTGAGTGAACCTGGGTGCAAATTTCAAATCAGCCGAGTTTCAGTTAAAATCTGTTCTAAAGAGTCATCCAATGATCGAGGGAATATACATGGATAATTACAACATTATTCCGCCAGGTACGCTCTTAAATTTGCTGTATTTTAAAATTTTTGTATGATCACTTGAGTAGCTACCCAAGTGAAGCTGATGATTACTCGAGTAAGGCCTTGAGTGATGTCGGGTTCTAGGTTATTTCAACTCAATACTCGGTCATTTCTTACAAAATCTCCTTGAGTGAATCTCTTAGTGCTCTCACAAAAACTTTTCAAGATCTGTTTCTCTTCCTATAACCGTCAAAACCCAGTGATTCACAGCTTCAAAAACCTCTCAGATAGCACTGAATCGCCAACCTTAAAACTCACGACACTCGTCCCTGTTTTTCTAAAATTTTTTTGATTTTATAAAATCACAATGGTGAGGGCTAAATCTCCCAATCTTAGCACTCCTTTAAGTCTTTTGAGCCATAACAACCCTCTGATTCACATTCCTCTCCTCCTACCAAGAAGAGGAAAATTTCTCCCAAATCCAAGACCAAGCTGCAAGCCAAACCTAAAGTAAAAGGGGTTGTGATCAAGGAACCCATTGCCACAAGAGCTCAATCCAAGAAGAATTCACCTCCTGGAAAAGGGAAAATACCAAAAGAGCCATCTCTTCCTTCCTCTGATTCATTCGACACACCAACCTTTTCTCCTAAGCCACTGAAGAAGCCCAATGTTGATGAGAAGCTTACCAAAGTCATGGTAGGCATGCTTGAGGAAGCTTTCCAATCTAAGGAGGCAAAGAAAGGGCAAACTTCAAAATTAACAGACGTGAGGGATGAAGAAATTACATTTCCTTTAAAGGGATTCAACGTAAGAAAGCTTGAGGAATCACAGAAGTACCTAAGTCATTTTGCAAGAAGGAATGTGTGCAAGATGCACTACATTGACTATAAGTTGCTTCAAGAGGTATTGAAATTTGATCTGAGTCCCTATCTTGATTCTTATATGACCTGGTTATCTGTTAAGCTTTCGTTTTATACCAAAGTAGTGAGACATTTCTATTGTAACCTCGAACCTATTAATGATCCCGTTAGGAAGTCTGTGGAAGAAGAAATAACTTCTAAGGTTAGAGGACAAAGAATTCTAATCTCACCCTCCAGAATCAATACCTGGTTAGGAATAGAAAATCCTCTTGATGATGATTACCCTAACCTTACTTCAAACCAAATATTTTCTATTCTTAAACCTGGTGAGATTATGGGACCTTTCAACTTCAATCCAAGTGATATGAGTGATTTTTATAGAGTCCTATGGTATATCTACTCTAGAGCCATGGTGAACAAATCCAACAACTTCACTCATTTCATTGAGAGGGACTTCAGAAAATTCGCTTCAGTGATCCTCAAAGAGCAAAAAGACTTGGGAGGGTTTATCTCCAATGAGATCAAAAGGTATAGGTATGAAGGAAAACCAACTACTCAAATGCCTTATCCTCAACTCATTTCCTTTTTTCTTAAGAAGAACAAGATTTGGTATTTAGAGAGTATGGAGCCAGTTGAGAGGTTAGCACCAGTAGGAAGGAATCAAATTGGAAAATTGAATATTGAGATTCCTCTGAAGAGACCTCTAGAAGCAAGTCCCAAGAAAAAGAAGACTGACACAGCAACAAGCCGAATAGATGACATACAGTCTTTTGCTCCAGCCATCACATCTTCTCCATCCTTCTTTGGTGCCGCAATGCAAACATTCATGGAGAATATCCTGAGAAGTTTCCATATTGATATTCTGAATACCAATGAGGAGTTGGCAACCCACATGAATGAGAAGATAGGTCAACTCGTTGAAAAGATGAATAAGAGGCATGAAGAGTTGCTTGCTAAACAATGTGCCCAAGGTGAACTTCTTAGATCCATTGTTGCCTGACTTAATGCTATGGCATCTGGATCCTCTACTCCTGGTCCTTCTGGTATTCCTAAGCCCATACCTACCTCTGAACCTAGAACTTCTATCCCTACTGAGCATAGACTCTCTAAGAGTGGACCATGCAATGTCTTGTTCTTTATGCCGGACCCTGAAATAGCTGAGCCAATCACATCACCTCTGATGATCCACCTCATCCTGTTCAACCAGAGCTCATACCTACTCCATTGCATCACCTGCACGTACTGAGGATGTTCTTGAGTCTTCACCAGTTGCTACAGAGGAAGTAGAGATTTCTTCTCTTGTTCCTTAACCTACATCTTCTCTGGTGAATCCTCCAGATGACCTTCAGACACCGCCAATGAACCTTCTTGACCCTGAATCGTCATCTTCAGATCCTTTAAGTTTAGATGGTTCATATGAATCATTGGCATTTCCTGTCACTCCTATCTTAGCAGCCAAATTACCTACTCTTCCTCATGATTGATTCCACCTTTGTAATGAAGACAAAACGGGGGAGAAGAACTTGAGTGATTTTGTGATGAATGGCTAATTATAAGTTGATATTTTGGGATTTAGGTGTATGGGGTTTTTTTAGGGTGCTTTTTGCTTTTGACATTTTTAAAGTTTTATGTTAAGTTTGATTATGTATTGAATTCTTCATTATCTAATTTGTTCCTTTATGACATTTCAGTGAAATTATATTGCATTTTGGGACTAATGTGTTTTTGATTGTGTATACAAGGTAAACAAGTAAATATAAGAACAAAAAACTTTGAAAATATCTTTAATAAGCTATTTCAAAAAAAATTTCAATGTTAAACTGACTAAAAGATTTCATATGAAAAGTATTTGAGAAGCATATGTTTGAAAACTCAATTTAAAAAACTTTGTTCAAAATCACCAAGTTTTGTCATCATGAAAAAGGGGGTATGTTTTGATGATAACAAAGATTGAATCAATGATATAAAATGATTTGATAACAAAGAAATGATTTAAACAAAGTGGGAAAGCATTACTTGAAGTAAGCACTGGAAGTGAAGAACAAATGTTGTGATGGCTTACTCGAGTAGCCACTCGAGTAAGGGAAGCCATTACTTAAGTAGCTACTCGAATAATCACACAGAATTTCATCAAGTGAAGCACTGCCAAAATTTGGTCTAAGTTACTCGAGGGACCACTCGAGTAATCTGCAAAGTTATATAGACCATTACTCGATTCTCCACTCCAATAACATTATTTTCATAGGTATAACTCGAGTAGCCACTCCAGTAACCATGTAAAATATCTTCCAGTGACTCTCGGCCAAGAAATGGAACAATTTACTCAAATAACCACTCGAGTAACCAGTAAGAAAAAAGCCATTACTCAAGGGACCACTCGAGTAAGGTATGAAGAAAAGGGAAGACCACTTGAGTAACCAGAAAGCAAAGTCTCGGCCAAGAATTTAATGCAAACTCGAGGGAGTAATCAAGTAATATGCCGGGTTATTTGAAAGCTACTCAAGGCACCACTCGAGTAAGGTGTGAAGAAAAATGAAGGCCACTCGAATAACCGATTACCACAATCATCACCCGAGTAACTTTTGAAGGTAAAGACATGGCACTCGAGTAGCCACTCTAGTAATCAGGTATTTCTAAGGTTTGTGATATAGCTTACTCCATGTCTTACCCGAGTAATATCTTATGTAAAATGTTAATTTGCTCACTGCCATATTTTTAACAGGTTTACTCGAGGGGCTACTCGAGTAACAGACTTGATCACTTGAGTAGCCACTCGAGTAAGGCAGTCTAGAAATTATGCTTTTCATCGAATATTTATTAAATTGTTATATATACGATTAACTCTTCATTACATTAGTATTCTAAGTACATTTGCAGAGAAATAATGAAGAGATCATGCAAGAAGTGAAAAGTTAAATAAAAGTCCGAACGTTCACCTACCGTTACCTACCGCAAACGGATAGTTTTCAAATTTGAAAAACAGTCAACCGTTGTTATGCGACTCTAATGGACATGTTTGAATTGCTTCTAATGAACACTACAAATCATCTATATATATGAAGCAATTAAAGAAAAAAAAACAAGACACAAAAACTGAGAACACATTAATGTCAACACACTCTTAGTGCTTTGTTTTTCTTATACTCATTCATTGTACTTCAATGATTACATATTTGCTCTATGAGAGAGTTTTCATTACAAACTCAATACTTTTTATCGAGACAACTTAAGGTAATAGAACCTTGAGTTGGGGATTTGATTACAACATGTAAGGGGGAACGAGTGTCCAGGTGAAGGAACTTGCTGTGTACTGAGGTGCCAAGAACCCACTGAATCTTGGAGAATATAGTGAAACTCTCAGAGATACTCTGAGGACTGGACGTAGGTCAAAGTGGTTGTAGCCGAACCAGTATAACTCTCGGTGTACACTTCGGTGATATTTCTCTTTGCTCTCAACTGCTTTTAATATTTTGTCAATTTTCTTAAACGCAACAAAATTTCTGGTATCACCCAATTCATCCCCTCTTAGGTGAAACACTTGCACTAACAGAGTAATCTAGGGCCATTACTCAAGTGATCCATTCAAAACTTGGCAGAGAGTTGAAGAAGTTATTCTAACTCCATCACTCGAGCAGTCACTCGAGTGAATCAGGATTATCACTCTAGTAATTCAAGAACATCACTCGACTGATTAGTGTAATGCTTTATTCTCGTAATTGATAGGATAAGCTTATGCACAATAAGTAGGAACCACTTTCATAGAATCATTTTAAATTCCCGATCTCAAGACAAGATTCAAACCTTTAGTGAGTGAGATTTTCATAGTATTTCAAAATCTTGTAGAAGCGTCTTATGGCGGTTTGCAAATTTATTGTTACTCATCGATTCTCATCTTTATTCAGTTTAATCAGAGTGATTCACTAATCATTTGTCTGCTCATTCTTAAATACATTTATATTTAAGAATACGTAAACCTAATTAAAGTACATAAAATGTGCCTTGCCCTTAACCCTTCAATTTTCCTTCATAATTCCCCGTTGCATGTCTTCATGCATTCTTCTCCTTTACTCATCACACCTATATGGTTGCGTAGGTAGAGTGAGATTCAAGAGAATCCCAGTAGAGAGAAGTGCTAATAAATGCATACAAGAAATGGTTTGTGCATGACATGCTTACATAAGTTCATGCCAACATAATGACATATATGCATGCTTAATGTTTAACATATCACCCTAATGGCGATAGTATAAATAAAACAAAGCTTCACCCATTCACATATATTTCATACAATTCATCAAAGCAATTAATACATCAATACACAAGCACATGTATCAAGTTATGCAAGACAAGAAAGTTCCCTACCTCTTGTCTTTGGTTAGGGAGGATTAACGCATCATATTGGTTATCTTTTGAGCCACTTAGGTAGCCATCTGAAGTCCAGACAAGTGCTTATGGGGTTAGGAAAGTGTACAATAAAAAATGTGAAAAAGCTGAAACTGGGGTCTTAGCCCTGGCCAGAAATCCTTGGCCATGACCAAGAGAGGCCAGAAACTTGTGGGCCGCAGCCAAGCAATTCTTCTACCCGCGACTAAGAAATCCCTTGTTCTTGGCTCAACTTCAACAAATCATAACTAAATCTACAAAAATCAAAATGAAGTGGTTCAAAGTTCTATTGAAAGCTTTTTAAGTACTCTATATAAGAAAAATATGAACCACCACCTTCTACAACCACAAAATTATAGAATTCCATAAATCATCACAATGTTCCAGAAATCAAGTCTAGAAATAGGGCACACTTCAAAAATCCATAACTTTCAATCCACTATTACAAATTACTTGTAATACTACAAAATTAAAGCCTAGGATGTCTACTTTAATCTTGGAAAATTTCATAAAATTTGGACTAGGCTTGGACAATAGAAATTTCACCACAAATAGACTACCTCCCAAAAACTTCAATCCAGTAATCAACAGTTTTACAATTCCACTATCAAACATGTCTAATATCATCTCTAATCCCAATAAATCATCATTTTCATGCTTAAAACAACATATAGCTCTAAAATCACATCTTAGATGACATCATAGGGCATAATCACAAAATCCATAAAACTCTACCAAACAACACAATACTTGGTTCAAATCAAAGCTTATACGTACCTTCACTCGATCCATAATTGTTTCTTGATTTTGGTTGCACTTCCTCTTAGTAGAAAGCTCCAAACACCTCCGATCAAGAATCTAAACCCAAAGAAAGAAAGCTCTTGTTAATTATAACAATGTTAGAGAAGACTCCAGAAGCGGAAACACCGAATCAGAGGTGAAATCAGCTTTAAAACTTGGGAATTTTCACTATCCACTCTCCTTCTTTCTTCTTTCTCTTTTTCTAGCTATTTCTCTCTCTCTTTTATGGGCTGCATAAAATTATGAAGAGGGAAGGGAGTTTTTCATCTTCATCGAACTTCAATTAGCTTGGCCCATAATGTGCCACTTGTCACAATCTTATGACTCCTTGAAAACCAAGTGGTTAATTACTCAACTATGGTTGGTTTACTTGGGTTAAACTTTCTTGCTCCCTACTTAAGTATGGTTTTGATTAGCTTTTAGAGAATAGCTTTTGTGATTTACGAGATAAGTATGTGAGAGGAGTTTTATCTTGATTTAAGGAAAAGTGCTTATGAAACCATGGTTTCAAAAAGGGTTGCATGCTATATTAGTCAAATGACCATTTTGCCCTTACATTTATTTCTATGTTTGCACTAGCTGGAAAATTGGGCAGAATTTTCATCAAACTTTGAAAATTTATATCTTTATCTATAGAGATTTAATTGGTGTCATTCTAAATGCTATGTGAATGATATTAAGTCTATTTTCAAGTAAAATTATAGCCTTTAGCCAACTGAAAGCTCACAACTCCCAGAATTTCCATTTTTGGACGTTCTAACAGAAGCTGACCAGTTTCACTGGGTTAACTTCAAAAGTTCATAACTCTGTGTACAGCTCTAAATGACATGTATAACTTATCAAATTAAAGCTTTATAAGTCTATTTTTGTATTAGAAAATGTCATAAGCACTTAACATCATTTACTTATTCAAAAAGTATCACACAAATGGACAGCCACGCAGGAAAAATGCACTGGCAGCAAAACCTCATTCCTAGGACTCTTGCTAAAATAGTGCTTAGCAATCCACTTGATTCAACCTCTAATCCTGAAATTTGGGATATTACAATTCTTCCCCTATTCAATAAATTTTATCTTCAAAATTTGAACATCGTATAGAATCATCTATACTTTGGGGAAACCATTCATTACTCAATCTATCTCTTTCATGTGTAGGCTCACAAACCATGCAACACAACCATCATTATATTCTTAACACAAATCTCATATAGTTTTCAGTATCGCATTCATCACAATGTCATTCAATAATGAGTATGCCACATAAACAAATAGCATGTAAGTCATATAGCTGAGGTTCTTTGCCCCTATTATTTGGGTTACTACCTAACACAATTATGAATGCATCTAACAGCCTAAGGATACCCACTAGGTCTAAGGGTCTCTAGACACACTGGTCCATTACAATATAATGAGCATATAGGACCTTACAGACTAGGGACACTACCCCATGCAATCTTGCACACCTAATCACACTACCCAGGGAATCCGCCTATACTTACAAGCACTTTAGAACTTACTGTCCAAAACATTCAGTTTATCATATTTGCTGAATACATATCGAGACTAACAAACTCAGGGTGCATAGCCTACAAGGTATTCTGAATTCATTCCAGGCACTACCTCTTGCTACTCAAACCATAATGTTCACGAAGCATGCTAAACATATCATCTCATAACTTAACAATTACCAGCCTAAACAAATCATCTCATAACTTAACAACCCCCTACCTTAGTAGCCATAATTGTAGTTCATAAATGCATCATCATATTAAATTAGAGACTAATGAATAATTCAAAACTTATTGAAAGTCCCAACTTCAAGACAGGGTTTCATATTGTGTTAAAGTGGCTTTTCAAAAACTTTTACAAAACCTGTTCAATATGGTCTTATATACACGTTTTGAATATATTTGGCTTGTGCAGTTTGGTTTCATTCATACATATCAGAGTGTAAGCAAAAATTTTTGACAACACACTGGTTTCATCCATTCACTAAAGGGTTTACAAGGCATGATTGCCCATTTTAGTTTCCCGTATCGGGGATTACATATCACTACCAAAATCTATAACATTTATAATAAGTACAACAATCCTAAAAATATGGTAACCAACTGCTAAAGCACAACTCTCCTAGTTGGGAGTTCTAGCCGCCCTTAGTCACTTATTTCTCCTTTGAACCACTTGCCCTAGCTATACATTAGTCATTAGAAAGAATGCGATTCATAGGAATCTCATTAGTAACATTACCTTATAGGATATATATATTAATAAAGCATGTAAGCAATTATCACAGAGTAGCAACACAACAACGACATTCACTACGGCAATACAACAACGACATAGCAATACAACAATGGCATTCACAATGTCAGTACTATAATGGCATTCACAATAGAATTACAACAACTACAGTCACAATGGCATCACAACGATGACATTTACAATAGCAATAATATATGTGACTTTCATCACATTCATGACAGCTTTCACTGTATTCACAACAGCATTTTCTAGCAGCATTCCTGTTCATCACCATTCAATGATAAACACAAACATACAATACATTATACATGATATGAGAAAAAAGGTCACTACCTTATTCTTTCCGTTCCTATTCTTACACTGGTCTCTTGTGTTCAGGGCAGATGTCAAATCCTATTAATTAGAGTTTAAGGACAACGAGTTATTATCTATTCCAATTCTTTAATAACCTATAATACTTGGGTTGGTTATCAATATGATCATTTAATCAAGTCAACTAAGGAGCTAAAGTGGTAAATTCTACCTAAACGACCAATTTTCTAATCCTAGAGTTCATTAATATTACCATGTGCTATTACCTTTGAATTTTCGCATACTTAAAAGAAATCTGCTGGAATTTTCTTCAGACTTTTAAAAATCATAACTAATTCTACAAAAATTGAAATAGGGTGACTCTAAGTTGTACTTGAAGCTTTTTAAGTCCTATTTATAGGAAAAATATGAATCACCATAATCTACAATACACATATACAGAATTTAACAAATTTTCACACTGGTCCAGAATTAAGTCCGATTTCAACCTCAAATTTTTGAAATATGTAACTTCCAACACACACATCAAAATAACACCCATTATATGTCCATTATGAATCCTAACATATCCTATATTCAATTGAAATTTTTAGAATTTTTTGACACCATTCACTCATTCAAAACTGCTATGTAAACTGACTGCCTACACAGAGTTTTCACCGACAACATTTCCAATTTTTCAACAAATATTTTCAAAGGTTAGAATTCACTACTGGAGTTACTCCCACATGTATAACGCAATGGTAAGATCAAAATGAACAAATTCCCATTGCTTTATGGTGCCCTTTTCAGTTCAAAATTTTAGCATTTTTCACCACAAACAACTATTTCACTATTTAATATCTAAACTTAGCTCATTTGCCCCCAAACCAACATATAAGCACATGCATATGATGAAAGCTTCATGATCACTAATATACCCTAAAAAAACCAAAATTAGAGCTGTCACAATAGCCCACCAAAACTCAACCAATCAAAGCATCATATACATTAAAATAATGCTCTTACTTACCTCTTGCTCCTTCTTGTGTTCTTTTCTTACTTCCTTAACTTTTGTTCTTAGATGATGCCTCAAAACACCTCTTCATGAAAGTCTAATACCATAGAAATGAAGCTCTTGAAGAGGAGAACAAGATTTATGAAGAGCTTTTGAGCTAAAGAAGTGATTAAAAAGGTGAAATTTGAGCTAGAAGAATTACCTTGAGACTTGCCTTCGTTTCTCTTTCTTTTCTTAAGCTTGGCTATGTTTTTGAAAAACAAGAGAGAGTGAATTAGGTTCAAATTTCTCCTCCCTCCTTGACCTAAGTACTTGGCTGAAAGTGGCCATAGAGAAAAGGCAAAAAGTGTGGTCCAAATTCTTCCTCCAATAAAATTTTATTGCCTTTCAACATATGCCAATTTTCCAAGCCTTATCTACTTTTTATTTGATCATAAATGTTCTTTCTTTCCTCCTTCCAAACTTGGCGTATAGATGGCTGCAGAAAGAGACCAAATGAGTCTCCTAATTTGGCCTCATCCATCTCTTTGAAATTGCCATGTAACGGCTCCTTGTATTACACTCACCTTTGACTTTTCAAAGTTCCCTCTTACTTGACTATAATACTTTTTGCATTTGGATATCAATCATGATTTCCTTTGCCTTATTCCCATAAAGTGATGTAAATGGACTCCTCCAAATAAGCAAATATGTTACTCCAATTGCCTATTCAAATGTCATAACTTTAGCCTACAATTTTTGACTTTTCTCTTATCTTTTCCACTTGACACTAATGGCTTCCCAAGGTCACCATTTGTGTTCACATGCTCATTTTCTCTCTCTTGCTTCATGTTAGTTGAAATTTATGGCCCATTTGTAGAGGATTATGATCTCTCAAAATATCCTAATTAGACTTTGTTATCACAACTAAATTTTAGATAATGGATTTAGGCCATTTTTACTACTAATTCGGGTCATAATTCACATTGCATTCTCCAAAAGTGTTTGTCTAAGATTAATTACATTCACTTTTAGAGTCATGAGCCTTTATAAGCATTTTGGGGCATTACAATACTGCCTACTAGGTTTAAGGTGTCTCACAACATAAGACTACCTACTAGGTCCTAAGGCGTCTAACAACATACCATCATTCACAGGAACCACATATTCTCGACATTCTTGACTTTTGTAACATTCGTCAACTTCGTGACAATTCTTAACATTTGTAAAAATTCCGTATATTCATGAAATGAATACATGTGATGGTAAATACATACATGCAGAACCATTACATAAGATATAAGAGCAAGAATTGCTTTCCTTTATAATGTAGAGCCTGTTCTTTCTTAATTCCCTTCTTCTATCTTTCTTTCAACACATAATGCTTGTAATGCCCCAAAAATATGATTAAGGGCTAATAACTTCAAAAGTGAATGTAACTAATGTTAAATAAACACTTTTGGAGAATACGATGCGAATTATGAGTTGAATGAATAGTAATCAATACCCAAATCCTATATTTAAGCTCAATTGTAGTATTAAAACCTAAATTGAATTAAATTAAAGGGAGGGCATATGGTATGATGAGATGGAGGTATAAAATGCGTTAAGTGGTGAGCCAAAAGGAATCGCCATAGTCAAGGGCAAAATGGGAAAAAGAAAAGTTACAGGTCAATTAGTCAATTACGGAAGAGGAAACTCATTAGTAACTTAAAGAACAATAGGCGTGGCAATTGATAACGAGAGCAAGAGGGAAGAATCACATGCTTGCATGCTTAATGAACCCATGTCGTGTGAGTTTACAAAATAAAACTATGTTTGAAAATGTAGCGTAGTAGCTTAACCTAGGTCATTCTTGTGAGGAGATTAATTTCCAAGTTAAGTATTAAAGTGATAAAAAATCTTAAAGTTGTGAGAAATCATTTTGAGGATTTGATTTTTAAACTAAAGAAATAATCTAAGCTAAAACAATATTTTCTTATTTTTTGATTTTTAAAACAAAGAAGCAAACAGAATTAAAATTAATAATAGCAACGAAGTAAATTTAATAAACTAGAATAATAATGAAATGGGATTCCCTTGAGTTGAGGTTTTAGTCTTCCTTGCTTGCTAATGATTTGAATTTCATAATGAGTCAAGAGGATGGAACTAAGGTACCACTAGCTCCATACTTGCAACAATCATTTAATTCATTCTACCAAAGCAATTAAATGAATATCACCAAATAATTCAGACTCAAGGAGATGAATAATTAACTTTCAATTCTAGCTTGTAATTACCATTACAAAAGTTCAAAGCATTCAGTTTAGTCATTTACAATCCACTTAACCAAGTTGGAATAAACAACTCAACCTACTCCTAATTTGAATCATACAAAGCTTAATTAATCAACTCCTAGCTCAACCACAAAGTTTATTCACATGGCATAGAACAATGTAGATCATAATCACATACTTTACCAAAGCATACAATTATGAAATAGAAAGAGAGCTTAAGGAATTCCATTGAAGTTTAGAAGCTCAAATCATTACCAACTCAAGAAAATCACCAACACTTTAGCTACTCATGGTAGAGCAGGAAGATGAAGCTTAACGGAAGGAGAAAGAATCAGCCAAAGAGAACTAAGATGCATCACCTCACAGCCCTCTAATTTTTTTCACACCAGCGCCTCCTCCTCCCTTTCACATACAGCCTCAATCTCTAATTCTCCATTCTTCATTTTGGCTGCCACTCTCCTCCCTTCCTTTATTTGCTGCTGCCCTTCTCATGGTCTAGATAACCCTTTTTTTTAATTACTCCCCTTCTCTCCAACTCTCACTTTTCTCTTTTCTTGAATTTGGTCCACCTAGCTTCTTCTTTAATCCATCGGTCAACCATGCTTTTCCTCATTCAACAATTTCGGCTCCTTCTCCAATTTCTTCATTTATCCCAATCTACTCGGTCAGCTCCCTTCTTCCTTTCTATTAATTCGGTCTCCTCTTGATTTAGTCCAGCTTGCTTCTCTTCTCCAATTTGGTTTAGCTGTTCCTTCAATCAAGTATTCCCTTTCAGTCAACCCCCTTTTTCTCTCAATTCACCAACTCAGTTCAGCCCCTTATTTCCATTCAACAATTTTTGCTGCTCTCTCCATTTGTTTAGCAATTACTTACGTTATTTCGTCTTTTCATTTCGATTCAACATCGCTAATTCCTCTACAAAATAAGTCATCCGCCTCCCTTCAATCCCCTTGAATCGTGTTTAGGTTAATTGAGTAACTTGTGGCATGTTTGGATAGGAGCTAAAAATCTGTTTTAACCATTAGACATAAAATTGCAACCACCAAACAAGGCCCTTACTCATTTAGCCTCCTCTTAGAAAACAAATGTGAATATAAATTCTGCACTTGTGATGTTCCACTCTTGTCCTTCATTAAGCTCCAAAATAACATCTTTAACATTAACCACTCAAGTTGTGCTACATCATCACCTACAAAATCATAGTCACAAAGGTAATATCTTTTGCTCACAATTAAAGAATAATGGGAATAACAAATATTAATTACAAATATAACAATTTAACTAATATAATTCCCAAATTATTCTTTCACTACAATCTCACATTATCATTTGATTATACCCAAAATATTCAATTAAGTCCCACAAAAGCCTAAGATTGATTAATAAAAATATATAAATATTGAGCTCTATCAATTCTCCCACATTTAAGCTTTTGCACTCCTGAGCAAAACATTAAACTCAACATAAGCAAAGAGGGATGAAATTTGAAAGGATAGGCAAGATCAAGCTTCAAGAATAACGCTTAGCCAAATAACAAGGCATCCTCCAATTCAAATTCAATGAACATACCAAAAATGTTTAATTACAATAAGCTTAATTGGAAACCTTGACTAGGATAAGTGTTTACACTGTTCTCTCATATAGGGTAGTTTGTTTTTCACTCACATCTACTTTGACCACACTCTACCATAAGCTTGTAATATTTCTAAGCTCTCCATTACTTGCAATAATGGCATGAATAAATCCAAAGGATTTTGTAGGGTTGTAATGTTGAATAGGCTAAATGATGAAAAATGTAACAAACACTATGCTTGCACCAAATAAATTGCTAGATCACTTAGCACTATAGAAATAAACTTAATTCACATATTCTACCATTATGACTTTATTTCTTTCTTTGTATTTTTCTTCTTGTTTTTTTTGCATTCACACTTTTTCTCTTCTTTCTCTTCTTTTCTTTTTCCTTTCTTTTGATTATTCACATGGCATTTGTTTTCTTTTCCTTTTCTAATATATAATAGTACACTCTTTCTTCTTTTTTCAATAGTGCTAGGAATAACTTGATAAAGGATGCAAACATAGCATTTGTATAATGAAGTGGAAATGAAAGTGAAGGCTTAAGGGGTAAACTAAGGTGAATGATGAATGGTTTGTGTTTAGGTTAGAAGGCTTAGAGATGAATGCCAATGTCATCTCTATCCATACCATTGCAAAATGTAGCCTCAAGCAAGAAACAAAACAAGTTCTAGAGAGCAATAATCTAAGTGGATAAATCATAAAGTGAAATGAACAATTAGGCCCAAAACACCTTCCAACTAGGCTTTTTGTTCCCTAACAAACTCAACAAAATTAAACCATATATCATTAAAACACTTGAATTTTGTGGTAATTCACTAATTGAAAGCAAGTTTCAACTATGAATCCAACTAAGAGTAATTGAGATACTTGATCATGACAAAAAACTTAAAAAATCTCAATGAATTGGACCAAAAACAACAGAGGTCACAAGCAGGAGACAAAGGCATATGATTTCACAGTGAATTCTCATAAGAATAACATATACTCCCCCACACTCAATCCTTACATTGCCCTCAATGTAATGCATAAAAACAAAGAACCTAGACGTACTTATCTCTTGGGTGAAGTAAATGTTTTGAAGTCCAATTCAAGATTGAAGCACAACCCGTCATCGTCACAAGCAGAGAGAGAGGACAAGACATAAGTGGAAATAGCTATCAGAAATTAGGCATAAGGATAAGAGAAAAGAATAGTGTACGATAAGGCTAAGCACAAGAATAGGATTCAAAATGGAGTTTATTCAATTGAAAAATGCAATCTAACAAACTACTTTTGACTACTGAGAAGTCCCTCCCCTACACTTGTTTAATAGCATATATCATCAAATAAAATAAGGAACAAGGTAAGGAAAGAGACTACTGTGTAATCATAGTGGTTGTTGAATAGCATAGTAATGCCTCAACAAATGACCATTTACTTGAAACTTTGCACTACTTGTAATATCTTTAAGCTCTATTAACCTAAAGCTATACACCTTGACCGCTTTGTACTGACCTTGCCATTTGGTTTTAAGCTTCTTATTTTTGAGCTTGAATCTTGCCTTGAACATAAGTACTTGCTCTCCTTCATGAAACTGCTTCTGTAAGATGCCTTGATCATGAATCAATTTGGATTTTTCCTTGTAGATACGGGAAATTTCATATGCATCTAACTGCAACTCTTCAAGCTCTTGTATCTCAAGCATCCTTTCCTCAGCAGAACCTTGAAGATCCATATTATAAGTCTTCATAGCCCAGTAAGCTCTATGCTCAAGCTCAACATGTAGATGGAAACCCTTACCAAAGACTAACCGGAAAGGAGACATGCCAATACGAGTTTTAAAAGCTGTACGATATGCCCAAAGAGCATTATCCAACCAGAGACTCCAATCTTTCCTACTTGGCTTGACAATTTGCTCCAAGATATACTTGATTTTCTTATTAGACACCTAGCTTGCCCATTTGTCTGTGGATGGTATGGGGTAGAAGTCTTATGGAGAACACCATATTTGTATAGCAAGTTGTCCATCAATTTGTTGCAAAAATGTGAGCCACGATCACTCACAATTGCTCTTAGTACACCAAACTATAAAAGATATGAGTACGTAGGAATTTAATAATAGTATAGGCATCATCCTTCCTTGTAGGAATGGCCTCAATCCACCTTGAAAGGTAATCAATAGATAACAAAATGTACAAATATCCATGAGATGCAGGAAATAGACCCATAATATCAATGCCCTAAACATAAAAAACTTGACAAAAACAACATGGGTTGTTGTGGCATTTCATGCTTTCTAGATAAAACCCCAAAATACTGGCATGTATCACAAGTTTTACAAAAACCATAACAATCCTTAAAGAGGCTAGGCAGATATAAACCACAATCTAAGATTTTCCTAGCAGTTCTCTTTACCCCAAAGTGACCACCACATAACAAAGAATGACAAGATGTTATAACAGAAGAAATTTCATCATCCGGCATACATCTCCTAATGACTTGGTCACTACAATGCCGCCACAAGTAAGGAGGATCCCACAAATAGTATTAAGCTTCATGTTTCAGCTTTTGTTTCTGAAAATAAGACAAAGAATCAGGTAAGACTCTAGCAGCAAGATAATTCACAATATGAGCAAACCATAGGTCATGAAGTGTAATAGCAAGGAGATCGGCATCAGGAAAACCATCACAAGAAACTTCAACATCAACTAATCCCTGTGTAGCAAGGGGCAAGTGGCTTAGATGATTAACAACAATATTTTCTGCACCTGCCTTGTCCTAAAACTCTATGTTAAGTTCTTGAAGTAGTAGCATCTACCTTAGCAACCAAGGCTTAGAATAAGTCTTCCTAGAGAAGAACTTGACAGCAGAATGATCAGAATAAATAATCACTTTAGAATTCACTAGATAAGACCTAAACTTCTCAAGAGCAAAAATAATTGAAAAGAGCTCTTTCTCAGTAGTAGTGTAATTGATTTGAGCCTTATCCAATGTTTTAGAAGCATAAGCAATAACACAAGAGATCTTACCAATTTTTTGACCTAGAACTGCACCAACAGCACTATTGGAAGCATCACAAAGCTCAAAATCAAGATTCCAATTAGGAGTAATGAGTATAGGTGGAGAAATAAGTCTAGACTTAATTTCATCAAAAGCCAATTTTCATGCATCATCAAAGATGAAATCCACATCTTTTTGGAGAAGCTTAGATAAGGGACAAGCTATTTTACTAAAATCCTTAATGAATCTTCTATAAAATCCAGCATACCCCAAGAAAGATCTAAGTTCTCTTAAGTTAGAGGGATAAGGAAGAGATGAAATTACTTCAATTTTAGATTTGTCAACTTCTATACCCCTCTTACTTATCAAGTGGCCTAAGACTATTCCTTGATCTACCATGAAGTAGCATTTCTCAAAATTTAGCACAAGGTTCTTTTGCACAGACTTTTCTAATGCTCTCTCTAAATTCAGCAGAATTCTTCAAGAGAATTCCCATATATAGAAAAATCATCCATGAATACCTCAATACCTTGTTCAAGTAAGTCACTAAAGATGGAGAGCATGCATCTAAGAAATGTCCCAGGAGCGTTGCATAACCTAAAAGGCATCCTTCAGTATGTAAATGTCCCAAATGGACAAGTAAATGGTGTCTTTTCCTAATCCTCCGGTGTAATAGGAACCTGAAAATAACCAGAAAAACCATCAAGGAAACAATAATGAGATTTACATACCAATCTTTCTAACATCTGATCTATAAAGGGGAGCGGAAAGTGGTTCTTCCTAGTTGCTTCATTCAACTATCTAAAGTCTATACAAACTCTCCAAGAGTGTTGGACTCTTGTTAGAATGAGTTCATTCTTCTCATTTCGCACAACTGTTATTCTACTCTTTTTTTGAACAACTTGAACCAGACTGACCCACTCGCTATCTAAAATAGGATATGTGATCCCTACACTCAAGAGTTTGGCGACCTCCTTCTTAACTACATCTAAGATGAGAGGGTTGAGTCTACATTGAGGCTGTCTCACAGGTTTAGAACCCTCATTCAAAAGTATTTTGTGGGTGCATATAGTTGGGTTAATACCTGGAATGTCACCTAAAGTCCACCCTATTGCCCTCTTGTGTTTTTTCAACACATGGAGTAAACTTAACTCCTCAGATGTACTTAAGGAACTAGAGATAATGGTAGGTAATTGATCATGTTCAGTAAGAAAAGCATACTTAGGGGAAGGGATTTTAAGTCAAGTTCAGGGGGTTGCACAATTGAAGGTAAAAGTTCTTTCAACTCAAGTGCTCCAAGAAACTTCCCTTTCTTATGAGAATCCCCAATATTGTTAGATTGAAGGTATGTCCCCCTTATTCAAATGTGGATTAAGATTATGGTTTATTCACAAAGTAACCTTGACTACCACCTACATCATTCAGAGAGTGAAATATATAAGAGGTAGCATCTTGAAATGGAATGCAACAATTTAGTAATTAATTAGAACTGAGTTTCTCCCTTATTATGGTCTTGACATGTGGTTGACCATTTTGTCCAGAATTTTCAGCAAGGAAATTTATGGCTTTTGACCTGCTAAGTTCATTACCAAAAGGAAAATGTAAGTATTTAAATAATTAGAAATAAGTGAGGTTACCTATACAATCATCCTTAAGGTTAGGAGAAGTTTGAAACTTGTAAGATGGAGGAATGTGAAGCTTAAACCCATGAATTGTACTTGTGCCATCAGTAGCACATTAATTTCTTTCCTCATGTTCAACAATGACTCCATTTGTTTCCATAGGAGCAGATTCTGTGCTAATGGATGTTGCTTCACTTCCAAAAGTGGAATCCACTTCTCTAACATTCTCAAATTCTGCAAAGCTACACAATAATTCTTTCCCAATACCATGATGACTATCAAATGAAGATATAGTACTACTAAGGTTAGAAAAATCAAAAATAAAAGGATTGGAAGTGGAACGTGAGCTATCAATTGACATGCAATCAATACTACACACATCATCATCACAATCAATATAGGGAGAAGAATTTGAACTAATGGTAGCGCATACATCATCATAACAATCATTTTTCACACACAATGAGAAAGCAAACTTATCAATTGCCTCTTCCAAGGCCAAATCAATCAAATTCAAGCCAAGAAGGAAGTAGTCCTCAAATGGGTGATTCATAGCTTCATAAACATTGAATCGAATGACATGATCAGATACTTCCATAGTTATATACCCATCCTTTATGCTAATGATAGTATTAGCTGTTCACATGAAAGGCCTACCCAAAATCAATGGTTCCTCAAATGAGACCTCAATAGACATGTCTAGGACATAAAAATTAGCAGAAAACACTAAGTCTTTGACCTTGAGCTATAAGGTTTCCTAGTGGTGCGATCAACTAGTTATAGGATGACACTAGTAGATTTGATGTTTGTGAGCCCAAAGGAGGTGTAAATAGAGTAGGGTATGACATTTATAGCAGCTCCTAGATCAAGGACAACATTACTAAAAGGTATGGTACCTATAGTGCATGGAACAGTAAATGAGTTAGGGTCTTTACATTTAATTAGAAGATGGGGTTTAAACATAGCAAACACAATAGGACTCAACTGAACACACTCATTGGATTTACATTGATGCTTTTAGGTACACAAAGCTTTCAAGAATTTAGTATAAGTAGGCATTCCTTTCAACACATCAAGCAAAGGCAAATTAACTTCAATCTTACTGAAAAAATCCATCATATCAAGAAATTTCTTTTCATTTGAAACCTTCTTGCTAAGCATATATGAATTAGGAAATGGAATTTCAGAGAGATTTACCTTTTAACCTTCCCCTTTGATTTAAGAAGAAGAAGTTGATGGGTCAACTACCTTAGTATTTATTGAAGTTGACACTCCTTGCTTGCTATCCATATTTGAATTTGGAGAAGAATGCCTTTGTTGAAGCTTTTGTTCAGCCATACTCTTAGATTTTCCAATAGCAAGGTGAGAGCTTTGATTAGAACTATCACTACCATCTATATCTTCCACTTGTGGTTGTAATGGAACCTCAGCATCTTTATTGTGCCTATCACAAGAATGCATTCTAGATTTGAAACTCTTAACATTTTCTTCAAATTGGACTTATTTACCACTTCTCAAGGAGATAGCATGTACATCCTTAAGATTGATCATATTGTTGAAAGGCAACCCTTGTCCACTTTTAGCTTGTTTCTCATTGAGGCTATCAAACATTTGGGTGACAAATGATGTAAGATTAGCATTCTTAGAATCCAACAACTCTAACTTATTAAAGATTGTGTCAAACTTAGTTCCAATGTTAGAAACTTTAGAATTGGTTTGAGCTTTCTCTTCATCAAATCTTGAGGCTGTCACCCATAGAAGATGACACATTGTTCATACACTTGAGAAGTTGAGAGATGTCATCTTTAGTAGCATGGGATTCAGGTATAGCAACCACTGTTTCTTGGGGATTAGATTGGTTTGAAGGTCCTTGATTTGAAGAACTCCTTTGAAATTGATTTAGGTTCCTCCAACTAAAGTTGGGATGGGACCTCAAACCCTCATTGTATGTGTTGGAGTAGGGATTCTAAGGTCTTTGATTTTGTTCTTGTCTCCCTTGAAAAATAGTCGAGACCTCCCCAAATTGGTGTGGGCAATTAGGAGCAATATGCATGTTAGAGCTGCATATGTCACAGCTAGGAGCCACTAGAGCTTGAGAATGTGACCCATGAATGTTCACATTATTTAGATGGGCCATGAGCTTATTGAGGTCAATTCTCATATCTGTCATTTGGGATGATAAATTATTATACTCCCTTGAAGATCCTAAAGCATATGATACCTCATAGACTTGTCTACCATCCAACCGTTCAAATTGTTGATCATTACTAGCTATCTTCTCAATTAAAGGCCATGCTTCTTCAGGTGTAAGCAATTGAATAGTGCCTATATAAGATGAATCAAAACTCTTCCTATCTGGAGGAAGCAACCCACTATGTAAATATTTCACCAATCGAGCTTCTGGGATTTGATAATGTGGACACTTGGCAAGGAGTTCTTGAAATCGATACCAATACTAAAAAATATTTATGGAGGCCTTGTTTAGCACCGAAGATTTCCTTAGTGAGAGATGTTATCCTTGAAGAAGGGAAGTATTTTTCCAAAAAGGCATTCTTTAAGGTGTCCCAAGAGGCTAAGGCATTAGGATTGTGGTGAGGTAGCATCAAGAACCATTCCTTAGCTTTGTTTTCCAGTGTAAAATGAAAAACTTTCTGGCACATCTCTTATAGATCAACCCCCAGTGGTTTCATGGAGTTGCACACAATGTACATATTCCTCAAGTGCCTGTTAGGGTCTTCTGTAGGTAAACCATGAAATTTTGGTAAGTGACTCAACAAAGGACCTTTCAACTCAAAATTAATATTAAATTTAGGACACGAGAGGAAAGGATTAATAATATCAGAAGAAGATGTAAGATCTTTGATAGCTCTACGCTCCCCATTGGGTAGAGGTATGCCTTTTGGAGGAGGAATTGGATCCATGGCAAGATGGCTATCTACAATGAACGAAGAGCTAATATGAGAAGAATTATCATAAGTATATGCAACAACTTCGTGTCAATGACTTGTCCAAGCCCTACATTAGATGATTCAGCTTTCTTACCTTTCTTAAGCAACCTAATTGTCTTGTTAATATCTTTATCTAAAGGCATAAGTTCAGTTTTCTGAGATCTAGTCATGCATAGTAAGGAGACTTACTTAGACACACAAATTACAGCAAAGTAATTAGTCAAATGGTCAATTGAAGAAGGGTTCCATACAGCAAAAATTAGCAATTTGCAGGAAACCAAGTTAAAAGGTTAACCAAAAGCAACAAAATTTAAGTGTCTACAGAGTAAGACCAGTTTTAGCCATAACAAGTCAAGTCCAACACAATGTGACAAGAGGCAAATAGGAGTTGTAAGGTAAGAATTCACCTTTTAGGAGAACAAGTTGGTATATAAGTGAAGTAGTACCTCAAATTGCAAGTATATAAGTAGAGTCACTGGAAGCACAACTTACAGAATGTGATAGCTACCTGAAATCTCAAGTTGCAACCAACAACATTCCAAGGATGAAGAATGCAAAGTTGCTTACCACAAAACAATAGTAAACCATACAATGGCCACTAAGAACATGATAGCAAAGCAACAAAATGCAAATTTCTTTTTGTTTGTTTTTCTAAAGATGCAAACGTAATGCAAAACAACTATGCACATGAAAAATGACCTAGACCACTATTAAAGACTCCAACAATTAACAATTAAGACAAACTCAAAAACATACTAACAACCAAGCTAAGACACACTATGACAACTGAAAAAAACACTTAACTACTTAAAACCTTGGCAATCATCCTCCCCGGCAACGACGCCAATTTGATGAACCCATGTCGTGTGAGTTCACAAAATAAACCTAGGTTTGAAAATGTAGCGTAGTAGCTCAGCCTAGGTCATTTTTACGAGGAGATTAATTTCCAAGTTTCTAAGTATTAAAGTGATAAAAAACCTTAAAGTTGTGAGAAATCATTTTGAGGATTTGATTTTTAAACTAATGAAATAATTTAAGCTAGAGCAATATTTTTTTATTTTTAAAACAAAGAAGCAAACGGAATTAAAATTAATAATAGCAACGAAGTAAATTTAATAAACTAGAATAATAATCAAATGTGATTCCCTAGAGATGAGGTTTTAGTCTTCCTTACTTGCTAATGATTTAAATTCCATAATGAGTCAAGAGGATGGAACTAAGCTACCATTAGCTCCATACTTGCAACAATCATTTAATTCATTCTACCAAAGCAATTAAATGAATATCACCAAATAATTCAGACTCAAGGACATGAATAATAAACTTCTAATTCTAGCTTGTAATTACCATTACAAAAGTTCAAAGCATTCAGTTTAGTCATTTACAATCCACTTAACCAAGTTGGAATAAACAACTCAACCTACTCCTAATTTGAATCATACAAAGCTTAATTAATCAACTCTTAGCTCAACCACCAAGTTTATTCACTTAGCAAAGAACAATCTAGATCATAATCACATACTTTACCAAGCCATACAATTACGAAATAGAAAGAGAGCTTAAGGAATTCAATTGAAGTTTAGAAGCTCAAACCATTACCCAACTCAAAGAAATCACCAATACTTTAGCTACTCTTGGAAGAGGAGGAAGATAAAGCTTGATGGATAGAGAAAGAATCAGCCAAAGAGAACTAAGATGCAGCACCGGACAGCCCTCTAATTCTTTTTATACCAGCACCTCCTTCTCCCTTTCACACACAGCCGCAATCTCTAATTCTCCATTCTTCATTTTAGTGCTCCCCTTTTTCCAATCAGCCGCCACTCTCCTCCCTTCCTTTATTCGCTGCTGCCCTTCTCATGGTCAAGCTAACCCTTTTTTTTAATTGCTCCCTTTTGATCCAGGTCTCACTTTTCTCTTTTCTTGAATTCAGTCCACCTAGCTTCTTCTTTAATCCATCGGTTAACCATGCTTTTCCTCATTCAACAATTTTGGCTCCTTTTCCAATTTCTTCATTTATCCCAATAACTTGGTCAGCTCCCCTCTTCCTTTCTATTAATTTGGTCTCCTCTTGGTTTGGTTCAGCTTGCTTCTCTTCTCCAATTTGGTTTAGCTGTTCCTTCAATTAAATATTCCCTTTTGGTTGACCCTCTTTTTCTCTCAATTCACCAACTCGGTTTAGCCCCTTATTTCTATTCAACAATTTCGGCTGCTCTCTCTATTGGTTCAGCAATCACTCATGCTATTTCCACTTTTCATTTCAGTTCAACAACGTTAATTCCTCTACAAAATAACTCAGTCGCCTCCCTTCAATTCCTTTGAATTGTGTTTAGGTTAAATGAGTAGCTTGTGGCATGTTTAGATATGAGGGAAAATTCTGTTTTAACCATTAGACATAAAATTGCAACCACCAAACAAGGCCCTTACTCATTTAACCTCCTCTTAGAAACAAATGTGAAAATATATTCTGTACTTGTGATGTTCCACTCTTGTCCTTCATTAAGCTCCAAAATAACATCTTTGACATTAACCACTCAAGTTATGCCACATCATCACCTACAAAATTATAGTCACAAAGGTAATATATTTTGCTCACAATTAAAGAATAATGGGACCAAATATTAATTAAAAATATAACAATTTAACTAACATAATTCCCACATTATTCTTTCACTACAATCTCACATTATCACTTGATTATGCCTAAAATATTCAATTAAGTCCCATAAAAGCCTAATATTGATTAATAAAAATATATAAATATTGAGCTCCATCAATACTTATAGAAGATGTTTCAAGATGTTGACCCATAGCATAACATGAGCCAATGATCAAGTCAAAAGTTCAAACCCCTTTGCCTCTGTCCCCTCTCCCTTAAGTCAACCAAGAAGGCTTTTGGGGAACCAAAATATCTGCATCATCATCATTTTCCAATCTTTCTCTCACTCTCCATGTTCATCCAAGCTTGAAAAGGAAAGAGAAAGAAAATTCAAGGTAAATTGCTCTATTTGACCTTGGAAGTGATCTTGAATGCTCAAGTCCTCTTCTTTAATTCTGTTCATGTTGATGAGAGCTTTAATTCTATAGTTTTTTTTAAAGAAGATGTTTGAGTGCTTGAGAAAATTTGAAGATTGAAGAATCAAGGAACAAGTAAGAGGAAGTAAAAGAGGTGAAGGATAGCTTCCTTTTGATATATATATGTTGTGGTCATTGATTGAGCTTCAAAAATTCTTGATTTACCCTTTTTTTTGTATAATTAG
The DNA here is from genome assembly GCA_963242795.1 of Inga leiocalycina. Lineage (NCBI taxonomy): Eukaryota > Viridiplantae > Streptophyta > Magnoliopsida > Fabales > Fabaceae > Inga > Inga leiocalycina. The sequence goes on from OY725332.1 coordinate 32,500,382, forward strand.
GGTCTTAGAGGATTCATAGTATTGTGATGGTTGAAATGGTGTTTTGTGTGGTGTCTTGGACAATGGAAATGGTTTGGCAATGTTGGGACTTTAAGTTATGGTTTTGTATTGCAATGTGGTTAAAATAGGACATGTATAGATCTGATATGAATTTGGCTGTTTTAGTGTTTCTATTGGTTCCCTTGTGAAAATTATGTGAGAGTAGGTTTGGTTGTGAATTTTGGAGTCATTGGACACTTTGGTTGAAAACTATAAATTCTGGAAAATTTCCAATTGTATAATATTGTGCAAGGGACCAAATTTGCATGTTGATTTGAAATAGAAAATGATACTAAAGTATTGTAAAACTTTCCAGTTTTCTAGTTCACATTGCACGCTTTTTGTTGATATAAAGTTTAGGTCATTTTGATGTATGTGCAAGAAGTTATGGTCATTGAAAATCAGTTAGGGAACAGGCCAAAGGTTGGCCGCCACCCAAGGATGTTGGCCACGACCCAAAACCTTCTTACCAGTTCTTAGTTGCAGCCTAAAGGGTGTTGGCAGTGGCCCAAAACTCTTTGACATGTTTTTGGCCAAGACCCAAGGATGTTGGCTGTGGCCTAAAAGTTTCTAACTTGTTTTTGGCCACGGCTAGAACATCTTAGCCGCAGCCCAAAACTTTTTGATAATCTATTGGTCATAGCCAGTAGATGGCTTGGTTGTGGCCAACCCTTCAAAAATGAAATTTTAAACTTTTGAAAGGTGGAATTTAGTTAAGCCTTTCTTAACCCTTTAGGCATTTGTTTAGGATTCTAGTAAACACATAAAGGTCTTAAATGACAACCAAGTTTAAGTGATTTGGAATTAAGAACTTGGAATAGAGATTAATATGTCATCCTTGATTATTGTTTTTAGTATTTAATATTTGCTCTGTACATGATCAACTGATGCCAGAGTATATCTGGAAAGAACAAGGTAGTGACACTTTCTCTTATACTCTGTGTAATGCAATATATGTATGTCTTATCATTGAACTGTATGGATTACCAATATTGTGATGTATGTTGTTGTGAAAGCTATGTGTATATAGCGGTGAGTGCTGTCAATTGTGACGTTGGTCACGCATCATATGTATACAACCATGAGTGCTATCGTTTGTGATGCTGGTCATGCATCATATGTATACAACTACGAGTGTTGTCATTAGTGATGAAAGTTATGCATCACTATGATCGTTGCTACTTGGTGATTTGATTTCATGCAATATGATTATATATTGTATGAATGATTTGTTACTACTGGGATTCTTTAATACCATGGTGTTACTAAGGGTCATTATTTAGCACAAAGAAACCTTAAAACAATCATTGCCTCGAGTTTCCATAACCCCACAAAATGAACTTTTCTAATTAGTACTTACTGCAATAGAAATGGTTGGGATTAAAGATCAATACTTATCTCATCATCTCATGCCTCTAATCATTCTTTACATCATCTAAGAACATTTAATCAAAATTTCAATCCTTTAATCAAAATGTTTTAAATTTCAAGGTATTTCCTAAGGGTCACCCATCCAAGCATTTCTCTTTCCTGACCATGATTAACCGAGGATTCCAATGAGATCCAGGGCATCAGTGTTAGTGTGATGACATTTATCACTGGGTGCCAATAGCCCATATATACCTCAATCCCAGTATGACATGTCAGCCTCCCCAGATATGCTTGGTACTATTCCCACAGGGAAATATAAACAGTACCAGCTTCTCAGGGTAGGGATCTAAACCGCATTCTATCTCAATATCAAGAGCTCTAGAGTTAGCAATAGAATCTAAATCCTATGCTACCTCACAAATCTCTAAAGCCTCAATACCACTAGCGATGAAATCTTTAGCCATCAAGCTTACTGTCACCAGAGCTCATACCCCTTTTCCCTTGGGATATTCATCATCATAGCTCCGCTTCTTCCTCTGTATAGACCTCTACCCTTTCTTTGAATAGACTGATTAACAGACAGGGGTGGTCTAACTCTTTAGTTTTCTCTTCTATTTGTAACTACCAGTCATACTAGCACTAATAGATGATCACTATACTATTCACATGAGCAGAGAATATAACCTATAGTTAAAAGTTTTTTAGGAGCAATTTTACCATAGATGCAATCAAAACATAGCAATTTCACCCTAACCATTAGTCAAGGTTAAGTTTGACTATTAAATGACATGTGGCACTCAACATGGCATTCTATAAACCACTTCATCACCACATATCACTTAATCAGTATGTTTATTTTGACGATTGAGTGAGGTAATCATGCAATTTGAGGAAAAATTACGCTATTCACTGACGCAGACTTAAAATAGATGTTTGGTGTGACGATTTGGAAGATAGGCTTCGTTTAGTAAGTAATGTTTTTTTAAGCTTGAAAATATAGCTTTTGGAACCATTGATTAGTTTTTAACTACTACCTGTGCATTTATTAGGCTTATATGTGTATATATAATAATAATATTGATTAGAGTATTTTCATATCTTTAGAGATCAATAAGGTACTTAAAATCACTTTTAATCATAAAACTTCTTTTTTTAAAAATGTTCTAAATAATTTTCTCTTTCTTTAAATAGTAATCTTCTGCTAGTTAGAGAATACTTTGGGATAAGAGCTTAGGCAAGTTTTGAGTTTTGTCAATATATGACTATAGAAATGTAGAGAATAATTAATAATTAATTTTAATTAGTTTATATTTATTATTTGGTTGTTTTATGATTTTATAATCAATTTATCTTATAAATAAGTCATAAAAACCACTTATGTAAAAGCCAAGCCAAATACTTTTTACTTTCATAAAAACACTTATCCAATAGGCAATCCAAACATTAATCATTTGACCCAATCTTACTTTTTCCCAATCTTAAGATTTTTTAAGTCAAAGTAGAAATAAGCCACTTTTCCTACTGCTATTCCAAACACACCCAATATCACACCTAGCAAAATTAGAAAAAAAGGCCACACCCTTTACCACTCTCCCTCTCATCACAGTAACCTAAACTTAAGGGTGTGTGGTATTGTATGTGGTGTAGCAAGATGTACCAAGACTTGAACTTCACCAACAAGAAGACAAATAGGGAGATTCTGGTGCTTGGGGTGGCTCGTATGAAGAAGGTGGAGATGGAGGGGGCTGAGATAGGCTAGTCACCGAGAGCGAGAATTGCAAGTGCTGTTCCAACTGCACCTACGCCCCCTTCAACATACTACAAGTGAAGCAAGCCAACATAGACCAGAACACAAGTAGAGATCTAAGATTAGAAAGCCTTGACTCTTCCTCTATTCACATCTATGCTTCCCCTGCCGTTGTTCTCTCCTTGTAATCATCCATAGCTTTGATCTTATAATGGGAAGGCAAGGAAATAACATTTGAAATAGATAAAGACATTAGAACAACGATAAATTATAAAGTAGAGCACCTTAAGAGAATCAATGTTTTAGATTTTGATATGGGTCATTTCCAACTGATCGATTTTCGTTTTGGAGACTCATATAACCCCCAAAAACACTATGGAAGTGTCTAAATGGTGTATTTGGAATTGTAGAATTTGACATTTACCTTGATCTTCTATGACCTGTGCTATAGCACATTTGGAAAGAACCAAGTAGTGATACTTTCTCTTATACTATGTGTAATGTACTGTATATGTGTTTGTAAATCTATTTTGTGATGACTTCTAATGGTGCTACGGTTATAGCTTGTGATAGATGTTGTTATACAGCGAAAGCTATCATTTACAGCGTAAGTTGTCATTATTGTAGTTACAGCGTAAGCTGTCATGATTGTGATTACGGCGAGAGCTGTCGCATTATGTATATAGCTGTGAGTGCTATCGTTTGTGGTAAAAGCCATGTATCTTTATGCTATTGCTACTGCTGTTTGTGATTTACTTACATGATGTATGCTTATATATTATATGAGTGACTTGTTACTATTGAGATTCTTTTGAATCACATTCTTTCCATGAACTGACCTACATATAGGGCAAGCGACTCCAAAGGGAAGCGGACAACCAAAAGTGGCTTGGACTCCTTAGAGATCTTTGTTGTTGGGTGTTGTTATCCATTTTGATTTGGGATTACTATATATTTGTGGAATGATTTTGGGTAATCTGCTACATAGGAAACTATAAACCCTTAGTAAATGAATGAAACCAGGGGATTGCGAGGATTTGTTTTGTACACTCTAATATGTATGAATGCAATTTAACTGCACAATGTAATAATTATATTCGAAACTTAAAGTTGAGGCTAGAATAGGAATGAAATTTCAAAATATTTTTTGAAAACCCTACCATATGGAAGGGAGTTTAAAATGAGTCTAACTATATGTCAGTCTCTAATTCATTTTAATTACTCCTTTTCGAATCATAGGTATGGTTTTTGAGGCAGGGGGTTACATTTTGGTATCAGAGCTGTAGTTTCTAGCAAGGGTAGAAGTTGCTAGGATGGCTCCCTTAGTCTTGGCTATAGGGATAGAAGATGATTTACGAATGATTATTGTATACACGTGTTTGTTTTGGTAATGTGGATATATATGAGATATGTGGATATATATGTATACCTATTTGTGATATTGATGGGGTAAGTTATTTGTAGAATGAAGAAAACAAAAGGTTGCCCTAGAGTACAGCAGATAGACCTTGAGGTAGAGGTGGTCAGTGATAATCCACTGGACCCTATGCAAGAATTGATGGGTCTGATTAAAGATTAGAGGGATATGATTGCTAAGTTGGGAGAAGAACTCATAGAAGAGAAAGCTAAACGACATGAGGGAAGGAGTCAGTCTATATTGGAAGAGACCCAAGAAGAAACAGAACAAGAAGAAACCGCAGAAGGATTTACACAACAAATAGAATCACCTCCTCATACTGGACCAAACCAAGAATCACACAGGGTTCCAGTTAGAGAAGAAAGGGATCTTCAATATTGGGTTTCAAGATTCTGCAAGCACTTACCTCCAGTGTTCAGAGGGAGGTTTGATCCCCTAGCAGCCGATGACTGGTTGAACCGGCTAAAGAAAATTTTTGAAGTTATAGAATGCCCGAATGAGGTGAAGGCTCACCTGGCTATATACAAGCTAGAAGGGGATGCGGATCATTGGTGGAGGAATATAGCCCTAACACTGTAGAGCAGAAATGTGCCACTGACTTGGGAACTGTTCCAGCAACAATTTAATGAGAAGTATTTTCCCAAGTCAGTACGGCTTGAGAAGGAGATTGAATTTCGTTCTATTAAGCAAGGTAACATGGAGACTTTTGACTCTTATCTGTCTCATTTCATCTGGTTGTCCAGGTATTCCTCATATCTACAACAAAATGGATGATGAGGAGTGAAGTTTTGATATGCTAATACGTGGGTTGAGGCTGGAATTAAGGAAAAGGTTAGCCACCCACTGATTCACTGAATTCAATAAAGTAGTCGAGGAATACAGGATCACCGAGAACAATTTGAGAGATTTATATCTGGCCAAGGCTGTTGGTAAACATAATGAACCCAATAAGGGTAATACTTCCTAAAAGCGGAAGGGTCAGGGATTTTCTTCATCCAAAGGAAGTGATAAAAAGCCCTATCAGTTTAGAGTCATGAACAGCAGAGACCTCCTACATTATGGATATGCCCTCTTTGCAACTAGCCATATCATGGCAAAACTTGTGAGGGTCTGGTGATATGTTTTAACTGCAAGTAACCTAGGCATATTTTGAGTAAATGCAAATAGCCCCGACCATAGCAGAGACCGAGGACTCAGGGGAGAGTATTCGCCATGAAATGTGAGGAAGCTCGAAAGTCCCCTGATTTGATTCAAGGTAATATAATTCTCAATGGTAACTTGTTACAAGCGTTATTTGATTTGGGTGCAAGTCACTCTTTTATTGCTTATGATTGTATGGAACGCCTGGGCATGCATGTGCATAAGTTGCTATTTCATTTGATAGTCTCAACCCCAATGGGTGTCAAAGCCTTGACCACTGAAGCTTATTTAAATTGTGTCATAACCGTGGGAGGCACCAATCCGTTGTGGATTTGATTTGTCTGCCGCTTTATCAATTAGAAGTCATTTTGGGTTTTGATTGGTTAACGACAAATAATATGTTGCTTGATTTTGGAAATAAGAGGATATTGTATCCTGCTTCTCAAAGTATTAAGGATGTGAATGCTAATATGAATTTCCTCTCTACGGCTAAAGCTAGAAGTACTTGGAGAAGGGTTGCCAGGGGTATATAGTGTTCTTTTCTGTACAAGGAGAGACCAAAGAAACTTTTAGTAGTATACCCATGGTACAAGAATTTCCTGAGGTATTTCTGGATGATCTTAGCAGATTGCTTCTTGAACGGGAAGTTCAATTCCCAATCGAGATTATGCTTGGAGTTGGTTCTATATCAAAGGCCCTATACCACATGGCCCTAAATGAAATTGCAGAATTGAAGAAGCAAATTGAAGACTTGTTTGAGAAGGGGTTTATTTGACCCAGTGTGTCATCGTAGAGAGCTCCAGTGTTATTCATTAAAAAGAAAGACAGAAATCTACTTATGTGTTGATTATAAAGAGTTCAACAAGATTACCATCAAGAACAAGTACCCTCTCCCAATAATTGATGACCTTTTAGATAAACTATCTGGGTCATATGTGTTTTTGAAGATTGATCTAAGGTTGAGATATTAACTGCTGCGTGTGAAAGTAGAAAATGTTCTGAAAACTCCTTTCAGAATGAGGTATGGGCATTATGAGTTTCTAGTGATGCCATTAGGGCTAACCAATGCACCTGCGGTATTCATGGATTACATAAACTATGTCTTTCATCAGTATCTAGATCAGTTTGTTGTTGTATGTATTGATGATATTTTGATATACTCCAAGAGTAGGGAGGAGCATGAGCATCATTTGAGGATTGTGTTGAACATCTTGCGTGAGAAGAAGCTTTATGCCAAATTGAGTAAATGTGAGTTTTGGCTACTAGAAGTAAAATTCTTAGGCCATGTTATCTCCCAAGAAGGGGTCTTTGTGGATCCCAGCAAGGTAGAAGCAGTACTGGACTAAAAAAGGCTAGAAATTGTTGCTGAGGCACGCAGTTTTCTGGGTCTTGTGGTTACTACCAGAGATTCATTCAAAATGTCTCCTGTATTGCTTTGCTAATGACCAAGCTCACGAGAAAAGATCAGCCATTTGTGCAAGATGAGAAATCTAAAAATTGCTTTGTGGAGCTGAAGGAGAGACTGACTATGGCACCTATGTTGATTATACCTGATCCTAGACTTATGTTATGTATAGCATGCGAGTAAGCAGGGATTAGGGAGTGTCCTTATGCAGCAGGGACGTGTAGTGCCCTATGCCTCTCGATAGCTTAAACCTCATTAAATGAATTTTCCCATCCATGATCTAGAGCTTGCAGCCATTATGTTTGCTTTGAAACTTTGGCGACAATATTTGTATGGTGTGATTGTAGAACTGTACTACGACCATAAGAGTCTCAAGTATTTGTATGATCAGAAAGAATTGAATATAAGACAGTGTCGTTTGATAGAGTTGTTGAAAGACTACAACCTGAAAATCAAATATCATCTGGGTAAGGCAAATATAGTCGTGGATGCTCTTAGTTGAAAGATGGTACTTGTGGTAGCAATGATGATACAAGAAAGGAAGTTGATATAAGACTTTCGAGATTTGAATTTGTCAAACCAGATCATCTATGCCAACTACAATGTTTCTAAAGGGGAAAGTTATCTAAGAGATGATATTGAAGAAGCTTAATGGCAGGATAGTCAGATGTAGTTAATTCGGGCTAGAATCGAATAGGTAGAAGCTTGGGACTATGATTTGTCGCCTAGTAGATTGGTTCGTTACCAAAAGAGAATTTGTATCCCATTTAAGGAGGAGTTGAGGCAACAGATTCTTGACGAAGCACAGAAGAGCTGATACACTCTTCATCTGGGTATGACCAAAATCTATCATAATTTGAAGAGTGATGTGATGAAATATATGGCACGATGTCTTACCTGCCAAAGGGTAAAGATTGAACACTAGAGCCCGCCAAGGTTGTTGCAGAGTCTTGAGATTCCAGAATTGAAATAGGAAAGCATGGCCATGGACCTTGTTATGGGATTGCCCATAATCAAGAATTATGATGCAATATGGGTAATTGTAGACTAGTTAACGAAGTCAGCACACTTCATATCTATTAACGCTAGTTACTCTCAGGACAAGCTAGCAGAGATTTATATCTAGGAGATTGTGAAGCTCTATAGTATACTGAGGAATATCATTTTCGACTGAGATCCCTGATTCACTTTGAGATTCTGGAGGGCATTGTATGAGGCCCTGGGAACTCAATTGAGATTTAGTATAGCCTATCATCCTCAGACGGATGAACAGCCAGAGAGTACTATTCAAATGCTAGAGGATATGCTATGAACTTGTGTCCTTGATTTTACTGGGAATTGGGACTACTTTCTTCCACTTGCTAAGTTTACCTAAAATGATAGCTATCATGCAAGCATTTAGATGGCCCCATATGAAGCGTTGTATGGGAGGAAGTGCCAATTACCCTTGTGCTGGAATGAGTTATCTAAGAGGAAGCTGTATGGGTTGGAGCTTGTTGATCAAACCTCAGCATAGATTCAAATCATTTGTAAGAGGCTTCTTGTAGTACAGAGTCGACAAAAAATCTATGCTGACAAGAGGTGACAGCCTCTAGAGTTTGAGGTTGGTGACCAAGTGTTCTTGAGAGTGTCACCAGTTACTGATATCGGGAGAGCTATCAAGCGGAAGAAGCTGAGCTTGAGATATATAGGTCCTTTTGAGATTCTTGCAAGAATTAGGCCTGTTGCTTATTGAGTAGCCCTACTGTCACACCCCACCAGCCCATACACACGGCTCCACCGTGGCCCTCATCGATGGCGGGGGACTCACAAGAGTCCCTCGCTCCCCAAGCGAGGTTTTTCGCCTCCGTGGGGATCGAAGCCACTACCTGGGGGTAAGTAGCGCCTCAATGCATCCCCACTACCACTTGAGCTACCTAGCTCAAGTGGTAGTGGGGATGCATTGAGGCGCTACTTACCCCCAGGTAGTGGCTTCGATCCCCACGGAGGCGAAAAACCTCGCTTGGGGAGCGAGGGACTCTTGTGAGTCCGCCGCCATTGGTGAGGGCCACGGTGGAGCCGTGTGTGTGGGCCGGTGGGGTGTGACACCTACCCCCAAACTTGATCAGACTTTACGATGTGTTTCATGTTTCCCAACTAAAGAAGTACAAACTAGATCCATCTCACATTTTTGAATATGAAAAAGTCAAGTTACAAGACAACTTTACATATACGGTAGAGCCAGCGAGAAGAATGATGACTCAGACACCGAAACATTCCATTTGTGAAGGTGATCTGGAAGGGAAGGACTCAGAGGGAAGCAACTTTAGAAATGTATGTGCCTAAGGGTTATGCTGCCTAATTTTAGTTCAAATGATAGTAATAACTCAATTAGATGGTTAATAAAGTGGTTAGGAGTAGAAAGGAATGTGTTTACGGAGTCGAAATTGTAAAACCTCGATTTTCCCTGGAAGACACATAAATTTTGGCCAGCTCTAGAATTGGGTGTTAGAGTTGGATTTTCATTGATTTGATGGTTCCATTGAGTTCAGGAGGGAAAATTAGGTAGGGTTACAGTTGGTAACTTTTTAGGAAAAGGCCGAAAAAGCATAATTACCAAAATGCCCCTTAGACCCTTAAAGTGGGGCTGGCAAGGGTAAATTTGTAATTTAACATTGAATTTGATAATTCCCAATCCAGAAATGGATTCCTTAGGTGGAAATATGTTAGTTTAGCTCAGGTTAGAATTTCAAAAAAAGTGCAACCGAACTATGTATAGCAGGGCAGGGCCGAGTTCCTTGGGGTATTTTTATAAATTTTCATTATAGACTCATAAAACCCCCAGAAACACTATGGAAGTATCTAAATGGTGTATTTGGAATTGTAGGATTCGACATTTTCCCTGATCTTGAACTACTTGTGCCAGAGCAAGTTCGGAAAGAACCAGGTAGTGACTCTTTCTCTTAACCATGTGTAATGCACTGTATGTGTGTTGTATCAATGTTTTGTGATGATTTCTGATGCTGCTGCGGTTACAGCTGGTGATAACTGTCATTATACAGCGAAAGCTATCGTTTACAGCACAAGCTGTTGTTATACAGCGCAAGCTGTCGTTATTGTGATTACAGCGTAAGCTGTCGTGATTGTGATTATAGCGAGAGCTATCGCATTATGTATATAGCCGTGAGTGCTATCATTTGTGGTAAAAGTCATGTATCTTATCCTACTACTGCTATTGCTGTTTGTGATTTACTTACATGCTGTGTGCTTATATATTGTATGAGTGACTTATTACTACTGAGATTCTTTTTAATCTTATTCTTTCTATGAACTAACATACAGATAGGGCAAGTGACTCCAAAGGGAAGCGGACAACCAAGAGTGGCTAGGACTCCTTAGAGATCTTTGATGTTGGGTGTTGTTATCCATTTTGATTTGGTATTACTATATATATGTGGAATGATTTTGGGTAATCCCTTACATGGGAAACTGTAAACCCTTAGTGAATGAATGAAACCCGGGGGTTGTTGGGGTTTTTGTTATATACTCTGATATGTATGAATGCGATTCAACTGCACAGGGTAATTATATTCTAAACTTCAAGTTGAGACCAAAATAGGAATGAAATTTCAAAAGAGTTTGTGAAAACCCTACCGTTTGGAGGGGAGTTTAAAATGAGTTTAATTATCCATCAGTCTCTGATTTATTTTAATTACTCCTTTCAAATCAAAATTATGGTTTTCGAGGAAGGGGGTTACATATTTGATATGTGTATGCTTGTGTGATGATATGTGTTACTGCTTTGATGAATTGTATGAAACATATGTGAATGATTGAAGCTCTGTTTATACTTATGTTATGGCTATGAGTGTATTGTAAAGCATTGAGCATGCAAATGTCATTATGTTGGCGTGAATTTATGTAAGCAAGCATGTCATGCACCAAGCATTATCTTGCATATATATTGTTAGCATTATTTGTTATTGAGATTCTCTCGAATCTCACCCTTACCCAACAAAACATATACGTATGAAGCACAGAAAAGTAAGACATGAAGATGTGAAGGAAGAGATGTGATGGGGAATTGAAGAATGTTTCATGATAATTATTTATGTGTGAATTATCACTATATGAGAATACTTGTATAAACATGTATTGGATGGTGTGTATACGTATGTACATGTATATTCAAGGGAGAATGAGTAGAGAAATGAATAAAGAAGAACTCTAGTAATAAAGATTGAAAAAGTCCTGTGAATTAAATTAAGTAATCTGGTAATTAATGAATAGTAACCCTATGAGAGAAAGACTGAGTACATGTTTGGGGGGGCCTAATTAACATTTCCCCCTAAGCCGATAATGCTTTTGCAGTGCAATATAAAAGGGGTATATGGGACGGGTGTTACATATGTAGCCAGATCAAGAGGTATAGGGGACTTGTGGCACTAAATTGAGGAGACTCTGATAAAGTAGCTTTTAGGGTGGAATGATGTGGTGATCCCACCTAGCGTTCACTTATGGGTTGGCCTAATGACAAGGTGCCACATAGCACATAAGAATCACATGTGCAATTAGCCATTACAACTCACCGGTCCCTGGTCTAGGTATGTGTCAGATTTTGAAGAAGATTGAACATAAAAGTTAGAGGAAATCATCGGATTTCCTTCTGTTAAAGTAAAATTTAGTCAAAAAGGGAAAGGAACACTACTACAAACTTTACATTTAACGACCCTAAAGGACGTCCCTTTTTAAATTAGGGACGCCCAAAGTTCAATATTTAGCGGGAAACGTTGGCGCTGGTTGAATTTAAAAAAAAAAAAAAATTTGAACCACTTTAGACGTCCCCAGTCTAACTGGGGACGTCTAAAGCTCACTTTAGACGTCCCCAGTCTGATTGGGGACGTCTAAAGTGGTTCAAATTTTTTTTTTTAAAATTCAAATTTTTTTTTTAATACTTTAGAAGTCCCCAGTCGGACTGGGGACTTCTAAAGTGCCACTTTAGAAGTCCCCAGTCGGACTGGGGACTTCTAAAGTGCCACTTTAGACGTCCCCAGTCCGACTGGGGACTTCTAAAGTGCCACTTTAGACGTCCCCAGTCTGACTGGGGACGTCTAAAGTGGTTCAATTTTTTTTAAAAAAAATTCAAATTTTTTTTTAATACTTTAGAAGTCCCCAGTCGGACTGGGGACTTCTAAAGTGCCACTTTAGAAGTCCCCAGTCTGACTGGGGACGTCTAAAGTGCCACTTTAGAAGTCCCTAGTCCGACTGGGGACTTCTAAAGTATTAAATAAAAAAATTTGAATTTTAAAAAAAAAAAATTTGAACCACTTTAGACGTCCCCAGTTGGACTGGGGACGTCTAAACCTCACTTTAGACGTCCCCAGTTTGACTGGGGACGTCTAAAGTGAGCTTTAGACGTCCCCATTTTGACTGGGGACGTGAAAAAGCCTGTCAGACACCCATCCCATCAGCAGCAGGCCAGCAGCTTTATTTTCCTTCCCCAAGCTTCATTCCGTCTTCCCTCGTAAGCTTCGTTCCAAGCTGTCTTCCTCTTTCCCCTTTCCCTTGCTTCCTTTCCTGTCTTCCTTCCTCTTTCTCAGTTCGTTGCTACAACTCCCTTTCCCGTGCTTCCTTCCCTATCTGCCTTCCTCTTTCTCATAATCATATTTCTATTTTTCCCTCTCTCTTCTTTGACGAACACCATCGTTTGTGTCTCCCTTTCACAACTATCGTCTTCCTAGCTGGTGGCACCGTGAGTCATCTCCATTTTCGTCGTCCACAGGTTTGTTCCTCACTCCCACAACTTTGGATACAAATGATTGAACAAATGCTTGTAACTGTTAATTTAAATCAGATTATGAAACTGGAAAAACAGAGTAACTTGTATATGCATACTTTTAATCTGCTTCTAATTTGCTTGATATGGAAATGGACTGTCATTATTGCATACTTGTTTTTTTGGTCAGCAGACTTCAACACGGTGATGTATATATATAGACATGAGTTAAAAAAATGACAATGATACTTAGGAATGAATTTGCTTTGGCTTAGGTTAGTCTAGTTTAACTAGCGCCAATATGTTTATTAGATTGTTGTGTTGTGTTGTTATATAAAATGACAATGATACTTAGAGTTGTGTTGTTGTACATACTATTAGATTGTTGGATAACATGTTTATTAGATAGTGCTGAACTGCTCTTGTTTCCATTCTGGTTTATGCGATATTTCTTCTATCCAATTTCTGTAGTTTAAATTTGCTGGACAGTGATGTATATATAAAAGGCCATAAAAAAAACTTTAGATGTCCCCAGTGCAAACTGGGGACTTCTAAAGTGGTTCTGAACCACTTTAGAAGTCCCCAGTTTGCACTGGGGACTTCTAAAGTCCTGACTTTAGACGTCCCCAGTGCAAACTGGGGACGTCTAAAGTGGTTCTGAACCACTTTAGAAGTCCCCAGTTTGCACTGGGGACTTCTAAAGTCCAGACTTTAGACGTCCCCAGTGCAAACTGGGGACGTCTAAAGTGGTTCATAAACACTTTAGACGTCCCCAGTAACGACTGGGGACGTCTAAAGTCTGACCAAAAGACGTCCCCTATTTTAGGGACGTTATTGACAGTTTTTTCTACGACCCTCAGATAGACGTCTCTCTGTTTTCAGACGTTAAAAGGCCCAAAAAAGGGACGTTAAAAGCGTTTTTTGTAGTAGTGGAAAGAGAAAGATATCATCCTAAAACATGGCTATTTCCCTGACACCCCTCAGGCTTCCCTGATAAATTCCCTGATGAGTTAGTCAATCGGATTTTTAAAGAAGGAGCACCTGGTGTAATACCCTGACTTTTGAGACTTGAGCTTAGAGAATAAGCCTGAGATTAGTGGATTGCTAAGCCCGGTTTAGCAAGATCACAAATTGTGATTAAGGGTTAATGACTCCAAAAGTGGATGTGGTTAGTGATAAATAACCCTTTTGGAGAATATGATGTGATTTGGCACTCCAATATGATTTGTGTGTTGTGAGCAGCACCGAAACCCTATATTTGAGTTTAATTGTGGATTAACATCCAAATTGACTTAGAATAGAGGGAAGAATTAAATGGGGGTATTGTGTTGGAAATGGTGTCATAGTGTGTTTTGATATCATTGAAATTGGTTTGGAACTTTGGAATGGAAAAGTTGCACTGTTAGGTTTTGAAATGTGAATTGTGTTGACATGTTGAGATTGTTGTGAAAACATGTCAATGAGATATAAATTTGATTGATTTAGTGTTTCCAATGGATTTCTTGTGAAAATTTATTGGGAATGATGTTTGGAATGAAAATGGGACCATTGGAAGCAAAGATGCAAAATCTGAAATTTTGTCCAGTGAAACTCTGTTCTGGGCAGTTTATTTGTGTTGGAGTTTTAAATAGGAAAATGATGTCAGAAAATTATGAAACTTTTCAGTCTTAAATTTCACATATCAAGCTTCAAAATGGACATATAATTTGTGCCATTTCGTTTTGGGAACTGGGAGATATGACTGTCCAAAGTTTGAGGTCAAAAATGGACTCTGTTTTGGTTTAGTGATTAAATTTGTGTAATTCTGGAATTGTGTAGTGATTTCTAGTAATGGAAAATATTTTTCTAGTAAAGAGGACTCAAATAGCTTTCATTTGGCTTTAGAATCACCTCATTTTGATGTTTTTAGAATTAGTTATGATTTTTCAAAGTTTGAACAGAAATCTGCCAAAAATCTGAAAATTGAGAATTATGACATCATCATGTTGGATTGATGACATAAGCATGGGATATGTTATTAAACAGTTTTTTCCCTCTTCCTCCTCATTTCCGACGTTGAGAACAGCTGAAAAGAGAGTGAAACATTTGAGATCTTTAGAGAGAGAAAGAGGAAGAAATCTCACAAGGTATGCCGATTTCTCCGACGAAGTGAGCTAGGGTTCAGCCACTCTTGTAATTTAAGCTACTCTTCTATGTAATTTAAGGTTTGGAAGCTCCATTTCTTGTGTTGAAGTGATCTAGGGTTCAGCCACTCTTGTGAAAAGCTAGTGGGAGCTTGAGGTAACTTCGAAACTCTTTTGTATTGACTATTCTGGCTGCTGTGGACAATTTAATCGGTGAAATTTCGCCGGATTGTCATTGGTTTCAAAAATGGAAAATGGGTGTGTGGGGCTGTTATGCTGCCCAAATTGGTACTAAATGATAGTTGTAACCTAATGGAATAGTCAATAAAGTGGTTAGAAGTAGAAAGGAATGCGTTTACGGAGCCAAAACCAAAAAACCCCAATTTTCCCCGGAATATTTAAGAATTTTGGCCAGCTCTAGAAATGGGTCTTAGAGTTGGATTTTCAATGATTTGATGATTCCATTGAGTTCAGGAGCGAAAAGTAGGTGGGGTTACAGTTGGCCACTTTTTCGGAAAAGGCCGAAAAAGCATAATTACAAAAACACCCCTGAAACCCTTAAAATGGGCTGTCAAGGGTAATTTTTAATTGACATTGAATTTGATAATTTTAAGTTCAGATATGGATTCTTTGGGTAGAAATATGTTAGAATAGCCCATGTCAGAATTTCAAGAAAAGTACAGCCGGATCGGGTACGATGGGGCCGAGCTGGGTCCCCGGGGGCATTTTAGTAAAATTTCAATATAGCCTCATATAACCCCCAGAAACACTATGGAAGTGTCTAAATAGTACATTTGACATTGTAGGATCGAATGTGAAGCCCCGAGTTGCTGGCCTGCAAATCGAGGAGAAAAGACTAGAGGTAAGGGACTTACCTTACTTGCATGTATTTGATATCTTTGCTTGTGTAGTGATGTATGTGATTGCTTTACTTGATTGTGTAGAGCATATTTGAATAAATGAAGCTCTGTTTCTGTTTTGCTATGGCCATAGTTTTGTTACATGAAACTGTTAGGATCGGTAGGCACAGCTGAAGAATTTTAAAAATTTTCACCGATCCTAATCAAGGATCTATCAAACGGTGTTTAAACCAAGTTGGAAGGATTCATACCTTTTTTATGATTCAGAGTTTTCACGATTTCTAAGAGCCAACATGTCAGGTCCGCTCCCTCTACCGGTATCTACACAAATGCTCTCCAACTGAGACTGCATGCTAGCGCCTCTAATGTCTCCTAGGGTTTCACTTGCGGCTCTCAATTCTCATGTGCATATGAATATATCTGCTCTATCAAGTTTATAACCTATGATGGCTATTTTCAAATTTCAAAATTAATCATCATTAAATTTGAAATTAATTAACAATTAATTATCTTGAGGAGCTAATTAAATAAATTCAGTTTAAATTAAATTTGTCCAATAGTTTTAATTTAACCAATTTATTTAATCCAAATAAAGAGCCATTAGATTTAATTTATCTTCATAAATTAAATCTGAGATACTATATCTCTATCATGTTAGTTATTAAATTTAATATATCTTAATAAATTAAATTTAAAACTAACACAATATAATAATATCTTATAATATATATACATATATATATAAGATATATATATTTCAAAAATATATATATCTATATAATATTATTAATGAATTTTATATTATATATATATATATAAAAATATAAAATTCATCCACCCTATATTAAACATTATCTCGTGTTGGGCCATTCTTGTGTGCGACCCTGTAGGCCCATATGAAGTTGGCAGTGGCCCAATAACTATACTAACCCAAAATTCGCAAGCAGTCTCTAGCAAGACATTACGACTACCTAATTCATATGAGGATCGTTATCACGATGCAACCTGTCATACAACCATATCATGTCCCTTTTGTCACACGATATGTCGATCAAGGATAAGGCATAGATAATGTCATCCTCTTGTTCTTGACCATTACTTTCTCGATTCCTGAGTAGCCTGATAACAGAGACAGAAATTCCGTTCATCATATTATGGCCATACATTTCTCAGACTCACTCATCGAGGGGCCAAGTAATATCTCTCTACTAATGTGAGGGACAAATTCCATCTTGATCATTCATATTCCTCTTCATGAAAAACCTCTAAGCCCGATCGTAGCCTTTATCATCACTCGGTCAAAAGTGACTTTTAACTAGTTCAAATCTTAACAACTCTCATGTAGGAATCCATGATGACCTCAGGTCTAAGGGCATTGTGATGTAGTTATACATGAGAAAAGCTTATGACTTGATCCATGTAGCTTTCTCATAGTGGGTCGGTCCAGCATCTTATACTCTTACAAGTGCCTAAGACTTTGATTCATATCTCCATATCTTATCAAAGTCATACTGGTCTTGTTTCATCTCTGCTCCCGCATAGATGACCGACCAGGGACATTTTAAGACAATCTTTATGAATTATCTAAGGATACAATTATCACTGTTAACATGCAAATAATATGATAACAGAATGGAGAAATTTCATTAAAATAATAATGTTCAAAGTACAATGATTGGCCCTTAGGGCACAATTTCCAACAGAAACATTGAGCATATAGAAATTTCATTATGGGGCATGCATCTAGATAAAGCTAACATATCATACACATAGCATCTATCATGCATGCAATATGATATCTGTTTCCTACTGAGATTCTCTCGAATCGCACCCTCCCCTACCAATATTTTAGACAGGGAAGGTAGAACGAGGATGGAGCAAGCATCCAAGGGCGATTAGGACTCCTTCAGGTTTTCATTTTGGTAGTTGGTTATCATGGTAGTTGGGATTATGTATAATTGGATATTAGATGTATATGTGCTTGGATGTCTATTGGGTTATTTGATTATGTATTGGAGATGGATTTGTGTAATCTCCGTTGAGGAATTGTAATGGGCAATTGTGCCCTATGTATCTTTAGAAAAGGTATGTACCCGGGATTGCCGGGATGATTATGTTGTGCACTCTGATATGTATATGAATGTGATTTATCTTCGCGTAGTAATTGTATTCGAAATGTGAATATGAGACCAAGTTTGTAAATGATTTCGAAAGGTATTTTTGAAAAATCCATCATGTGATGGGTTAGTAAATGTTATTTGATTATTATTGGTCTCTATTTCATTTTATTTGCGTATTTCGGATATAATTATGGAGGGGGTTACACCTGGTACCTTGGGCTTTTTGTACTTGGACACATGTCATGATAAGACCATCAAATATTCTCCCAAATCTTATTAATTTTGTGCAACCACCAAAATTAAATGGAAAAATTAGAAAAATTCAAAAGAAAAATAAAGAGGAGAGAAGTTTAGTGTCATTGAGTTCAATCGCATATTTTACCTCCAAATTGGTGTTTCTAGCTCTCGGTACCTTCACAAATCTTCTTCTATTCATTGAGGGCTAGGCTTCTACAGTTTTGGACTCTTGATCAGAGAAGTTTGGTGCTACTTCTACAATCAAAGTCTAGCTGGAATCAAGAACCAATCATAGAATCTAATAGAGGTTATCGTAAGCTTCGATTCGAGTATAATGTCTTGATGTTTTGATGAGTATTTTTGAAGTCATAGTCCCTCTAGGGTTTTGGTCATGAGAGGAAATTAGAGCTTTAATGGTTGTATAAGGATGAACATGATGTTAGATGAGGTCTTATGATGATTAGTAACATGTCTTGAGGTTGAAATTGTAAGAACACAACTAATGCCAATTAGGGTTCATATTCATCCAGCCTTAGTTCATGAGGTTGGAGTAGGATTTTGGTAAAATTGACATTGGAAAAGGATTCTATGGCCAAAATTATGTAGGAATAGCTTGTGGATATGATCTTTGGATGATTGGTTAGAAAACCCTAATTTTGGAAGTTAAAGTGTTAATGTTCAATTATGCCAAATTCTAGTCAGAGCGTTTGTAGGTTATTTTTGTATGGTTAAACCTTGTCTAATGACATTGATATTTTATAGGGTGTCAGTAGCCATCATAAGCTTCCAATTAATTTATAGAATGTGTCATTTGGCTTTATAAATTTGAGTTATGATCTGTTGAAGTTGAGGTATAAATACTGGAATGCATTCTGGGGTAGTAGTATTGGTCGAGTATTCTTGAGGTTTTACCCCTGTAATTAGCATTGAGTAGTACTTTTCCATGAAAGAGGACATAAAGAGATCTTCATAAGACTTAGAACCGCCCCATTGGAATTTCGTAGATTAAGTTATGAATTTTCAAAGTTGGGTAACAAATCTGCAAGAATGAGGTAACCTTAGGAGACTTAGTAGATAACTAAGTAATATTAGAGGTTAAGAATTAGAATATGTGATAACGCATTTACTCGTGAATTCTAGCTTATAGGGTTTGATCTTTGCCTAGGCCGATCAAGAGAAAGTAAAAAGGACAAGTTGTCAGAAAGGCATTCAACTGGTAACTCTTTCTTTCATATAGTATGTAATGCTATGCATATATGTTTTACCATGTGTAGTGGTTTGAGCATAAGGAATATATCAAGTGGACGCCCAAGGAAGCTAAGAATATGACAGGTGGACGACCATGTTTGTAACCAAGCACTATGGTAATGTGTTATATGCATGTTTTGCTGCATGATGATGTGATAGATGCTGCTGTAATGCTCATTATGTGTAATGGTTGTAATGCATGCTTTATATACTTGCATTTTATATGATTGGATGCCTGTTACTACTAATATTCTTTCGAATCTCACCCCTTTCCGAAATTCATTACACAGTAAAGATAAGTGGCATAAAGGGCAAAGAGGTAAGCTCTTATAAGTGAAGGAAAGAGCTAAACATAAAGAAGCTATTTTGTTGACTATCTATATATTTTGTAATATGTCGAAAGATAGTTGAGAAGTCTTATATGGCTACACATTATATATGTATATGAATACGGGTAGAAGTAATAGTAAGGATAGTATAGGATGGCATTAGAATACTTAGTTATTTTATCAAAATATTTACATATTTGGTATTGACCTACATAAAGGTAACATCAGTACATAAGATAAGGGTATTAGTACTCGAGCTATTGGAAATTGTGTTCTAAGGGCCAATCAATGTACTTTGAATATTATTATTTAATGAATTTCTCCATTTTGTTATCATATTATTTGCATGTTAACTGTGATAATTGTATCCTTGAATAAATCTTAAAAATTGTCTTAAATGTCCCTGGATGTGTTGGAGCATAGATGAAGTGAGACTAGTATACTTTGATGAGGTATAGACGTACGAATCAAAGTCTTGAACCCTTGTAAGAGTACAAGGTGTAACCCCCTACCTTATAAGCCATAATTATATTTAAAAAATGTGAAATTAAGATGAATTAAAGACCATCCGATGTTAAAAGACTTATTTCCAATCCCATTAACAGGATAGGGTTTTCAAAAATTTCTTTCAAAACATGTTTAATTCAACCTCGTACTCACATTTTGAATATAATTAACCTACATAGTTCAATTGCATTTATATATATCAGAGTGTACATCACAATTCTCGGCAACCCCTGGGTTTCATATAATAAATTAAGGGTTTACGGGCATTAGCGCCCCAACAATTTCCCAACTAGGGAATCACATAACATCATACAAAAATTTACATCCATAATAGGTACAGTAGTCCCAACCAAAATTTAGCAACCAACATCAAAATCATATCGCTAAAGGAGTCCTAGCCGCCCTTAGTTATTTGTTTCCCCTTCGAGCTACTTGCGCTGTCTGTAGGTTAGTCAATGGAAAGAATGATATTCAAGAGAATCCTAGTAGTAACAAATCACTCATACAATATATAATCACATAGCATGTAAGCAAATAATCAATCAGCACAGCAACAATGATCACAATATACACATTGCCTTAACGACATACATATAGTCTTCATAGCATACATATAGCCTTACAGCTCACACATAGCCTTTCAGCTTTCACATAGCCTTACGGCTTTCACATCCGTAAGCTTTGCAGCATTCAAAATTATCACAATTAAATGATCAATCAAACATACAATGCATCATATATAGTATAAGGGAAAGTGTCACTTCCTTATTCTTTCCGAGTGTGCTCTGGCACAGGTGGCTCACGTTCAGGGAAAATATCGAATCCTATCAATCAAAATCAAGGACATAGTATTATTCCTTTTTTCAATTTCTTAACTTTAAAACACTTAAGGTTTATTGTCATTTGAGTCCCATAGGTGGCTATGATAAGCTCAATGAAAGCCTAAAAGGATTGGAAAGTACTACGTTAGAAACCACTTTTCAAAATCACAAAGTGCTGAAAACAAGGGTTGGCTGTTGCCAAGAAATCTTTGGCTGCGGCCAAAAACAGCACAAAAAGTTTTTGGGTGCAACCAAGATCTTTTGGATATTGCCAAAAACTGCATAAAGAGTTTTTTACTACAACCAAGATCTTCTGGATGCGGCAAAAAACTGATTAGAAAATTTTGGGCTGTAGCAAAGGAAATTTTCTATTTCTTGGTCACACTTCAAAAAATCATAACTAATGCTAGAAAAATTGAAATGGAGTGATTCTAAAGCCAATAGAAAGCTATTTAAGTCCTCTTTATAGGAAAAATATGAATCAATACTGTTCATAACAACAAAAATACATAATTACACAAAATCCCATACTGCTCCAAAATAGCTTCCAATTTCAATCCCGAATTTTGGAAACTCATAACTCTTAGCATACAAATCGAAATGACATACATTATATGTTCGTTTTGAAGCTTGGAATGTGACATATTAGACTATAATGTTTCAGAATTTTTAGACATTATTTACTTATTCAAAACGTCCATGAAATCTAATTGCTAGCATATAGTTTCAATGGATAGAATTTCCAATTTTCTACCAAAGTGTTCAATGGCTCCAAAAGCAACAACCAAACGTATTCCCATACAATTTTCACAAGGAAACTATCAGGATCACTAAAACAACCAAATTCTCATCACGTACACATATATTTTGTTTTCAATCACATTGCAACACAAACCACCAAATTTCCAAACTTTCGATTTAATGTTCCAAACCGATTTCATTGTTTTAATTATGCAACAAGACACCTATTCCAATACCAAATTACCATGTGATTCATAAGACACTAATAACATGAAAATTAGGGCTAAATTCTAGAAATTCCAAAGTTCCACCAATGGTCACAATATATATATCACAAGATAGCTACTTCTCATCTCTTATACTTTCCAAAGCTTATTCTTTGATTCCACCACTTTCAAATTTTCTCAAGCTCTCAACCTCCTTCTTTCAAAATTCTAAAACCATAGAGATGAAGCTCTCATCAACATGATCAAAGTTAACAAGGGCATTTGAGCTCAAGAGGTCATCTACAATGACAAACTCTTACCTTTTGCTTTCTATTTCTTCCTTGAGCTAGATGAAAATAGAGAATTGAGAGAGAGAATGAAATGAAGAGGATGAGGTCAGATTTTTAAGGAAAGAAGGCCTCTTGACCGACTTTACAACTTGGAGGGAAGAGAAAATGTGTTGAAAGTTTGACTTCTATCCAATGCTCCATATAATGCCAAGTGTCATGATCTTGTTTCCTTTTTGCATGAGCATGCAAACATGTGATAATTCCCTCTATAACACTTAGATAATTGTCACACTTCTTGATCGTTATGTTACCAATGAGCTCCCTCTTCAGTTGTTGACTATTTGGTCAGAACTTTTCTTTTTCCCACATCAAATTCTTGGGCAAACCACACTGATTCACCACATCCCTATCACAGATAATGTATACACACAGCCTTTATACTCATATATCCACATATAGCAGTGATATTAATGTGTATACCACATCCAATCACAAATCATTGCCTATTCCTAGGCCAAACTAGAGGAACTATCCTAGCAAAATCCATCTTTGCTAGGAACAACAGCTCTGATACCATAAATGTAACCCCCTTGCCATAATTATATCCGAAATACACAATTAAAGTGAAATAGAGACCAATAATAATCAAAATTCATTCACATTCCCATCCATAAGATAGGGTTTTCACAAACACTTTAACCTGGTCCCACATTTATATTTTGAATACAGTTACCTCCTGAAGATAAATCACATTTATATAAATATCATTTATTCAAATATGCTCTACACAATCAAGTAAAGCAATCACATACATCATTACACAAGCAAAGATATCAAATACATGCAAGTAAGGTAAGTCCCCAACCGTAACCCGTTCCCGCCTCGAAACGCGTGCCTCGATCTACGTGCAAACAGCTCGGGGCTCCATATTCAACCCTACAATGTCAAATGTACTATTTAGACACTTCTATAGTGTTTCTGGTGGTTATATGAGTCTATCTTGAAAAATTACTAAAATACTCCTGGGGACCCGGCCCCATTGTACCCGGTCCGGCTGTACTTTTCTCGAAATTGTAACCTATGCTATCCTGACATATTTTCGCCCAAGGAATCCATTTCTAGACTCGAAATTATCAAATTCAATGTCAAATTACGAAATTGCCCTTGGCGGCCCTACTTTTAGGGTTTTAGGGGCGTTTCCGTAATTATGCTTTCTAGGCCCACCTATTTTCGCCCACTGAATCCAATGGAATCATCAAATCATTGAAAATCCAACTCTAAGACCCATTTACAATGCTGGCCGAAATATATAGGTTTCCTAGGGAAAATCAGGGTTTTTCGGTTTCGGCTTCGTAAACACGTTCCTTTCTACTCCTAACCACTTTATTGACTATTCCATTAGGTCACAACTACCATTTAGTATCAATTTGGGCAGCATAACCCCTAGGGAAACCCATTTTCCATTTTTACGACCAATGGCAATCCGGCGAAATTTCACCGATTAAATTGCCCACAGCAGCCAGAATAGTCAATATACAAGAGTTTGGAAGTTACCTCAAGCTCCCAATAGCTTTTCCTTAACTTGAATGAAAACCCTAGGTGTTTTAACACCAAAAGAGGAGCTTCCAAACCTTAAAGAACATAAAGGAGTAGCTTAGGATCGGAGTTATACACGTTAGGAGCTAGATCGTCGGAGAAATCGGCTTACCTTATGAGATTTCTTCCTCTTTCTCACTCTAGACATCTCAAACGTTCTCTCTCTCATTCAGATGAATATGGCGTCGGTTTGGAGGAAGGAAGATGAATAAAAAGTGTTTTAACATTAGGATGATGTCATGTTTTATTATGCTGATGTCATAAATCCCATTTTCGGATTTTATGACAGTTTTTCTGCCCAAACTTTGAAAAATCATAACTAATTCTAGAAAAATTGAAATGAGGTGATTCCAAAGCCTATAGAACCCTTATTGAGTCTAGTTTCAAGAAAAAATACAGAATTTTGCTCAATGGAATCACAAAATTCCCAGAATTTCAATCTTTGCATATTGTTCCAGAAATTCCACAGTTTTTCTGTGCTGACTTCAAAAATTCATATCCTTTTGTGTATAGCTCTAATTGATTCATATGACCTATCAAATTAAAGATTAGGATGTGTACTTTCATCCTATAAAATTTCATAATTTTTGCTTATCATTTAGTCTTTCAAAACCTTATGATAAGCTCACTGCCTCATAGGTGATTTTACCAAAAACATAATTATATTCCCCAAAACTCACCATTTTACTTTCTTAATACCCCAAAGATATTAGAATCATTAGGGAATAAATTTGAGCTCCTGCTAAATTGGGGCTTAGCAGTCCACTAATCTCAGGCTTATTCTCTAGCCTCAAGTCTCAAAACTCGGGGTATTACAAACAGAGCATGTCACATGTTATCATATAACACAAAAATAGCAATCAGCATTTAAAACATATCATGCAACATATCACATTACCATAGCGCTAGGTATATAAATCACTTGGCCCTGAGTGTTCACCCACAAAATAGGCCCCAGGATACCACTCGTGCAGTAATTTCCATGGAGCAAGCATCGTGCAATAGGCCCCAGGCGACTACCTCACAAACTGTGAATGCTTCCAAAACTCATGATGGTACCAAAGACATGCAACATGTCTCATACCATATGAAAGAAGGAGTTACTATCTTAGCCATTCTAGTCTTGTTCTCATTTTGGTTTTGAATGTCCAAGGCAAATATGAAATCCTATAAATAAGAATTTATGGATGATGAGTTATTGCTTATCCCAATTCCTCATAGTTCAAACACTTAAGTTGGTTGTCATTAGGATTAGTACACTAAGTCAAATGAGTAGTCAATGTGGTATAACTAACCTAGAATGTTTATTTCCACCCTTAGGATTCGTGATAATTACATCTTGTCATTACTTTCCATTTCCGCACATTAACCCAACTCTGCCAGAATTTCTTCAAACTTTAAAAACTCAAACCTTTATGTACACATGTCTAATTGCAGTGGTTCTAAAGGCTATGTAACTCTTATTAATTCTATTTTTAGGAAAAAAATTGCACCTTGCCAACTTAACTTCCTAGGGTGTCACACTTAACTTTTGTGCACCTATGTCAAAATGCAGTGACTAGCTTCAGATGTCTCCAACCATTATTACCCTGTGACTGCCCTTAGTCCACTGAGTCATGCCACTATCTCTGGCTAACTTAACATTGTGTGTAGACACTAACCATAATGATATATAATCCCAGTACATGTGCCTAAATGCGTATCCTGATATGTTCCTTGTTGTCCATAAAGTTGTTTGTTGAACCCCAAACCTATAGTCTCATTCTTCTTCTGGCCCAACATATGGTGTTCAGATAGGAGTACAGTGTTGTGCGGATCCCATTGTCATCTAGAATCCCCAAACTAAACTATCCTTGACCACCCTCTACCAGGGTTAGTCTGTCCATGATAATGTATTCTGGGCTACTGGGATGTGGTACTCATGGACAACACATAGGTACATACCCTTGATGTGCTGCCATAACTCTTAATTTGGTTGTAAGCCATGCATCACTTATACCGCTCTAATACCGGATCGGTAATGGAATCCAGATCTATCTCTGTCTTGTCCATTAATGGCTTATCCGCCTAACTCTTAACTACCTACAGTTGTGCCTTACTCGGACCCGCTTTCTTGGCATCCGCGTCATCCTTGTACCACTCTCTCCCTGATATCGTATTATGTGCTGCCTTTTAAGTATTCTACTATTCCTTGGGGCTTGTTTGTTCAATTTTTAGGGCTTGTGAACTAGGCGAAATAATTTACTTCGTTATTCCTATCATTCTATAATTAAGTATATCAGTATACTATCTTGTTGCCAGAACCACCGCATTTACTCTGAGTAGACAATTCTGTAGCCAGAATCCTTGCTCTGATACTAAAATGTCTCACCCTTATCTTTATTTCACCTTTTTTCAAAGCATATAATTGAATATAGCAACATATAGCATATCGACATTCACATAGTGTATAAGAGATAGAGTTACTACCTTATGTCCCTTTTCGCTATATCAAAAATAGTCCTCGGACTATGTGCTAACGGCTCAGGCAATTGATTCGGTCCTAAAATTTCAAATGTACAAGAATTATGTTAAAACCCATTCATGAACCTCTTTAGAGACTCCCATAATATGTTTTGGTGGTTATATTAGTCTATGCTGAAAATTTACCAAAATGCCCCTAGGACCCGGTCTCGACTCCACTATACCCGGTCGACTATACTTTTTCAGGAATTTTGACCTGGGCTATTATGACAAATTTTCGCTCAAGAAATCCATTTTTAACCTCAGTTTTTTCAAAATCACCGCCAAACGACAATTTCCTAATTTTCCAAAAACTGACAGATTTTCAGTCAACTTTGAAAATTCATAACTAATTCTAGAATTTTTAAAATTGACTGATTCCAAAGCATAAATGAAAATCTTTAAATATACGTTCATGGACAAATATCCAAAGAAAATTTCTGATTACACATTTTTCCTAGAAATTCGGCCAACTACTACTGTTCCAAATTGCATTCCAGAAACAGAGCTCAACTTCAAAAATCCATAACTAATTCTAAACAAATTGAAACGGAGTATTCTAAAATTCTATGGAAATCTATTTAAGTGTAGTTTCATGGAAAAATACCCAAAACTACTAGATGTTATCTGATATTTCCCAGAAATTTTGAAAACCATAACTGCCAGGCTTGAATGTCCAGAATGTTCTCTGTTACTGACTTAACTTTCAGAAATCATAACTCTCTCTACAGAATTCAAAATAATGCATTCTTGGACTCATTGGCAATCTATGAATGTATAATATATTACTGTAAAATTTCATAATTTTGCACTAAGTTTTGCCTGGTCAAAACGCAACATGAATATGATTGACTCCGAAAAATGTCAATTTTCACAGTCTAACTTCAAGAATCAAGAATTCATTCATTTTTTCACCAAATTGTACATTTCTTGATTCTATCGTCAACTACACATCCTGAAATATCTATACGAAAAGACCCATTGGAAAATTCCATCTATAGCCTTTGTTTAAGATTTTACATGTTTTAAGTATGTACTCTATTTTTCGGACAGCAAAACAGGGTGAAGAAAACTAATATGTAACCATGAGTTTATATTCTAAACCTCAAGAATTTTCACTCTATACTCTCCCACACATATGTCCTGAGGTTAATGGTAGAATTTCAGAACCAAAGAACCCCAAAATCAATATACATGCTCTGTTTTACGTCTACCCATGACAGCAACTTATTTTCATAATCACACAACTTCTAGCAGCTATAAATCCTCATGAACACCCCAAACCAACAAAATAACAATGGGAAGAGATAGAGAAGACCAACCTAAAACGTTTATGGTGATGCATGAAAGGTTTAACACTTCCTTCTTCCTTTTCTCCGATTGTTTTCTTCCTCCGTCCACCTCTTTCACTCACGTCTCTCCCTCTTTTTTCTATTTTGTTTTCTCTCTTTCTCTATTTTATTTTGGCCACAGACATAAATGAGAGTTGGAGAAATTAATAAGGGATAGTGTGTGTGGGATGTTGATTGCATAGGTGTGTGATGATGAGTGTGTGTGTGTTGTCCAAATAAAAGTGATAAATGTGTGTGTTATCCATGTGTGTGTCTCTAGTGTCGGTAAGTTGAGTGTTGGTAAAAGGGTGTGTGTGTTTTAATATATATATATATGTAGGTATAATTTTATCCTATTAGATACACACACTAGGCCCTAATTTTTCCGTTTGTCTAATTTAAGATTCCTTAAATTTTGTAGGTTTCATAATTTAACTTATTATCAAATTACCATTTAAATTTTCTTTTTAGAAAATTTTTAAGCTTCATTAAATTTGGGATATTACATTAACAACTATAATTCCTAAATTATTCTTTCACTAAAATCTCACATTAACATTTGATTATGCCTAAAATATTCAATTAAGTCTCACAAAAGCCTAAGATTAATTACTAAAAATATATAAATATTGAGCTCTATCAATTCCCCCACACTTAAGCTTTGCACTCCTGAGCAAAACATTTAACTCAATACTAGACAAAGAGGGATTAAAGTTGAAAGAATAGGCAAGATCAAGCTTTAAGAATCACACTTAGTCAAATAACAAGGCATCCTCCAATCCAAATTCAATGAACATACCAAAAATTGTAGTTAAAGCAATGCAAGGTTTAATTATAATGAGCTTAATTAGAAACTTAAACTAGGATAATTGTTTGCACTCTTCTCTCATATAAGGTAGTTTTTCACTCGTATCCACTTTGACCACACTCTACCATAGGCTGGTAATATTTCTAGGCTCTCCACTACTTGTAACAAGTCTTGACACTTTGTAAGGTAGGAATGTTATTCCCAATAAGTAGGATGTCATCTACATAAAGTATTAGAAATACAATTATGCTTCTATTAACCTTATTGTAAACACAAGGTTCATCGATGTTTTGAATGAATCTAAACTCTTTGACTACTTCATCAAAATAATGATTCCAGCTTCAGGATGGTTGCTTCAATCTATTAATGGATCTTTAAAGCTTGCACATTTTACCAGAGTCCTCTGAACACACAAAGCCTTCAGGTTATGTCATGTATAAATCGTTAAACAGTATTCCATTAAGAAAGGTTGTTTCGACGTCCATATGCCATATTTCATAGTCATAATATGTTGTAATTGCAAGAAGGATTCTAATTGATTTGACCATTGTAATTAGGGAAAAAGTTCAATCATACTCTACACCATGAGTTTGAGTGAATCCTTTTACAACCAGTCATGCTTTGAAGACATTTACATTACCATCCATGTTAGTTTTCCCATTGAAAACCCATTTACACTCGATGGTTTTTACACCTCAGGTAGATTGACTAAGGTCTATACCTAATTATCGTACGTGGATTGCATTTTAGACTTTATGGCATTTAGCCATTTCTCAAAGTTTGGTCCCATTATGGATTCTCGATTGGTAGTTGGCTTATTTTTCTTAATGAGTAACACATCATGACTCTTTGTAATCAGAAATCTATATCTCTGAGGCAAATGCTGTGTCCAATCAATTTGTGTCGACCTTATGTTACTTAAGGAGGCTCAGCAACTTGTTGCAAGTCTTCTCTATTTCTCATCTATATTTTGTGCTATCTTGTGACTCTTAAACTTCTTTGAGATATACCTTGCTCACACTGGTTCTTTTAGAGATAAATTCTCTTTTTAGAAACATACCGTTTCAAATTACAAACACTTTGTTATTAGTGGGATTATTGACATAGTATTCCTTCTTTTATTTTGGATACCCCACGAAAAAGTACTTTGAGGATTTTGGGTGCTAATTTATCTGAGGCTTGTTGATTAACATATACCTCACATCCCAAATATAGAGAAAAGATAAACCAGGTTTCTTTCCAATGCATATCTCATATAGTGTCTTTCCAATTGCCGTAGCTATAATATCCCTAAATTTATTTAAGGACTAAATATATAGAATAGATAGAAGGATTAATGACATAAGTGCCCCTGGAAATTTTGTTATGATTTTAGTTTCGGTTAACTTGAGATAACTATTTAGTCTTTTCGCCACAAAGCAAAAATGACTAAAAGACTAATTTGAACATAAGAAGAAGGGGAAAATGGCATATGGAAGAGAAATATAAGGAGAACATTTATTTGGCCATAATATGAGACATATGGAAGCATTTTGGCCAAACACAAAAAAGAGAAGTCAACAAGTCAAATTAACATTTGCTAATTTAACGTTAAACTATATTACTCAAAGAGATATTATAAGAGATCATTTTTCCTCTTCAAAGAGCCATATTTTCGTGTAGGACATGAGAAAAAGCAAGAGGGAATAATACTTGACTCAAAATGAAATCATAGGAGACAATTTGACCAAGTTATAAAAGGATGATGACTTGGTCAGCAATTACAACTAAAGAAAGCAATATTATTTGAGAAGGCTATTTGTGATACTTCAACAAGATATTTCCTCTTGCAAAAAAATAAACACAACCATATGACATAAGAAGGGAAAAGAAAAAGGAGATAACCAAGGTCAACATTCTCACGCTGAAAGTAATAGGAAAGGAGGTGAAATACGATAAAGTAAGAAACTCTTTTTAGTCCTTGACTAGCTAATATTTTGGTCAATAATTGTAGGTCAAACATAAGATTATATCTTGAATAAAAAGGGCCATATTTTTGTATGACATTAAGGAGAAAGAGAAAAGATGATGATATTATGCAAATGGCACATGTTGATATAATAAAATACTATATGTGCCTAAAGTTAATTAATTTTAACCACACATTTTCTCCAACTTTTGTTCATAATTTCAGTTAGTTCTTAAAGGGATAAGGGACATAAAAATCTGATCATTCATCACTCATATTTTCTCTCTTCAAGTCAGTTTTGGGAGCTACCATACAAAGGAAGAAGAAGCGAGGTTATAGGTGAGATATTTTCTCTTGATTTTCACGTTCTTAACCTCTTCAATAGCAAAAAAGCTCTTCATAAACATTATTTCTCTTAATGAGAGCTTCATTTCTATGGTTTTAGAATTTCAAGCGGAGGTTCTTTGAGATTCCTAGCAAGAGCCAAAGTTGGAGAATCAAGAGAAGAGCTTAAGGAAGAGCACTAGGTAAGTATGAGCATCATTTTGACATGTGTTGCTTGATTTGGTTGAGTTTTGGTACGTCTTTGTGACAGTCCTACTTTCATTTTTTAGGTTATATTTGGGATCATCAAGCTTTCATCTATGTATGTGCTTATATGTTGGTTTGGAGGTAAATGAGCTAAGTTTAGTGATTAAATATTGAACTGGGAGTTTGTTGTGAAAAACCCTAATATTCTGACCGAAACAGGGCGTCATGAAGCAATGTACCATTGTATTCTACATGAAAAATTTTGTAGGCATGACTCCGGATTGTGAATTTTGGGTTATTGAAACTCAAAATTCAAAACTGGATTTTCTACCTGAATAGGATTCCAGCTAGGTACCCTGATTGTGTGATGTTTTTGGGCAAACAAATGATGTTAAAAGAATCTGAAAATTTCCAGAATAAAAGTAGACATTTCAAGCTTTAATTTGATAGGTCATTTGTATAATTTGGAATTGTCATTGATAGTTATGACTTTTCAAGTTAGGTCATGGAAACTGGGTTGAATTCTGGCAATGTACGGTGCATCCAACTGGCTGTGTGTGGTATTTTTTTCTTAAAAATAGACTAAATAAAGGCCGTATAGCCTTTGAAATTGATGAAATTCAATTTTTGTAGATAAAGATATGATTTTTCAAAGTTGATGAAAATTTTTGGCTAATTTGGTTCAAGTGTGCGAAAATTTAAGGGTAATGGCACATGACAATAACTATGAACTTTAAGGTTAGAAAATTGGTCTTTTAGGTTAATTGACCACTTTAGCTCCTTAGTTGACTTGATTAAATGACCATAATGATAACCAACTCAAGTATTATGAGTTATTAAAGAAATGGAATAGGAAATAACTTATCATCTTTAAATTTCAATTTATAGGACTTGATATCTTCCCTGAGCACAAGAAATCTGTGTAAGAACAAGACATGAAAGACTAAGGTAGTGACTCTTTCTCTTATATCATTTATAATGTTTGCATGTTTGTGCTTATCATTGAGTTGTGATGAATGTGAAAGCTGAGGTAATGTGCATACAGTGAAAGCTGAGGTATTGTGAAAACAACGAAAGCTAAGGTATATGTGAATATAGTGGAAGTTGTCGTTTATGTGATAAAAGTCACGCAGTGTGTGATTATTGCTGTAGATGCTGTTGTGTTTGTTGTTTTGTGATAATTGCTTACATGCTTGTTTATTATATATCATATAAGTGAAAATGTTGCTACTGAGATTCCTATGAATCTCACTCTTTCTAATGACTAACCTATACTAGGGCAAGTGGATCGAAGTAAAAGTAGTAACCAAGGGCGGCCAGTGCTCCCAACTAGGAGATTTAGGTTTTTGTTATTGGTTATAAGCTTTTAGGGAAAAATTTATATATCGTATATGATGTAAACATGTGGAATTGCATGTAATCCCCGATATAGGATTTAAATCTAGCAAGTAAGCCTTGTAATCCTTTTGGTGAATGAATATGACTTAAGAGTTGTTGGGAAGTTTTGATTTAGTACTCTGATATTTATGAATAGAACTAAATTGAACATGCCAACTAGATTCAAAAAGTGGAAATGAGACCGTATTTAACAGATTGAGAAAATTTTTAAAAGCCCACTATACTAAAGGATCAAATCCTATCTTAAAGTTGGGACCTTTTATAAGTTCAAATTTTCCACTGGTCTTTGGTTTTAATTAATGACACATTTTCGAAAAATTTTAACGACTATCAAGGTAGGGGGTTACATTGGTGGCATCAGAGCTGAAGTTCCTAGCAAGGGTAAGTTCTGCTAGGATAGTTGCAATAGCTTCTTGGCTTAGTGATGATAGATGACCATCGATTGTTTGTTGTATACACATGAATGTTCTTGTTCTTATTGATATGAGTTTTAAGGGATATGTGTATACATTTACTGTGATATTGAAGTGGTAAATCAGTTGTAGAGTGAAAAGAAATAATGGTTCATCCAAAAGTGCGATGTGCGGAACCAGAGGTATAAGGGATTAATGACAATCCACCTGATCCCATACAACTGACGATGGGCATGTTAATGGAGTAGTGGGATATGATCAACGAGCTAAGGGAAGAGCTCCAAGAGGAAAAAGATAAATGCAATGCTGATAGAGTTCAATCGACCCAAGAAGACACATATTATGAAGAGATAGTGTAACACCTCGATTTTCGATTAAGGACTAATGATAATTATTGAGATTAAGCCTGAGATTAGTGGACTGCTAAGCCCTGGTTTAGCAAGAGTCCAAATTGTGATTAAGAGATATAAAATGAGTTGATGGTGATTTAAGAGGAATTGCCATAATCAGGGGCAAAACGGTAAAGTTACCGACCAATTAATCGGTTGCCGAAGAGGAAACTCATTGGTAGTTTCAAGATCAATGGCTAGGATTGACTTGGGTAGTTGAGCATGGGGCATAATCAAGTGTATGTGTGTGCATGTGAGCCCATGAGAGTTGGAGTGAGATGGTGACAAGTGGCAAGGAGTGGACCCTTGGATGAGTCAAAAGTGTGTGACACATCATCATCATCTCCATCTCCTCTCTTCTCTCTCTCTCGGTTTCTCTCTCTTCTCTTCCTTCCTCCATTTTCGTTGAATATGCTTGGGAGAGAGAAAGGAGAATTTGGTTTTTGAGGTAAGCAAATGGCCTCTTTAGCTCAAACTCTCTTCTCTAATGTTAATCCTTGAGTTGAGAGCTTCATTGTGATGGTTGTAGCTTCTCCATTGGTGGTGATTTGAAGAATCACGAAAATATGAAGCTTGGAGAATCAAAGAGTGTCTTTGAGAAAGTGGATAAGGTATGTGAAACCAATCCTTCTATCTATGTTTCATGCCAAATGATTATGTTTGGAATTTCTGGAATTATTGCCCTAATTTCGAAAATATGGGTCAATGGGTAGTTTGGCATGTTATGGTTATGGAAATGGTATATTGGTATGAGTTTTGAATAGATAGAATGGATTTGGGAATGAAATGTGTGAGGTTGTTGATTTAGAGAATTGATGATTATGATGCCCTAGACCAAAGCATGTTAATGGAATGGGAATTGGGTAATTCTGTTGATTCCATTGAATTCAGTGAGTGATTTTGTGTGGGAGTAGCTTTGGTAGAAGTTTTGGGTCCATTGGGATCAATGGGGCAATGGTTAGGGAGTTTGGTCAGTTTTGCTGCGTTTTTCTGGAATCTGATAGATTCACTCGAGCAGACAGGGGTGTGCTCGAGTGAGGGATGAATGTTGCTCGAGTGAGGAAGAACCTGCTCGAGTGATATGTGAGTTTTCCCTTGTTTCGCTTCGAGTGCACCTGGGTTTTTATGAGCAATGCTCGAGCACATTGCTTTGTGCTCGAGTAAGCGAGGAACATGCTCTAGTGAGCATGGTCTGCTCGAGTGATAGTGGGAGTCCAGAGTGAAGAGTTGCTTTCTGGTCTTCACTCGCGGGCAAGGTGCAAGAAGTGTGCCTTCTCACTCGCGGGTGGGGGGTATCTGCTCGAGTGAGCCGTGTGTCCTCGCGGGTGAGAGGTATATGCTCGCGGGTGTGCTCGCGGGTGAGAGGTGTGTGCTCGCGGGTGAGAGTTGTGTGCTCGAGTGATCCAGTGCTTGGAGAGCGTTGGGGGCTCTCGGGTCCTCACTTCCTGGATTTCTCTCGCGGGTGCTCGAGTGAGGCTTTTGGCCTTGTGCTCGAGTGAGGATCTGTGCTCGAGTGAGCTTGTGCCTCAGGTGAGGGTTGTGCTCTCGGGCATGTGCTTTCTGTCTCACTTTCTCTTGTGCTCGGGTATTGTCCGTACCAATGCTCGAGTGAGAGCATTTGTGCTCGAGTGATGTCCGTACTGTGCTCGAGTGAGAGCTTCTGTGCTCGAGTGAGGCAGTGAAAAATATCAAGTTTGAGTGTTCAAAAGGGGATCTTTGGGGATAGTCTTCCAACCCTTTAGAGCTATGGATTAAGGTGTTTGAGGGCACTTAAAGGGCAATAATGATAACCAACTTGAATGTCTAAAAGTTAAGGAATTGGAAAAGGGATTAATCCTATGTCTTTGATCTTGGTTATAGGATTTGATGATTTCCCTGAGCGTGAGCAGCCGGATCTGGAGCTTACGTGGAAAGAGTGTAGGGAACTTACCTCTTCTGCATGTATTGATAATTGTATTTGTGTATTGATGCATGTTATTGCTTTGCGTGATTATGTGAGACATATGAGAATGATTGTAGCTCTGTTCTATTTATACTATGGCCATGAGTATGTTGTGTGAACATTGAGCATGCGGATATATCATTATGTGAGCATGTGTTATTGTGATGCAAGCATGTCATGCATTAAATACTTATCTTGCATGCATATTGGTATTTTTTTTCCTACTGAGATTCCCCAGAATCTCACCCTCCCCTATCAATATTTTAGACAGGGAAGGAAGATTGAGGATGAAGCAGGCATCCAAGGACGAAGAGGACTAGTTTCTGGGTGAGAGCTTAGTAGTTGGTTATCAATGCGTAATTGGGATTAAGTATCTGATTGTATGGATCAGTATTTGAGAATGTATTCGGATAAGTTGTGTAATCCCTAATCGATGAGTTGTATGGGCTATTATGCCTTATGATTAATGAGCGAAGATATGATTCCGGGATTGCCGGAAATTTATATTGCGTACTCTGATATTTGTATAAATGTAATTTATCTTCGCATAGTAATTATATTCGGAGTGTAAATATGAGACCGTGTTTTTAATAATTTCGAAATGTAATTGTGAAAACCCCGTCTGGTTGATGGGTTTATAAATGATGTTTTGTCTTATTGGTCTCTATTTCACGTTAATTGCATAATCCGGATATTAATTACGGCATGGGGGTTATAGATA
Organism: Inga leiocalycina; assembly: GCA_963242795.1. Lineage (NCBI taxonomy): Eukaryota > Viridiplantae > Streptophyta > Magnoliopsida > Fabales > Fabaceae > Inga > Inga leiocalycina. Next base: position 32,536,317 of record OY725332.1, read on the forward strand.
GCAGAAGGGTTAATCCGAGCTTAGGTGTCCCTACCTCATACTACACCAAACCAAGAATCACATAAGGTGCTGGCTTGAAATGAGAGAGATCTCTAGTTCTGGTTCTTTAAATTCTACAAGCATCTGCATCCAGTGTTTAAGGGAAAATTTGACCCACAAGCAGCTGAGATTAGCTAATTCGACTGGAGAAGATTTTTGAAATGCTAGACTGCCCAACCACGGTGAAGGCATAATTGGCCATCTACGAACTTGAAGGGGATGCTGACAGGTGGTGGCGGAATATTTCTTTAACCCTACAGGCCCAAAATATGCCAGTAGCCTAGGAGCTGTTCCAAGAGTAGTTCAATGATAAATACTTCCCATGATCTGTGAGCATAAAGAAGGAATCCGAATTCCTATCCACTAAGCAGGGTGATACAAAAACCTTTGATGACTATTTGTCTCACTTCATCCAACTAGCCAGATATTCCTCTTTCTATGACACATGGATGATGAGGAATGGAGTTCTGATATGCTAGTTTGTGGCTTGAGGTGTGAGTTGAAGAAAGTGTTGCCCACCCGATAGTTTACTATTTCAATAAAGTGGTGGAGGAGTGCAGAATCACCAAAAATAACCTAAGAGATCTTTACCCAGCCAAAGGTGTTAGCAGCCGAAGTGAGCCCACCAAGTTAACTTCTTCCCATAAGTATAAGAGGCAAAAATCCTCATCCAAGGGTAGTAATAAGAAACCTTACCGATCTAAGGATTGTGAGAATCAGAGACCACTACTGCCATGGATATGTCCTCATTGTGGTAGGGCGCATAGTAGAATAAGTTGTTGAGGGCAAGTAATTTGCTTTAACTACAAGTAGATAGGACATATTGCCAGTTAATGCTAGTGACAACTGGTGAAGAAAAGGCCTATGAATCAGAGCAGGGTGTTTGCTATAACACATGAAATAGCTTGAAAATCCCCCAATATGATTCAAGGTAAATTTTTCTCAATGGTAGTTTATTATGGGTTTTATTTGATTTGGGTGGTAGTCATCCCATCATTGCCTATGACTTTGTCAAGCACCTGGGATTACGTGTTTATAAATTGCCACTTGATATGGTTTTGTGATGGGTATCAAGGCTATGACTGCTGATGCATACATGAATTGTATGATAACTATTGAAGGGCATGAGCCCATGGTTGATTTATTTTGATTACCATTCTATTAATTAAAAGTCCTACTAGGTTTTGGTTGGTTGATGGTGAATCATGTGTTGCCAGATTGTGGGAACAAGAGAATAGTGTTGGAAATCTTGCATTAAAAGAAAAGCAACTCTACACCAAATTATGCAAGTAAAAGGTTGGCTTTCAGAGGTAACCTTCTGGGCCATGTTATCTAACAAGAAGGGGGTCTTAATAGATCCCAGTGAGGTGGAAGCAGTGCTAAACTAGAAGAGGCTAGAAACTATGGCTAAGATACACAGTTTTCTGGGTATTGCTGGTGATTACCGAAGATTCATTCAGAATTCACCTAGATTGTTTTGCTAATAACTAAACTCATACAAAAGGATCAACCATTTAGGTGGGAAAATTGATGTGAGGAGAGCTCAAGGAGCTGAAGGTAAGGTGGGTGACGGTGATAGTATTGACTATACTCGATCCCATCTTGACTTTTGTTATGTATTGTAATATGAATAAGTAGGGGATTGGGGTGTGGCCATATGCAATAGAGCAGAGCTAGTTCAGCTGATGGCGAATTCAACTACATCATCAGGGATTCTCAGTGGATGATGTGAGGGCACTTATCCTGACATAGCTAGCATGGCTAGCCAATAGGTTGGTTGCACTAGTGTTGACCCTAGGTTGAGAGGTTGTGTGTAAAATTAGAGTCTCCTGTGAGTCTGTTATGAGTTCGCGGTGAGTCTACATATTTTAAGATGTTCCCAGAATGGCCTACGCCTCCTGATCGCCGAAGTTGTGTAAAAGGAACTATCCCACCTATGATCTGGAGCTTACAACAATTGTATTTATATTAATGCTTGTGTTAAAGATATGGCAATATTGCATGTATAGTGTGACGACTATGTTAGATATGATAAGTTTTGATGATGTCAAATATAGATGTCAATTATGAGCAAAAAGTTTGTATGACATACTTATTCTCTACATTGACTTACTACTATATTTAATGTTGTATATCTTATAGATTAGTCATAAACCCGATGGTAGGTTGATGTTATAATGCCTTATATATGGAGAATGATCATCAAGAACCAAATCAAGAGGCAAGGGATTGAAGAAAGAAGGCATTGCAAGAACTAATGCAATACTTTACTTGAGTAGCCACTCGAGTAACCATGTTGGAAAAAGGCATTACTCTAGGGAGCACTCCTATAATCTGAGGACTTATTTGATCCATTACTCGAGGGATCACTTGAGTAATCAGGTAAACAAAGAACAAGTACTCTCAGCCAAGAATTTGATGCAATTACTTGAGTGAGTAATTGAGTAATCTGCAAGGTTATTTGGAATTTACTCGAGGGGTCACTCTAGTAAGATTTGAAGAAAAGACATGGCCACTTGAGTAACCACTCGAGTAATAGGCTTACTGGAGGAGGCACCTGATTAATGTGTGAAAAGAAGACATGGCCACTCGAATAATCAGTATTTCTAAGGTTTGTGATGTATCTTACTCCATATCTTACCTGAGTAATATCTTGTGAAAAATGTTGAATTACTTACTGCCATGTTTTTTATAGGTTTACTCGAGTAACAAGTATGATCACTCGAGTAGCCACTCAAGTAAGGAAGTAAAGAAATCATGTTTTTAATCAAATGATTATTGATCTATTATCTATATGATTAACTCTTCATTGCAATAGTATTCTAAGTTCATTTGTAGAGAAACAATGAAGAGATCATGCCAGAAGTGAAAAGTCAAATAAAAGTCCAAATATTCACCTACCGCTACCTGCCACAAACGGATCGTTTTCAAGTTCCAAGAATAGTCAACCATTACTGCGTGACTCTAACGGATATGTTTGAATTGCTTCCAACATATACCACAAATCATCTATATATATAGAGCATTCAAAGAGCATAAAATAACAACTAACAACAAGCAATCACACATCAATCAATATACTCTTTGTGCTTTGTTTTCTTATACTCATTCATTGTACTTCAGTGATTATATATTTTCTCTGTGAGAGAGTTTTTCATTACAAACTCAATATTTGTTATTGAGACAACTTAAGATTGTGGAACCTTGAGTTGGGGATATGATTACAATGTGTAAGGGGGAGCGAGTATCGAGGTGAAGGAGCTTGCTGTGTACTGAGGTGCCAAGAACCCACTAAATCTTGGAGAATATAGTGAAAATCTCAAAGACACTCTGAGGACTGGACGTATGTCAAAGTGGTTGTGGCCGAAACAGTATAACTCCTGGTGTACACTTCAGTGATATTTCTCTTTACTCTCAACTGCTTTAAATATTCTATTAATTTTCTTATACACAACGAAATTTCTGGTGTCACCCAATTCACCCACCTCTAGGGTGAAATGCTTGCACTAACAGATTCTCTATTCTTTGGATCCTGAATTGCATGAAAATCTTATCAATGACATATTTTTTAAAGTGTATTTACAAATTTTCATTGATATTTGAAATCATCATTCTTGGTATTATTTGTTTGTTACCCTTTATGATTCAATTGCTTGAATTTATTTAATTGGGTAAAATTATATTTTGGTCTTTGTTGATTATTATACTCTTTCCTCAAGTATCATATAATTCAATTGTATAAAAGCATAAGAGTTATAATGTCTAATACTATATGGACCCAAGAGAAAGTTGGGTACCAAAGAGATATATTTATACTTTTGCAAGAGTTGATCAAAATGCACTACTTTCGAATACAAAGATCAGAGGCTAATAGAAGAGGCATGACTGGTAGCGTTGCAATGTGAGCATAAGCAAAATCTGTGGTATCACTCAACTGACACCACATCACTAGCAAGTAACTAGCTAGTGATGCATCCAGAGAAAGAGAAATAGGAGGAAAATCTCTTAAGTGAACCTAGATGAGATCCATCTCAAAGCAGCTCCAGGCCAAGAACAAGTCTAGCCAATATGAATCTTTATTGCCTACCCACCTTCCTTATCATTCCAAGGTGATCAGAAGATGATCAGAGGAAGGTATTAAGATGCACAAAATCATCAAGCTTGGTGAGCCTATAAGGATTCTCAACTACAATCCTAGCTCTATGTTTTCACAAAATTATATGATACATCTAAACTAGAGCTATGGTGAACAAGGCCAATAACTTCACTTACTTTATCTAGAAGAATTACCACATAATGGCCTATATACTTCTACAGGACTTACTCCAAGTAATCTAAAATTACTTCAAGTAGACCTTCAAGTAATCAAAATGTACTTCAAGTAGACCTTCAAGTAATTCGCAATTACTCCAAGTAAGTCTGAATCTTACTCCAGTTAACATAAGAAGCATAGAGGATGAGAGCTGAAGCTTCAAGAATAGATGAGATACAATATTCTAGAGCTGGTCTCCCTGGTCCTTCATTCTTTGGTCTATTTGTCCAAGGCTCTTTGAGAGTAGAGCTTCAACAATCACACAGAGCTTGCTACAAACAAGCTAAGTTCATCATTTCTATGAATGGCAAGATTAGGCAACTCTGTAACCTGATCAACCATAACTTCAAAGCCTTATTCCGAACTCATCTTGGTATCCTAAAGTGCTTACAGAGATTATGCTTCAGAATCCCTCACTACTAATCACATCATCCAATATTAACTAGGATACGATGCATTAATACGCTGCAGAGGATTATGGCTAGAGTGATCGCGGTATTACTCGAGTGAGGTATTGTATTCTTACTTAATTAAAATTCTCTGAGTTGCATCACTTAAGTGAGCACTCGAGTGATGGTTGAGTAGAATTACTTGAATAACTACTCAAAGGATACAGGGTTATAACCTTAAAACCTTGAATAACATCATTTTTAAAACTTAATTTCTCTCAATCTTCATGCTCTCACAATCATTCTCTCTACAAAATTTCCAACAATTTTACTAATCCAAGAGAGTTATTAATTGTATTGCTCATGGTGATTTTCTTTTAAGTCATGCATTCATTAAGGGGGAGCTTCACATTCACATGTGTTTTATATCTTAAAAGCTCATCTAATTTATTGAAAGAAAATCCTTTTAACGTACTCATCTAAATTCACTATCTTTTAATTAGTTTTGATAATGAGTTACTCTTATATTTTCCTTTCATGATCTTAATTTTTAACATATCATATAGAAAGGATGACTTTGGTTTATGCAATAAATTTAATACTTGATTGCACTAATCATTCTCCTTGCAAGAATGTTTTTAGTTATAGCAGGAGAATTTGCTCTAAGCTAGATCATTCCTCAACACACTAAAATGAGCATATATCAACTATGAGGACATATGCTTTAACAATCGATCAAGGGAGATATATTGGCTACAACATTCAAAGCAACAAATACACACGACAATACAAATGAGCATTAAGCATATTGAACAAAAGCTCAACTCAATTGAAGAATCCTAGCAATAACATGATTATACATTAGAGTTGGACGATAGGAGTATGGTGAATACAACATAATGAACCATCATTTCCAAAGAATAAAGCAACAAACTTCATAGAGCGCTTCATGATTTTCCAAAATCTACATGAGCATTTCTAAACCCTCTATTTATATTTTGAGCTTAATTTGCATATCCTTGATTATGAAAGTTTTCTTGAAAATATCCAAGTTGTTTCAATTTGTTTTCATGAAAACCTTTTTTTTATTTGCATCAAATTATAAATGAAACTTCTTTCAAAACAGGGGAGAGAAACTTATTTTCCTGATGCATTTATTTTGATTAATAGGGAGAATGACATTTCTCATTTAATTTCATATTTGCTTCTCTACAAGCATTCCTTCCTTATACTTCAAACTTTTTGGTAATGTCAAATAGGGGGAGAGATAGGTAAGAAAAATATGTTGTTTTTCATTTACTTTTATAACTCATACATATTTTTCTTAAAGGATTTGTCATCATTAAAAAGGGGGGAAATGTTAGATATGATAAGTTTTGATGATGTCAAATATAGATGTCAATTATGAGCAAAAAGTTTGTATGATATACTTGTTCTCTACATTGACTAACTACTATATTTAATATTGCATATCTTGTAGATTAGTCATAAACCTGATGGTGGCTTGATGTTATAATGCCTCATATATGGAGAATGATAATCAAGAAGAAAATCAAGAGGCAAGAGATTAAAGAAAGAAGGCATTGTAAGAACTAATGGGAATATCAAGTAAAGATTGAAGAAGATTGAAGATATTCAATTAGACATCTAATTGGGTTATGAAGAATGATCATCAATTCAAGAAGATATCTAGTTGGGTAATGAAGAGTGATCATTAAGAGGAAAAACAAGAAGAAAGAAATTAAAGAAAGAAGAAGAGAGATCGAAGAAAGAAGAACTTGTAAGATCAAATGAGAATATCAAGACTCAAGCTCTTAGAAGTGATACCAGAGGTTAGAATGGGTCAATACGAAGTTAAAATGACATATACGGATATTATGGCACCTCCATAGATGATTACTTGAGTAACCACTCGAGTAATATGGCACTGCCTCATTTTGGAGGGGATTACTAGAGGCCTTACTTGAGTAATCTGCAGAGTTACTTGAAGATTACTCGAGCGAGCCCTCGAGTAATAATACTCTGTTTTTGTGTGACAGGACAAAGATTCTGTATTTTCATTATATCTCTCTAACCACATGTCAGATTGAGCTGAAACTGGTGGAATATGAAACTCAACTCCCAACATGAACTATGGTAACCAAGATCACATTAAAAGGAGTTCAGATGAGAGAGAGATATGATCTATTGAAGTTGACACATGAATCAGTGTCTTTTACCATAACAAGGTTTGGTATTTTAGACATAACTCTGAAAATACATATCGAATTGAGACAAAACTGGTTGCATATGAAAGTAGACTCAAAGAACTTTCCAAGGATATATAATTTGTCACATTTCAAGTTATATACTAGAGCTATGCCTTCTGGAAGTTGATGCTCGTGATTTCATACTTTGTCTAAATGCAAAAGATATTCTTTAGATCTTAACTTTCTATACAAAATGAGTTTGGAGGTGATTCTTGTTGTATTGGAATGTAGATGATGAGGGCTTTCCGATGATATATGATTTGCCATGTTTCAAATCAAAATCAAGAATTCACTTGAAGGGCTTACTTGAGTAGTATGCCGAATTATTTAAAACCTCACTCGAGGGACCACTCGAGTGATGCAGTTAGAAATGCTTTCAGCCAAGATATGAATAACATTACTCGAGGGACTACTCGAGTAATCTGTAAAGTTATTTAAGAGCTTACTTGAGGGATCACTCGAGTAACCAGAGAAGAAGTTATCCAGTAGCTCTCAGCTAAAAACTGATAAACTTTACTCGAGGGACTACTCGAGTAACCAGATATGGAAGAGTATATTACTCGAGGGATCATTTGAGTAATCTGCAGAGTTATTTGATCCATTACTCAAGGGATTACTCGAGAAATCAGAGAAGCAAAGAAGCAGTTACTCTCGGCCAGATTTTGAATGGGATTACTCGAGGGCTCACTCGAGTAATGACCCAGGCTTACTTGAGTGACCACTCTAATAATATTTCCCAGCAAAACAAAATAAAGTACTAAAGCTTTCGAAAATCATAGGATTAATTATGAAACTCATTCTTCTTGCTTCCAATCACTCTTACACTTCATTATATTAGTGTTTAATGTATTTCTCCAGGAATACAATGAAGAGATGATGAGAACAGATAAAAGTTGACTTTATGGAAGTGGAGCGCCAAACATTCTAACGGCTAGTTTTTCATAATGAACGAAAGAAGTAACCGCACTCCAACGGATATATTGAAATACTCAAATGGTCATCAATAATCATCAACTATAAATAGAAGAGCATTCAAAGTTCAACAACACACCAATGAGGGCACAGCAACGCAAACATGCTTATATCATGAATCATTTACTCTAACCCAACTACTCTCTATTCTTATCTATTTTCTATATCATGTATATTTGAGAGAGAGTTATTTATATTGTACTTTAGTGAGCATTATATCCATTCTGTGAGAGAGTTTGTAAACACATTCAATTGTATTTCTGAATTGATCTCAAGGTAGAGGGACCTTGAGTGGGTTGATTTCCTTACGGGGGAAGTTGTAGAAAGAATCGCCAGTAAGACTTTCTGCTCGTAAGACTTATAAGGTGCAAGCAGTAGAGAATGTTGCTGCTCGTAAGACTTACAGGGGTGTAAGCAGGAGAGAACATTCCTGCTCGTAAAACTTGCACGGGTAACCAGGAAGGATAGATCTTCGAGATTGCTTTGCTCGTAAGACTTGCTGTAAGGGGGAGTATCTTGGTGAGAACTTTGTAAAGGCTTTTCTTAAGCTTGGATTAAACAAGAAAATAGTGGATTTGAAAATCTCAGGAGGAGCCTGGGGACTGGATGTAGGCCATCACAGATTGGACCGAACCAAGATAAGTCACAGTTTACATATTCTCATCCCTAAGCTCTTATATTTCTAGCTTACATTATTTACTTTTACTGTTGATTTCTTTCATATTTATTGCTTCCTCTAAGATGCGAAAAGTTTTTCAAAGTTCTTAAGTTTTTTATCTTACACCCAATTCACACCTCCTCTCGGGTGTCAGCCAGTTCTAACAGACTGAACTATATTATGACAACGGGAGTCTCAAGCATTGTATGAGTAGAAAGAATTGAATATGAGACAGTGTATGTGGATGGAGTTAATGATAAAGCTCAATATTTATATATTTTTGTTAATTAATCTTAGGCTTTTGTGAAACTAAATTGAATATTTTGGGCATAATCAAGTGTTAATGTGAGACATTAGTGAAAGGATAATTTGGGAATTATAGTGGTTAAATTGTTATTTTTTTAATTAATATTTCTTATTCCTATTAATCTTTAATTGTGAATCTAATTTTGTAAGTGATGATGTGGCACAATTTTTTTCAAGTTTCAAGGTCAAAGATGTTCTTTTGGAGCTCAATGGAAGATAAGAGTGGAACATCACAAGTGCAGAATTTATTTTCACATTTTTTCTAAGAGGGATTAAATGAGTAAGGGCCTTGTTTGGTTGTTGCAATTGTATGCCTAATACCAAAACATATTTTTATCTCTTATCCAAACATGGCACAACTCACTTTTAACCTAGAGAGAATTGAAGAAATAAAAGAAAAGGATGTGGGGACCATTGTTTTGCAATAGAGTGGCTGCTGTGAAGAATTAGAAAGCTAAACCAAATTGAAGAAAAGAAGGGAGCCAAATAAATGTGTGAGTCTGGACCGAATTGATAAAGAAAAGGAAAGAGTTAGTGGACCAAAAAGGAATAGAGAAAAGGAAAAAGGAGATGACCGAATGAGAGTAGCAGCTAGGCCGTGAGGGAATAATGAAGAAGAGAGGGATTGGCGGCCGTGTAAAGAGAAATAAACAGAAAAAATTGAAATTAAAGGGAAGGAGGTGTGAACCAAATGAGGAAATGAAGAAAGAGGAGAGGCTTCTGGAATTGTTGACCTTATTGAAGATAGGGAGCTGACCAAATTGAGATAAACCCATAGATTGAATTGAATAGAAAAAGAGGGGTGCAACTGGACAAAAGAAAGGACCCACACTTGAAAAGAAAAAGGGGAGAAACCGAATAGAATGAAATAAAAGTGGAGGAGTATTGTGGCTGGAGAGTGTGAAAATAAAAGGCAACACTGAAATGGAAAAGGAACAAAAAGAGGGCGGTGGCTATATGAGAGGAAGAGAGAGGACGTGATATAGCTACTGGACCATGAAGAAATTGTGAGGCATTAGTGTTTTCCTTTGATCTCCATGGCTAATTTCATCTTCTTTCATCAACCTCTATCTTCCTCTTCCTCCTTGAGTAGCTAAGCTTTGGGGATTTCCTTGAGTTGGGTAATGGTTTGAGCTTCTAAACTTCAATGGAATTCCTTTAAGCTCTCTTTCTATTTCATAATTATATGGCTTGGTTAAGTATGTGATTATAAGCTAGATTGTTCTATGCCAAGTGAATAATCTTGGTGGTTGAGCTAGGAGTTGATTAATTAAAATTTGTATGATTCAAATTAGAAGAGGTTGAGTTTTTTATTCCAACTTGGTTAAGTGGATTATAATTGACTAAACTGAATGCATTGAACTTTTGAAATGGTAATTACAAGCTAGAATTGGAAGTTGATTTTTCATCTCCTTGAGTCTGAGTTATTTGGTGGTATTCATTTAATTGCTTTAGTGGAATGAATTAAATGATTATTGCAAGTATGGAGCTAGTAGTAGCTTGGTTCCAGCCTCTTGACTCATATTATGGAATTCAAATCATTAGCAAGCAAGGAAGACTAAAACCTCAACTCAGGGGAATCTTGTCTTATCATTATACTAGTTTATTGAGTTTACTTTGTTTCTATTGTTAATTTCAATTATGTTTGCTTCTTTGTCTTGAAAACCCAAAAATACAAAAAGATTGCACTAGCTTAGATTACTTCATTTGTTTAAAAAGCAATTTCTCAAAATGATTTCTCACAACTTTAAGGTATTTATCACTTTACTATTTAGAAACTTGGAAATTAATCTCCTCGCAAGAATGACCTAGGTTGAGCTACTACGCTACATTTTCAAACCTAGTTTATTTTGAGAACTCATATGACATGGGTCCATCAGTTACTAAAAGAGTACAAGCTGGAGATCAAGTATCATCCAACTAAAGCTAATGTCATTGTGGATGTGCTTAGTTAAAAAGATATGCTAGTTACAACAATAATGATACAAGAAAGGAGATTAATAGAAGATTTTTGAGATTTAAATCTCTCGAATCAAATCTTATGTACTAGCTATGATGTAGTCTAAGGGGAAAGTGACCTGAGGACAGAGATTGAAGGGGCTCAGATGCAAGAAAGATGGCTTAGAAACTGAAGCTTACCATTTGTTTGTGAAGGTGGTCTGGAAGGGACTGTCTTCGAGGGAAGCAACCTTGGAAGCAGAAGTAGACATGAGAAAGCGTTACTCAGAGTTTATGACTTTGGATAGGTTGCAGATTTCAGGGATGAAATTTTTTGTATGGGGGGAGAATTGTAATATCCCAAAATGTACTCAAGGGTTAAATGTACAGCATAAATGGTGGGATTAATGACAGAAGTACCGCTCGAAATTTTGTTATGACTATAGTTCCTATTAACTTGAGATAATTATTTAGTCTTTTTGCCTAAAAGTCAAAAATGACCAAAGGACTAATTTGAACACGAGAGAAGGGGAAAATGGCGTATTGAAGAGAAATATGAGGAGAACATTTATTTGGCCATAATATGAGAAGCATGGAAGCATTTTTGGCCAAACACAAAAAAGGGAAGTCAACAAGTCAAATTAACATATGCTAATTTAACGTTAAACTATATTATTCAAGGAGATATTATAAGAGATCATATTTCCACTTTAAAGAGACGTATTTCCATGTAGGACATGAGAAAAAGCAAGAGGGAATAATACTTGACTCAAAATGAAATCAAGAGGAGACAATTTGACCAAGTTATAAAAGGATAATGACTTGGTCAACAGTTACAACTAAAGAAAGCAATATTATTTGAGAAGGCAATTTGTGATACTTCAAGAAGATATTTCCTCTTCCAAAAAAATGAACACAATTATACTCAGAGCAATATGAAAGGAAGTGAAATATGATAAAGCAAGAAACTCTTTTGGGTCCTTCAATAGCTAATATTTTGGTCAACAATTGTAGGCTAAACATAAGATGATATCTTGAATAAAAAGGGCCATATTTTCATATGATATGAAGGAGAAAGAGAAAAGATTATGATATTGAGCAATTGGCACATATTGATATAATAAAATACTATATGTGCCTAAAGTGAATTAATTTTAACTACACATTTTCTCCACCTTTTGTTCATAATTTTGGTTGGTTCTTAAAGGGATAAGGGGCACAAAAATCTGATCATTGATCACTCTTATTCTCTCTCTTCAAGTCAGTTTTGGGAGCTACATATGAAGGAAGAAGATGCGAGGTTATAGGTGAGATCTTTACTCTTGATTTTCACCTTCTTAACCTCTTTTATTCCATAAAGCTTTTCATAGACATTGTTCGTCTTGGTGAGTACTTCATTTATGTGGTTTAAGAATTTCAAGGGGAGGTGTTTTGAGATTCCTAGCAAGAGCCAAAGTTAGAGAATCAAGAGAAGAGATTAAGGAAGAGAAAGAGATGAGTATGAGCATTATTTTGGCATATGTATTGTTTGATTTGATTGAGTTTTGGTAGGCTTTTATGAGAGCCCTAATTTTAGTTTTTTAGGTATTTTAGGGATCATGAATTTTCATCCTATGTATGTGTTTATATGTTGGTTTGGAGGTAAATGAGCTAAGTTTAGTGATTAAATATTGAAGTCGGTGTTTGTTGTGAACAACCCTAAAATTCTGACCTGAATAGGGCACCATAAAGCAATGGGAAACTATTCATTTTGATTTTACCATTATGTTTTACATGAAAAATTGTGTTGGTATAGCCCCGGGTTGTGAATTTCAGGTCATTGAAACTCAAAGTTCAAAACTGGATTTTCTACCTGAATAGGATTCTAGCTAGGTACCCTGATTGTGTAGTGTTTCTGGGCAACCAAATGATGTCAAAAAAATCTAAATATTTCCAGAATAAAAGTACACATATCAAGTCTTAATTTGATAGGTCATTTGTATTATTTGAAATTGTACACTGGGAGTTATGAATTTTTGAATTAAGGCCATAAAAATTGGGTTGAATTCTAGCAGTGTGCAAAAAATGACAAATCTGGGAATACGGTGCATCTAACTGGCTGTAGGTAGTATGTTTCCTTGAAAATAAACTAAATAATGGTCGCAAAGCCTTTAAAAGCACTGCAATTTGATTTTTGTATATAAAGATATGATTTTTCCAAGTTAATGAAAAATTCTAGCAGATTTGGTTCAAGTGTGTGAAAATTTAAAGGTAATGGCAAATGGTAATATCTATGAACTCTAAGGTTAGAATATTGGTCTTTTAGGCTAATTGACTACTTTAACTCCTTAGTTGACTTGATTAAATGACCATAATGATAACAACCCAAGTATTATGAGTTATTAAAGAATTAGAATAGGAAATAACTCGTCATCCTTAAATTTTAATTTATAGGATTTGATATATGCCCTGAGCACAAGAAATCTGTGTAAGAACAAGACTGGAAAGACCAAGGTAGTAACTATTTCTGCTATATCATGTATAATGTTTGCATGTTTGTGCTTATCATTGAGTTGTGATGAATGTGAAGGCTAAGGTAATGTGCATATAGCGAAAGCTAAGGTAATGTGCATACAGTGAAAGCTAAGGTATTGTGAAAACAGCGATAGATGATGTATATGTGAATAAAACAGAAGCTGTTATTTATGTGACGAAAGTCATGCATTGTGTGAATGCTGCTATATATGTTGTTGTGTTTACTGTTTTGTGATAATTGATTACATGCTTGTTTATTATATATCATATAAGTGAAAATGTTGCTACTAAGATTCGTATGAATCTCTCTCTTTCTAATGACTAACCTACAGCTAGGACAAGCGGATCGAAGGAGATCAGGTAACCAAGGGAAGCTAATACTCCCAGTTAGGAGATTTAGCTTTTTTCATTGGTTATCAGCTTTTAGGGGAAAATGTATATATCATTTATGATGTAAATGTGTGAAATTATATGTAATCCCTAATACAGGATCTAAATCAGGGAAATGAACCTTATAATCTTTTAGTGAATGAATACGACCTGAGAGTTGCCCGAAAATTTTGGTTCAGTACTCTGATATTTATGAATAGAACTGAATTGAATAGGCCAACTGGATTATAAAAGTTGAAATGAGACTATATTTAACAGATTGTTAAAGTTTTAAAAACCCACTATACCACAGGATCAAATCCTGTCTTAAAGTTGGGACCTTTTATAAGTTTCAAATTTTCCATTGGTCTCTAATTTTAATTAATGACATATTTTTGACCATATTAATGGCTATAAAGGTAGGGGTTAAATTAGCTAGAACATGATTCAGTGTGAACGCAGCTGTCTCTATAGCATGTATTAGATATGATTTGTTTTGATGATATCAAATATAGATGTCAAATATTAAGAGCAAAAAGTTTGCATAATATACTTATCTTCTACATTGACTAACTACTATAATTGATATTGTATATCTTGTAGAATAGTCATAAACCTGATGGTGGTTGGCATTATTTTGCTTATAATACTTCATAAATAGAGAATGATGATCAAGAAGGAAAAACAAGAAGGAAGAGTTTGAAGAAAGAAGAACTTGCAAGATCTAATGAGAATATCAAGATTCAAGCTCTTAGAATTGATACCAGAGGTTTCTATAATATATGGAGGTTAGAATGGGTTAATTCAAAGACAAAATAACTTATATAGAAGTTATAGAACTTCCCTAAGGTGTTCCCTTGAGTTTAGGTTCTCTTCCAAATTTTGGAAGGCAACACTCGAGTGAACACCATGATTACTAGGGTGATTAGTATTCTGTTGTGCTCTGTTTTCATGCAGCATGATAAAGCCTTGGTATTTTTGCCATATCACACTAACCACATGTCAAATTGGGTTGAAACTGTTTCATATAAAACTAGACTTCAACACATTAAAAACACGCTAGAATACATTCAAAGGTGTTCAGATGAGAGGATATGATATTTGGAAGATGCCATTGAAATCAACTTCTTATTCCAAAATAGCTTCTGTAATTTGGACATAACTCTCAAACTCTAAATTTGATTGAGATGAAACTAGTACCATATGAAATTAAACTTAAAGAGATTTTCATAGATAGGTAGTTTGTCATATTTAAAGTTATATACTAAGAGTTAAGCCTTTTGGAAGTTGACACTTGTGAATTCAGAGACTATCTAGTGTAGTAGTCACTACTTGGATCATAACTTTCAGATTACAATGAGTTTAGGGATGATTCTTATTGTAATAGAATATACACCCCAAGAGCTTTCTGATGATATATCATTTGCCATATTTTGGATCAAAATAAAGAGATCACTTAAGTGATATCCTAAGATCACTCCAGTGAACACTTGAATGATAAAGTTGGAAAATGACTCTTATGCTCTCTATCAGATTTTGAAGGAGATCACTTGAGTGACTACTCAAGTGATGACTCAAGATCACTCGTGTAACAACTCGAATAATGCAATTGACAGCATATAATAACTTCAGATAATCATACGAATGATTGTGTGACTCACTCTTCTTGCTTTTAAACACTTTAACACTTCATTGTATTAGTGTTTAATGTATTTCTCTAGGAATACAATAAAGAGATGATGTGAAGAGACAAAAGGTGACTTTATGGAAGCGAAGCATCCACTTAACATAATGGCTAGTTTTCAAGTATGAAGAATGGTCAAATGAAGCAACGGGACTCAATGGATAGTTTGAAATACTCACAATGGTCACATCCACTCAACTATAAATATAAGAGATTCAAGCAGAGTGCAACAACAATGAGAGCTTAATGACACCAGCATGCTTATATCATGAGTCATCCACTCTGACCCAACTACTTTTTGTTCTTATCTATTTTCTATATCATGTATACTTGAGAGAGTTATTTGTATTGCACTTCAGGAAGCATTTTATCTACTATGTGAGAGAGTTTGTGAACACTTGTATTTATGAATTGATCTTAAGGTAGAGGGACCTTGAGAGGGTTGATTTCCTTATGGGGAAAGCTATAGAGAGAATTACCGGTAAGACTTTCTGCTTGTAAGACATACAAGGGGTAAGCAGTAGAGAACATTACTGCTCATAAGACTTATATGGGTGCAAGCAAGAGAGAAGGTTGCAGCTTATAAGACTTGCATGAGTAAGCGAGAGAGAAGAGTCTTCGGAATTGCTCTGCTCGTAAGACTTACCATAAGGGGGAGTGTCTCAACGAGAGATTTGTAAAAGGCTTTACAAGTGCTGGCTAAACTTGTGGGTTTATAAAGGCTTATCTTATACCCAGATTAAACAAGAAGATAGTAGATTTGAAAATCTCAGGAGGAGCCTGGGGACTGGACGTAGGTCATTGTAGATTGGATCGGACTAGGATAAACTACAGTTTGCATATTCCCTTCCCTAAGCTCTTATATTTCCATCATACATTATTTAATCTAAATGTTGATTTATGATTCATTACTTTCATACTTGTTACTTCCACTAAGATGCAAAAAAGATTTCCAAAGTTTTTAAGTTTTTTATCATACACCCAATTCACCCCTCTCTTAGGTGTCAATCAGTTCTAACATTTAGTATAAGAGATGAACTCTTATTTAAAGGACTTTACCATCTCAAGAGTTTATAATGATTGATTTTGGGTGTTATATGCTTTCTAAATGTTTTGACTATACAATTCCACCTATTTTGAAAGATATTGATTTTTGGTTTTGGAAAGTTAGAATGACTATTTTTATTAAAGCATCTGATTTTGATATGTGGAATGTTTTTAAGATTGTCTTTGATTTCAAACTAAGAAAGAATTGGACTGAAAGTGAAAAGAAAATGTTTTCATTGAATATTAGAGCAATGAAAATTCTCTATATTGCTGTGATAGAAAATGATTTTGAGAAAATTAGAATTTTTTTAATGCTAAAGATATCTGGGACACTCTTGGTTCTATGTATACTTCTAATAAGTATGTTGAAGTTGAAAGTGTTGACAGTTCATGTGAAACTACAAGCTGTGCATCTACAGTGCATGAACAATTGGAAGTTGATGATGAAGAAGGAGAAATCATAGAACACTTCCATACAATCAACATGGATAGGCAAGAAGAAAAGGATTTTCAGAAAAAGTTTATTATAGACAGACATGAAAAATCACTCTCCAGAGCTCAAAATGAACTTAAGGTAAAAAGTTCCAATTCTTCTCATGATTTTCGTAAAACTGATTTTCAGAGTTTACATAAGATTGTTTCTCAGCCAATTGTTGATTCTATTGAGAAAAACAAAATTTTTTCAAATATGATAGAAAGTTTGTAAGAGAGGATTTAGAAATGCTCGTTTAGATTTGGCAAGTTGATGATGGATCCATAAAGTCCAATTCACCCTACTTTCGTTGTGCAACTTTGATGTATATTCATGGTGTCTCCAGCATACTGTTATTGAGTTGAGCTTATGTTTTATATTAACACTTCTTTGTATTAGCAAAGGTATTTGTTGCTTTAAATGTTGCAGCCAATATATTTCTCTTGTTTAAGCATTAAAGCATCGTTCCTCAAGGTTAATAAATTCTTCTTGTAGTATGTTGAGGAATGATCTTACATAGATCAAATTCCCCTACCATAAGTTAAAACATTCTTACAAGGAGAATGGTTAGTACAGTCAAGTATCAACAATTTCTGTTCTATAAGGTATTTTTAAATTAAGATCTTGAAAGGAAAATATAAGAGTAACTTATTATCAAAACTAATAATGAGATAGGAAATGTAGATGAGTATGCCATAATGATTTTCTTCAAATAAAGGAGATGAGCTTTTTAAGATATAAAACACATATGAATGTGAAGCTCCCCCTCAATGAATGCATGGCTTAAAAGAAAATTGTTGTAAGGAATATAGTTAATAAATCTTTTGGATTTGTAAAACCATTGGAAATTTCATGGAGAAAATAAGTATGAAATCTAAAGATTTAGAGAAAAATCAAGTTATGAAAATGATGATGTTATTTAAGGTTTTAAGGCTGTAACCCTTTATCACTCGAGCGGTTACTCGAGTGATTATCCTCAACTATTACTTGAGTGCTTACTCGAGTGATACAACTTAGAGAATTTTAATTAAGAAATACAATACCTCACTCGAGTAATGTCATAATTACTTGAGTCATAATCCTCTGTAATTCATTGATGCATCATTGGCTACTTACATTCTAATGATGTAATTAGTACTGAGGGATTCTGAAGTGCAGACTCTATGAGCATTTAAGTATACCAAGATGAGCTAGGAATAAGGCCATAAAGTTCTGGTTGATCAAATCACAAAGTTGTTTAATCTTGCCATTCACAGAAGTGATGAACTTAGCATTGTTCATAGCAAGCTCTATGCGATTGTTGAAGCTCCTCTCTCAAATAGCCTTATATAAATTGACCAAAGAATGAAGGACCAAAGACACCATCTCTAGCAAAGTGTTGCATCTCATATGTCCTTGAAGTCTCATCTCCTATCCTCTGTGCCTCTTGTGTTAACTTGGAGTGAGGTTCAGTAATTTGAACAAAGTGGTTGTGAATCACTTGGAGTGGTTGTGAATTACTTGGAGTGATTGTAGATTACTTTGAGTAATTATCATAATCACTTAGAGGTCCAGTGTTAAGTAAACAACATTTAGAAGTTTTGATTCAGTACATAACTTCACAACCTTAATGAGCTTTTCATTGGTAACATCAAGATAAGCTTAGTTTGTTTGAATAGTGGATCTAATGAATGAGGCTCCAGGTGATCTAGCTTTGGCTAAGGATTATGCTTCATCATCTCTAGATGTCTTTAGGCTCTACACTTTGTCTCTTGCTAGAACCGCCTACTAGTGATAGGTGTATATTTACCTTTTAGATGTGTAGCTTCTCAACTATAGGAATCCTCACAAGGGGCTCATTTGCCTTTAGGTACCATATCTTGTTAGCCTTTATGAGTAGAGATACCAAATGAGGGTATTTCATTGGAGTATGCCTTGTAAAAGTATATATGTACCTCTTTTTTTCTAAAAGACATTATCTCTCTAGTGTTCATCTCCTTCTTGCTAAAAATATAGGCCATTATGAGATAATTTTTTTCTATGAAGTGAGTGAAGTTATTGGCCTTATTCACCATAGCTTTAATTTAGATATACCATATAATTTATGAAGATTAGACATAGAGCTAGGAATGTAGTTGAGAATCCTCATTAGCTCTTAGTATTTTATGATTATGTACTTCTTAGGCTCGTGTACTCCTTGAAAGGTATAGTGGGAGAGTTGTTGAAGCCTAACCACTTGTTGATGTTTTACGCTGAGATGACTAATTTTTTATCTCTGGTAGTGGACTCTAAAGTTTCTTCAACCATTATGCCTTTCTCATAGCATATTTCAGCTGGCTCCATGTTTCAATAGAATTATTTGACTTCCTTTGAGCAATAGGGAAGATGGATAGATATTTGCACAAAAGAGTTTCTTGGTATCATTACTATCATTTCAGGTGGCTTAAGCTTCTTTAAATTGAATTCAGCTGTGTCCACTAAGAGACCTTCCTCCTCTTTATCTTTTTCTAACTACATCACTAGCTAGTCACTTGCTATGGTAGGGTGTCACTTGAGTGATATTACATATTCTACTTCTGGTCGTGTTGCAATATTACCAACCTTGCCTTCTCTGTTAGCCTCTGATCTTTGTATATGAAAGCAGAGCATTTTGGTCAATTCCTGCAAAAGTGTAAATATATGCTCTTTGGTACCCAACTTCTCTTGGGTATGTATAATATTAGACACAACAGCTCTTATACTCTTATACAATTAATCAATAATATTTGAACAAAGAGTACAATAAACCAACAAAGGCCAATAAATAATGTTACCCAATAAATCCAAGTCATCATAAAGCAAACAAACAAGTGATACGAAGAGTGATGTTTTTCAAAGATCAATGAAAATTTGTAAATACACTTTATATAGAAATATATGTCATTGAGAAGATTTTCATGCAATCCATGATAGATATATCCATCTTTATGATAAATCATAATTGAAATTAGTTTTTCCAAGAGTGATAATGAAATATGGAAATAGTTTCAAATCTCATATGTAGTTTCAAATCATAAAATGCATTACAAAATTGAGTTTTTGAATACATGAAAAAATCATTTTTTAAACATTTTTATAAACAATGCTCATATTAAAAATTGTGGAAGTCAATAGTTATAAATATATATCAGAAAGCTTCAATTTGAAGTTCAACTAAGATAACATGTTAATCATCAGATTTAACATGTTAGAGAATTTTCCAAATAGCAAGAGTCATATAGATAACCAAAAGGATTAGCTTGATGGCTATATATAAGTTTAATGAATTTGCTTCTAGCCTTAAGACTATCTTGATACTTTGAGTTGAGAATATTCAAACCAATGATTCAAATACATGACACTAGTTGATATCAATGGTTAAAGTATTCAATCAACAAAAACATGTGTACAGATTTATTCAACACGAAGCACAGGCTCGTTAGTCCAAATGACTAGCATACTAGAATTTTATCCTAGTAAGTTATTATACAATAATAGTTAATACATTAAGATTCAATGCATTAATGAACATTCATAATGCTTAAATAACTTGGCCAATAAGGATTTGTGCATTTGGCACAAGACTTTCACATATTGAATTATTTTCTAGGAAATACACTTGAAACTCATATATAAAGTTAACTTGTTAGATGTAAGGTCTATCATGTTAGAGAATAAAGATTAAAGAGTTCAAGCATTGGATAGCACATTTAAGATAAATGATCAAAACATCAACGATGGGGAAATACTCGGGTGGATGAATTTGAAGCATTCCTAACTTTCAGTATACAAAAATATTAACTTCCAATTTTGAAATTGATTTGAATGCAGACAAAATATGAATAATTTTCAAATCTTGTGTATGCACTAAAAAGATAGATTGAAATCTAAGCAAGTTTTTAAAATGTGTATTTCAAACTTCCATTGTATAGAAAGATTATGCACAATTCTATTTCTGGTACATTTAGTAATATAAAAACATTTTGTAAACCATAAATGATTGGTCACTAATGGTATGCAGTAATGAGCAAATACTTACCACTTAGATTGAGTTGGGAAAAACGAATGCTATATATGAGTTTTGAAATGAAGTCTCAACATTCAAGTTCTATATAAGATTGCCTATACTGATACAGCGTACCTAGCTTGATTGTAACTTGTAGACACCCAAGTTAATTCCCATCTCCTTGTATCTTTGTGCTCGAGTCCTCCAGGATCAATTGAGTAACCAATGCCTTTAAATCAAGCTTTTCTACAATTTCCTTCCTGAACTTGAATTTCCTACTTAACCTTCATGTTATGAACTCAAGTTTTCCTCTAGAAATCGAGTTTTGTGTCTGCATTTGATATGAATTCAAGTTTTCACTCAAAGTTGATATATATTCTCTTAATCCCTATTTTACTAACTAAAAACAGTGCATTCCTTTCTTCTTACTACAAAATCATATAATCCTTTTTTTTCCTTTGGTATCTAATTTTATTTGGATCCACTCACTGTCAGTTTGTAGGAATCATGATTCACATGCTCTAAGAATATAGTCATTTTAAAGAAATTGTGCATAATGAATTAAGCATGACTTTTTGCATAAAAAATATTTTCTCATAGAATATGCGTATATGCATAAAAAGTTAGACTATTGAACATTGTAACTCTTATGGATGGCTTTTCTAAAGATTGTAAAAACATATGTGTAATGCTCATTCCTAAGTTACAGGCTATAAACCTCAATACATACTAAAGATAACAGTATAGAAGGTTTTAACATTTTACACTTTTACCTTAGATGCTTGGAGAATTTGCTAGGCTCATCCAATGCATCTTTTTGTATTGTTGATAGTTTGAATTCCTTGCTTTAGGTGTAGGCAACCTTCTTTCAAAAGATCTAGACTCCAAGAGTCTTTTACCTGATACTTGAGAGATCCTCCTTTCATTATTCTCCTTAAGGTAATTGAATGGTACTCCATGGTAGCCCTTCGTTGAGGTGGACCATACTTTGTTTATCTATTGCTTCTTTTTGTGGTTATGCTCTATAGCTTCAACAATGGATGTTCAGAGAGTTCTCATTTTCGATGTGAATTTCCTTTCAAGTGTATTAGAAACTCTTGGAATCTTCTTTATTTTCTCAGTACCCTTCTGTCTAGTCTTTCTAGAATCAATCTATATATATGAAACACCAGATAGACATTTTGGTACCCACTTTGCTTTGGGTCCTTGATTGTTAGCATTGGACTTTGCTTGACTTTTCGGAACCCAAAACTATTTATTTCTCACATTAGAATTTCTTCTAATATAGCATGTGTGAGAAATGTGACCGCATTTACCACAATAATTTCAAATTATATGATGATATGCATTATGAGATTTTATGCAAGTATTGTGTCGGTCAAGATAGTAAAAACCAGAATAAATTTCATTTGAACATTCTTTCTTCCCAATAAACTTTCCACAATGATTGAAAACATTTTTGCTTTTCATAATAGAATCAATTCTTGGTTAAGAAACAATTTTATGGAAACTTTCAAAAACATGTTTCTTAAATTCACAAGAGGAATTGAAACTTTTTATCTTAAGTTTACCTTGAGCTTTTAACAATGATCTATCAAGTTTGTTAATGCTGAGCTCTTTTGGGGAATTGTCTTTTTCTTGTCTATCCATCTTGACTGTATGGAAGTATTCTACGATTTCTCCTTCTTCATCATCAACTTCCAATTGTTAATGCATTATAGATGGGTAGCTTGTAGTTTCATATTAACTGTCAACACTTTCAACTTCAACGGACTTTTTAGAAGTATACATAGAATCAAGAGGGTCCTAGATATCTTTAGCATTAGAGAAAAATTTAATTTTCTCAAATTCATTTTTGGTTAAAGCACTATACATAATTTTCATTGCTCTAATATTCAACGAAAACATTTTCTTTTCTCTTTCTATATAATCCTTTCTTGGTTTGAATCAAAAACATTTGTAAAATCATTCCATATATCAAAATCAGATGCTTTAATAAAACTAGTCATTCTAGCTTTCCAAAACCAAAAATCAATCTTTCAAAATAGATGGAATTTCATAGTCAAAACCTTTGGCAAACATATAACACCCAAAATCAGCCATTATAAACTCTTGAGATGATTAAGTCCTTTAAGCAGGAGTCCAGCTCTGATACCAAACGTTAGAACTAGTTGACACCTAAAAGGGGGGTGAATTGGGTGTAACATAAAAACTTAAGAACTTTGAAAATCTGTTCGCATCTTTGTGAAAGTAATAAGTATGAAAGTAATGAATCATAAATCAACGGTTAGATTAAATAATATATGATGGAATTATAAGAGCTTAGGGAAGAGAATATGCAAATTGTGATTTATCCTGGTTCAGTCTAATCCATGATGACTAACTCCAGTCCCCAAGCTCCTCTTGAGATTTTCAAATCTACTATCTTCCTGTTTTATCTGGGCACAAGAAAAGCTTTTACAACGTACAAGTTTAACTAGGCACTTGTGAAGCCGTTTACAAATCTCTCATGGAGTTACTCCCCCTTACACACCGTAAGGTTACATCTGAGTTACTCCCCCTTACATACCATAAGGATACATCTTTGATGATAAAAGATTACAATCAACCTTCTCTCTCAGAAGCGAATAAGATGAACATTGAAGTACAATACAAATAATATATCTCTCTCTAATATAAATCGAAGGTAGATAAACATAGAGTATTTGGGTAAAAGTGGATGCTTCATGTCTTAGCATGTTTTCTGTTGTTGTTTTTTGCTTGAATCTTCTACATTTATAGTTGAGTAGGATATGACTGTTGTGAGTATTTCAACCTATCCATTGAGTCCCATTGCTTTATTTGACCATTTGCTTGAATCTGAAAACTAGCCGTTACGAATGTTGACTGTTCACTTTTGAAAAGTCACCTTTTGTCTCTTCATATCATCTCTTCATTGTATTCCTGGAGAAATCATTAAACGCTAATACAATAAAGCATTAGAGTGATTGGATGCTAGAAGAGTGAGCTACACAGTCATTTCCATGATTTTTTGAAGTTATGATACATTGTTTGTCGTATCACTCAAGTGATCCCCTTTAAAATGTGTTAGAGAGCATCAGAGTCATTTTACAACTTTTTCACTCGAGTAATCCTAGGACATCACTTGAGTGCTCTCTTCATTTTGATTCAAAATATGGCAAATGATATATCTTCGAAAAGCTCTTGCCGTGTATATTCCAATGCAATATGAATCAACTCCAAACTTATTGTAATCCGAAAGTTATGATCCAATTACTGACTACTGCACTAGATAGTCTTTGAATTCACAAATGTCAACTTCCAGAAGGTATAAATCTTAGCATATAACTCTAAATATGACCCACGACATATCCATGAAAAGCTTTTTAAGTCTATTTTTATAAGGCATCAGTTTCAGCTTAATCTGATGTGTATTTTAAGAGTTATTTCCAATTTACCAAAACTATTTTGGAATATGATGCTGATTTGAATGGAATCTTCTAAAGATCATATATCTTTCATCTGAACTCCTTTGAATGTGATTCTGGTCTAAATGGGAAATCACAAGACACACTGTCCATCATCAACTATCCAGATGGCATCTGAGGTCTTATAGCCTAGGGAATCACTGCCTATGCCATAAGTACATCAGGACTTATAGCCTCGGGTCTCTACCCATCTGCCATAGGATATTCATTAGGTCTTTATAACCCAGGGCAACTCCCCATACAATATGCATTCATAGGCTTTCTGCCTTAAGTTTACCTCGCTCAAGACACCCTGGGGCAACTCCCCATACAAGAAGCACTCACGGGCTTTCTGTCTTAAGCCTACCTGGCTCAAGAAGCCGGGATAACTTCCAGTACAACTTGTACTTATGGGTCTTGTTGCCTTGGGACTAACTGTCCCATCATTCTCAAACTTTACAACCTCTTCATGATAATCTTCAGAATCTCATACATTGATTTACTGTATGGAATCTCAAGTTCGGATTACTCAATAGGCCTTAGAACCCTGCTTTGAATGCATACTAGGTCTTACGGCCTAAGGACACACTAGCCTAATAGGTCTTACTACCCCAGGGCCCACTACCCATCAAGTCTTTCAGCCTAAGGTCACATTGGTCCAATAGGCCTTACTACCCACCATATATTCGTAAAACAAATAGACTTGATGGTAAACACATACACGCAGAACCATTACATATGATACAATAGCAAGAGTTGCTTTTCTTTATACTATCAAGCCTATTCATCCTGAGTCCAAGACTACCATCTTTCTTTCAACAATAGCACTGGAGCCTCTCATGGCAATTCGCTAGGTCATACAAACCCCTTTTTTTAGTAGTTCTGTATTTCTTAGCAGTTTTGCAATCTACTTCTTTAAGTCACCATCCCCTCTGAGGTTATTCTGAATGGACTTTAGATATCAGTTCCTCTCCAGGCATAAGTCTGCTTCCCTTACTGGGGTAATCTACCCATGTTGTATAAGGAATCCAAAACCCACTTGCCCATTCTATTCTCTGTCTCAACTTTAAGACCATAACTCATGGCTACTCTCTATTCTATCAGAGAACTATTCTTATTCAATCTTTCCAAGAAAATATTCTATCATCAAGATCTTTCCCTATGCTAAATCAGCAACTAGCACCCTTAGAAAACCACATGCATATTTCAACATATTCTAATACCTTGAATTATTCTGGGTTATTTTTAAATTCTTAAGGAATTCAAACTTAACAGCTAATTCCTAGGTTATGGTTTACTTGGCAACCCATCTGTAGTTGTTAGATAGACATCCAACTTTTAGATTCATAACTAACTCTAGAACATCGATATCGCACAAATCGAAAATCATTTTCCTCAAATATACCTAATAGGCAAGTAAAATCATGATAAATAGTGCATATTCTAACCTTCACGGTATTCATGTATTATCCTTAAAATATTACTGAAGGTTCAACACTATCTATAAGGTTCACAAGGTTTAAACTTTCATCATGGAATAGAACCATAGTTCAACCTGATTCACATTTATACTTACGTACTATTTAAGCTTAGATTTATTTCAAGCCTATCCTCAACCTTCTGTATCATAAGATTGAATCATCATATCATCAGCATTGATCATGAGGTTCTAATTCTACCTCAATCTTCATTATCACAGAGGCATATTTGAATTATCATTACTTTAGATCAAGATGATCACTGCCAGCTCTAATTCATGAATGGGCATATCCCAATCCCTATACTAATTTTATTAAAACCCATACCGGTCACTTCATTTGTAGATCACACTGCCATACTAGGATTTGGGATAATCAATGCTGGTGGGAATGTTAACCCCTCCCTTAGCCTTATGAAACTCCTCTCACATTTATCATCCCATATACAACTAATCAGTTCATTACATGGGCACTATCAATGGCCAGGTGATTCGGGTGTCAGGATGTCTTGCTTACAATATCTAGCAGGACCTAGAAGACTATGTATCTTTATAACAGTTTTTAACCTCCTCCGATTTAATCATGTATATCAATCTATATGCCTTTATACACAATTCATATAACTAAGATGATCATTAGTCATAGAGAAACCTTAAAACAATAACTATTCCTCAAGTTTTCATGACCTTACTAACTTAATGAGTAGTCAGGAAAATTCTATTTCTTTGGGTCCATCTATCACCCATAATTCTTAATCCTAGTATCACTCAAGATTATCACAGTATCGACTCGAATACTTTTCACACAAACAGAGTATACTAACCAAATGTCATAATCTCATGCTCTTATACTATAAATGTAGCACCTTACTTCCATAACGTATTCAGATGAGTTTTATGTAGTGAATTTCAAACCATTAAGCAATATTCTTTTACAAAACTCTTTCGACTATCAACCTCAAGATAGGATTTAAACCTGTATTTGAATGGGTATTTCCTAAAATTCAAAATTTGTCAGAAGCATCTTTTAGTGGTTCACAACTTTGTTATTACTCAATGGTTCTTATCTTTTCTTTTAATTCAATCAGAGCTATTTTCTACTCATTCTTAATTCATTCATATATATACATATAAAAAATCTAGTCAAAATACATAAACAGTGTGTTATACTTCAATCTTGGATTCTCTTTTGTACTTCCCCTACATATCTTCATGCATTCATCTCCTATACTCGTCATACCTATAGGGTTGGGTGAGGGAGTATGAGATTCGAGAGAATCTTAGTAGCAAACTTTGCTAATTAGGCATACAAGATTCAAGCTTAATGCATGACATGCTTGCTTACATAAATTCATACTAGCATAATGACATACTTGCATGCTCGATGCTTTACACATTACACCTATAGCCATAACATAAGTAAAAATAGAGCTTCAATCATTCATACATGCTTCATACCATTCATCATAGAAATTAAACACATCAATGCTTAAGCATATTGATCAAGTGAATGCAAGTCAGAAAAGTTATACTACATTTTAGACTTGTGTCATCTTCTGTACCTTTTCTTCCAACTATTGTAGTTATTTGGAAATTATTCCATTCTTCTTCCTTGTCAATTCATGGCCCTAGTTACATAACCATACATTAGAACCATGATAAATGAGTGTCCAATGTGGTTACATGAGCTTTCAACAACTTTAAGGGCCTAATCCTAACCCATGGAGTTCCTAATTATTACATTGTGCAATTAAGTCATAAAGCTGGAAGATCTTTCACTATACTTTGAAAAAACATAATTACTTTTACAAGACTCCAATTGGGTTGGTTTAAGCTCAATGTAACCCTTATTAAGTCCACTTTAAGGGAAAAATATTTATTACTACCATTTACATGCACATAAATCTAGAATTATCAATTAGTCACTTATGTCACAAAATTCTTCCCAAAATTAATGCCCAACTTCCAACAATCATAAATTTTTGTGTACATATCCAATTATTACAAATTACACATCAAACTAAAGCTTGTTGGGTCTACTTTACATCTGGAAAATTTAGTGGACATTGGAATTCATTTGGCCAAGACAAAAATGTCACAATCAGTCTGCTACCATTATCTTTCCTTAATCATTATTAGAGTTTAAAAATTCATATCCCTCAATATTGTTTTCCAAATGATACATTTCATATATCAAAATAAAGGTCTTTAAGTATGTTTCTAGGGAAAAATATCACCATTTGGCAATTACAGCCATAATTTCCCAAAAACTTGTCAAACCCTATTTGTTTCGGAATTTATTCCAGAAACACGGCTTAACTTTGAAAAATCATAATTTTAAATTCACTGATCCAAATAATACATTCTACCCATTAAATTAAAGCTCAAGATGTCCACTTTCACTCTATAAATGTTCATAGCATTTAGACTAGGTTTGACAGGCCAAAAATATGCCACGACTTCGCCGACTTCCAAAAAACAAAATCTGTCAGCACTACTCTTATGTTCCACATTTATGATTTCTTATTTATAAACCATATTCAACACCATTTATAAAACCAAAACACGATAAACCCTAAAAAAAATCAAAGAACCAAAATTTAGAGCAGCAACACCCATTCCACAAAGCTCAACTAAACCACACAATATATAGTTCAAATAAAAGCTCTTGCTCACCTCTTGCTTCTTCTAAGCATTATTTCTTGATTCCATAACTTTTGACCTTGATGAATGCCTCAAAATACCTCTTTTTGAAAAACAAAACCACAGGATTGAAGCTTAGACCAAGAGGAACAATGTTCATGAAGACATTTTTGGCTAAAAAGGTGAGTAGGAGGGTGAAATCTTAGAGAAAGTTTCTTACCTTTCTTGAGCTCTTGAAGTTTCAGATTTGGTTTCTCTCTCCTTCCTCTTGCTTTTGGACTTCCAAATGAAGCTAATGGAATGGATGATGAGTTCAAAACACTTGTTTCTCTTTCCTTAGGGGTGTTGGTTGTAATGTTTGAGAGAAGGGAAAGAAAAATGATAATGATGTGCCCTTGTTTAGTTCCTTCTTGCTTTCTAGTTTGGTTGGCTTAGCCAAAGGAGTTTTGGTTGGACCAAAACCTTTTTGTTTCTTTTTTCATGGCCTTCTTGACAAAAATTAAAGGGAGAGAGAAAAGGAAATGCTTTACCCAAAGGTTCTTAGCTCTTTGTACACAAAGAAGTTTATTATATATTGGATAATTGGTTGAATTTTCTTGTCTTCTATTTTCTCTTCTCATGATTACTGTTACTTTTCCAGAGCAAATCTTGACCATTCATTATTGTATTTAATTTTAACCTCAAGATCAAATGGCAATTGTCTCTTTTGCCCTTGATCATGGCAATGTTTATGTAAGGTGCCATTAGCTTTTCTTTCATTCTAATTCCTTCTCATTTTCTTCTTCTTTTTGGATCCAAGTTAGGCTTAATATTATTTTTGCCTTTAGATAAAGGAATTAGGCATTTCCTTGAATTGTTTGGAACCAAATACTGTACTTTATTTTTTTTCCAACTTAGTCCCTAAAAGTCATTATGTCTTTTGGACATTCTTAGGACTCTGGCAAACTAGAGCTTAGTAGTAAGCTTGAGTTAATCTTAATCTCAAGCTTCTAGTCCCGAAATTTGGGGATATTACATGTCATCCATAGCTCTTGTCCAATTCAAACATTGCTTATTGTTGTTTGATTTTGGTGGCACATATTAGAAAAGTAATAGATGTATACGACAAACAAAAGTTATTTGAATACATTGAAGCTCAAACTTAAAATAACAATACATTAAAGTCTAAACTCAAACTTTATAGTGCATCACATGGCATTCTTAAAAGCATCAAGATGCAAACTTCAAATAACAATGAATTAAAGTCAATCTTCAATTTTATTAGAATACATGTCATACTACCACTACAAAAAAAAACAACTTATTATCAACCAAATTACTGACAAAACTTTGATTTACCGATATATTAGCGACCTAATGGATCAATTTACAATATTTTACAAGGCAGATTGGTTTACTGAAAGAATTTTAATTGATGAAAAATTCCGTCGATAATATACAGATGGAATTTTAAACAAATTATTCATTTGGTAAATTACCAACAAAAATATTTCCATCTAGAACTTTTGATAATCCGTGGGTAATTTTTTTTATAAATAAAAATTATTATGTGACACCCCTAAAAATCTACCACGTGTCAATCACCGGCCCTATCACTTCTAGCCCACCACTGGACACGTCATCACGAGCCAACCAACTCGCTGCCATGTTAGTGTCTTGTCTACATCATGTATTGGTTGCAGTTTTTGATAAATGGAGGATTTGAACATTGGACCACACGGGCGTATGTGGATGGCTTTACCACTTGCATTATTTTGACTATGAAATCTTAATTTACATAATTATATATATAATATTTCAATTCAAAAAACAAATATAATATTTATAGAAATATTTATAATATTAATTATAGATTTGTATATATAACATTTTTACAATAAATATTAAACATTTCTTTTTTATTTTCTTATTTTAAGTAAATACCTATTATTATTTAATATAATATTTATCCAAAAAATTGAAAATTAATATTTAGATTTACTTTTTCTATTCCAACTATATATCTTATATTCAAATATTTTATATTTTATTTTTATATTTTATTTTTTTCATTATATGTTATTTTTTATTTTAATTACTTACTATGTTATAATATTATATAAATTATTATAATATAAAATTAAAAAAGTACAAATTCTACTTATGGATTATCAATGGAAATTTTATTTTCAGTAATATGGTTGAAAATATCTTGGTAATTTTCACTACAAATTACCAAAGGAATTTCTGTTGATAATCTATTGGTAATTTGTAACCCCCTGCCTTTAAGCATGTAATTATAAATCGATATTACACAATTAAGTTGAATCAGAGACCTTCAGATAATTGAAAATCATTTCATCTTCCAACTTTGTAGTAGGATTTATACAAAATCTTTCAAAACTTTTTCCCATCCTGGTCTCAATTTTCAAAACTCTAATATAATTACTTGTGCAGTTAATATACATCCATTCATATCAGAGTGTGTTACCAAATCCCTGGCAACTCCCGGGTTCTATTCAAATATATAATCTAAGGGTTTCATAAGTCTCCATTAGGGGATTACATCACTCAGAATCAAAAGTAATATCTACACTTCAAAATATACAGTAATCCCAAGTTTAAAAGTAGATAATCAACATTCCAAAATCAAATATACCCCGTAGGGTCCTAATCGCTTTGGGTTGCCCGCTTCTCTTTAGCGCCACTAGCCCTGTCTGAAATGTTAGTAATTGGAAAGAATGAGATTCAAAAGAATACCAGTAGTAACAAATCACTCATATAGTGCATAAACACAAAGCATATAAGGTCATGTTAGCAGTATCACAATGTAACGTGGTTCACACCACAAACGACAGCACTCACGGCTGTAAACTCTAAGCGTCAGCTTTCACTGCGATCTCAATGTATTCACAAGGTATTTACTAGGCGTCAGCTTTCGCTGCGATCACAAGGCATCACAATGTCACAATGTATTCTCAATGCACGACAAATATACATACAATGTTTCACACAAAGTATAAGAGAGGAGTCACTACCTTCTTCCTTCCTGACGTTCTTCTGCATCGAGGGCTCTCAAGGGCGGCAAATATCAAATCCTATAAATCAAATAAGGGATAACCCGTCAATCTCTTTTCCAAGTTTTCCAATTTCGTAGCACTTTATGTTGGTTATCATTTAGACTCTTTTGGGTGCTACTATAGGCCTAAACATATGCCTAAAGGGTTGGGAGAAACTACCCTGAAGACACCTTTTTTGGGTAAAGCACACTCATTTTGAGCTGCCTCACTTAAGTGTTGCTCTCACCCGTGCTCGAGTCCCAGCGAGTGTGACACAGAAAGTGTCTGCCGAGAGCAAACCTCAAAATATTTCTCATACTCACTCGAGCACAGGAACCTGCACTAGAGCAATGACTACAAGTGCACTTGAGCAGCATAGAGTGAGGCCCAACGAGTGACTACCCGAGAGCAACCATAAACTCCTAGGTTTTAAACTTACTCCCTCACTCGAGCATGCTCATGCTCACTCGAGTAGGATCATACCTTACTCACAAGTCTGGAAGTGCACTCTCGCCCTTCCACCCGAAAACACCACTGAGAATCCAAAGAAAACAGAAATTTACTGATGCACTCGAGTGAGCTCATCCCTCACTCGAGTGATACGCATCAGAAGCTAGAAACGCAACAATTGATAAGATTTTCCAGAATTGACCAATTTGCTATCAATAGTCCTAAAGCTTGCACTAAAACTCATTCTCACTTATTTTAACACAAGGAACCTATTGGTACCCTCAAAACAACCAAACTCCCACTCAAGCAACACATTCTGATCTCTAGACCACAAGATCACCAAAACCACAATTTGCCAAACTTCCTTACTCAATCTCAAATCAAACTTAATGACATTATAACACATCTTACACCATTTCTTACATATTATTATATCAAACTCTTTCATTATTCAATTCTCATGAAATCAGGGAAAAATTCTAGAATTTACTAAACTTAACCAAAAATCATAATTATATATACCAAAATTCATCAAATGCTTACCTCTTAAACTTGCTGAAATCAAAACCTTGATTCTTCCACTTTCAAATTTCCTCAAGTTTCCACACACCACAAATCAAAAATCTGAAAACATTGGAATGAAGCTCTTGACCTCTTGAATAAAATCAATGCAGGTGAAGTGAGCATTTAGAGTCAAATACTCACCTAAAATTCAAACCCTTCCTTTCTCTTTCTTGCCTAGCTCGCCATAAATAGAGTGAGAATGAGGAGAGAGATGAGAGATAATGATAAAACATTTTTTTCCTTTCCCCATACACACACAGCTGACTTTGAGAGTAGGAGGAGAGAGGGAAATAACTTTTGACTTTTTGACTTAATCCCATGGAATATAGTTTGACACTTAGCATCATCCATTCTTCCTTCCATGATTCCATACAACCCATGCACACTTGATTCCACCTCCTGCTTAACAAATCCTAGCCATTAATCTCAATTACCAACAAGTTTCCTCTTCGGTAACTGACCAGTCGGTTGGTAAATTTACCATTTTGCCCCTGATTGACATAATACTTTACTAAACCGTCACTAAGCACCTTTATATAACATTACACAACATATACTTCAAAAGTGTTTAATTATCATTAATTACATCATTTTGAAGTTATTAATCCTTGATTACAATTCAGGATATTACATAATTAGTAATGGAAGGAATTCCATCAAAAATTGTATTTTACTGACTG
The DNA here is from genome assembly GCA_963242795.1 of Inga leiocalycina. Lineage (NCBI taxonomy): Eukaryota > Viridiplantae > Streptophyta > Magnoliopsida > Fabales > Fabaceae > Inga > Inga leiocalycina. The sequence continues at coordinate 32,569,588 of OY725332.1, forward strand.
GTTTTTTGCAAGTGGTTACCTGATGACTCCCAATTTTTAGATAAATATATCTTAATATATTTGGGAGTTATATATGCTAAATTAAAGGATTTGAATGAGATTTTGATAAGATATCAACTTGGTGCATGATTTATGGGATTTCATTATAAATATCGAAGTTTAGGATAAAAGTAATGATTTTGATATTAAGGATGAAAATAATGATATTAATAATAAAAATAATAATTTAAGATAAAAAGGAAAATATATTTCAGTTTATTATTATTTTTTATTATCATTATCATTATTTATTATTAGGGCAAATATAACTTTTGGTCCCTGAAGTTTTACCCAATTTTAGTTTTGATCTCTCAAGTTTGAATTCGGTGGTTTTGGTCCTTGAAGTTTGTCCCAACTTTAGTTTTGGTCTCCCAAGTTTGAAATTGGTGGTTTTGGTCCCTCAAGTTTACTCCATTTATAACTATTGGTCCCTCATAACCTGGCCATCAAGTCCTTTTTAAACTTAAGGGACCAACAGTTATAAATGGAGTAAACTTGAGGGACCAAAACCAAAATTGGGTCAAACTTTAGGGACCAAAAGTTGTATTCATAAGAGGATGAGAGGGAGGTGACTGATTTGAAGACTAGGAATGTTGTTGTAAACAAAACTAAAGGAAAGGAAAATGAAGAGCAGAGATTAGGGAGCTTTGGCTTGAAGATTCAAAGAGATTTGGAGCTTCAAGCTTAGTTTTCCATTGATTTTCTTCTCTTTTCTTCTTAGTCTCTAATATGAACTAAGTTATTGTCTACGATTCTGGTTTGATGATGCACATAAGTAGCTAATTTTCTTATTCTAGGATTATTTTCAATCTATTTATGGATTGAGCTCTTTATTTACTCTTTTTTTTGCATCAAATGAAGTTTTTGTGTTGATTTTATCTTGCTCTTAATACTTCTTAGTGCTTGATCACCGTTTAGTTGTCTTGTTTATTTAAATTACTGCTGTGAAAGATAATTTAAGTGTTGAACTTGGGTAAAATCATGTTAGACTTGAAGTTTTATCTATTGAATGGATGGTTTGTTAGCATCATAGAGATATAGTTACTAACCAAGCATTGTTAGATTAAGATTGGCTTCTAAAGTTAGTCCTTAATTGATCAAAAGGTTGATCAGTTTTTTATGATAAATATTTGGTTTTGACTCGAGAGCACTTTCAAATGTCTTTAAAACTTAGACAAATACACATCTTCATTGGATTGCTTATTGAGGGTGAATTAATTGAGTTCTTGAAATAAAAAGGGGATAGATAATTCTAGGACTTTAATACTCATAAAGTTAAGTCTAGTTTGTTTTCCTATAATTCCCTTTAATTATTAAAAGTAAAACAAAAATTGAATTTGCTCAACATAATTAAAAATATAGTTGTGATAACTAGCTCACTTTTTCCTTAGTCTTGGTGGGAACGATATCTATACACTACTTGCAATTCATACACTTGCAGTAAAGCTAGGCGGCTAACATTTCTGATGGAAAAAGTTATATCTATGATTCCATGTTTTTTTGGTAGTGTAAACCACATCATGACTCAGACTTTAAAAGTGAGTTCATCATAGCATCAACTTCAAATAGATTAGGGTGCACTGCCATTATGTCTTATTAGCCTATTTTGATCATCTATCCACATCTCATTTGCTAAAGTATCTCTAATTAAGTTGTCACCAGGGACCCTTCTTATTATCACTGAAAGGTACTGTGCCTCCCTCCAGCACTTCTAGATAGGCCAAAGAAGGACATTATAAGCTTAGGGATTTCTTTCGCCTTCCCAAGGGATCAAACATGTTACCTAAGGGATAAGTAGCACCCCATGACCACCATTGTAACCATTTGTACGACGGTGCAAGTGGTTACCAGGGTGGTCATGGGGTGCTACTTTTCCCTCAGGTAGCGTGTTCGATTGCCTAAAGAAGATAAAGAAATCCCTAACCTTACAAGGTCTATATGTGCCCTATTTAGAAATTTAAAGGGGGGGACATGACCTTACATAAAAAGACTAAAAGTAATACCTTACATTTTGCCCTTTTATCAAGTACACAGAAATGTTTATATATATTCTCTTAGAGATTATTACTCATTTACAACTATTGAGCCGTTAATCTTACCAAGTATTAAAGTTTGTTCTTATTCTGGTTCTTATGCTTAGCTAAAGTGATCTTGACTATTGATTAAGTTATAATTCACGTATTGATTCTATTATTCATACTATTTATACAAATATCCAGGTCATGAAATTAATTATATACCGTAAATTAATACACATTCTTTAATTCTTTGTCTTTCTTCCTTCTGGTTCATCTTTAAGTATTCTTCTCTTTCCAGTTTAGGTACCTATAAGGTTAGTGGGGAAGCGTGAGATTCAAGAGAATCTCAGTAGCTAACATTGTAGACAATGCATGTAAGATGAATGCTAGTGCATGATATGTTTGCCTTATATAGGCTCATGTTCACATGATGATATTCTGCATGGTCAATGTTTCATGCAACATACTCATGCCCACAACAAAAATAGAAACAGAGCTTCATTCATTCATACATCCTTCTTATAATCAAGCAAAGTAATTCAGTAATTCAATACACAGTATAAACATCACATACATGTAAGTAGGTAAGTTTACTACCTGGTCATTTCCCTTGAACAATATTCCACAGTTTCATTGAGCTCAAACAAGTCTTAAGCTTCGGAAAGCTATTAGGTCCTATAATTAGAATTTATGGATGACAAGTTATTATTTCATCTAATTCTTCATAGTTCAAACACTTAAGTTGGTTATCATTAAATTTATTTAACCAAGTCAACTAAAGAGCTAAAGTGGTCAATTAATCTAAAAGACCAATTTTTTAACCTTAGAGTTCATAGTTATTACCATGTGCTATTACCTTTGAATTTTCATGCACTTGGACCAAATCTGCCAGAATTTTCTCTAAACTTTGAAAAATCATATCTTTATATACAAATGTCCAATTGGAATGATTCAAAATGCAATGTGACCCTTATTAAGTCAATTTTCAAGAAAAAATATCACACACAACCAGTTGTGTAACCATCTTACTTAAAATCTTTGAAAACAATTAGAAAATATGTTGTAAAGTAAATCGGAGACCAGAGAATATTTATAACCTATTCAAGGTCCTGACCTCAGCATAGGGTTCGATTCCATTCAATAATATCAGAGTACTTAAAAAAATTTCCCAACTAACTTTTGAGTTGCATTCTTTGACTAATAGGGTCAATAGGGCTAGTTTGCCTGTTCGTAGTTCCTTTACCGGGGTTACATACAACACATAAGTCTATAATCAGTGTGTCCATCTTTACTACATTGTACTTACACTTGTATCAAGTACAACATATACAAATTCTTTGAAAGTTTGATAACCAATAAAAACCTAATCTTCTATCAGCCTGCACTAGCCACCCTTATTTATCTGCTTGTACTTTGAGCCACTTGCACTGACTGTTGGTTAGTCATTGGAAAGAGTGAGATTCATATGAATCTTAGTAGTAACATTTCACTTATATGACATACAATTTTACAAAGCATGTAAGCTAAAATCACATAACAGTATTCACAGCAGCGTTCACAACAGAATTCACACAGCATTTATATTCGTCACAATTCTTAATAGTTGGGATATTCGTAAAATTCATTACATTCATCACATTTGTCGCATTCATCACAATAGATGATATACACATAAATGCAAAGCATTATACATTATATTAGAGAAAGTGTCACTATCTTGTTCTTTCCACTCTTGCTCAGGCGTAGGTTTCTTATGCTCAGGGCAGATATCAAATCCTATAAATCTGAATTAAGGATGATAAGTTAGTACCTATTCCAATTCTTAAATAACTTCATAACACTTGGGGTTAGTTATTATTTGAGTCCCTTAGGTGGCTATAAGAAGCTTAAACAAAAACCAAAGAGTGTTGGGGAGAGCTAGACCATAAATTACCTTTCAAAAATTCAAAGTGCTAGAATTATAGGTTGGTCGCAGCCAAGGAATTCTATGGCTGTGGCCACAGAAGCTTTTGGGCTACAGCCAATAATCTTTTGACTGCGGCCAAAAACAAGTTTGACACTTTTTGGCTGCGGTCAAGAAAATTCCTGTTTCTTAGCAAAAATTCCAAAAATCTACACTAAATCTATAAAAAGCAAAATAGAGTGATTTCAAGTCCTACTATAAGCTTTTTAAGTCCTTTACATAGGAAAAATATAAACCACTACCATATACAACCACAAAAATACATAATCCAACAAATTTTCATACTGTTACAGAATAAACTCCAATATGAACCTCAAAATTTGAAAATGCATAACTTCCAGTACACATGTCCAAATGACATCCATTTTACATCATTTTAAAGCTTGTCATGGCTACTACTTAGCAAAAAAATTTCACATTTTTTTGACATAATTTACTATTTCAAAACACCATGCAAACTAGCTACCCTGCACAGAATTTTCATTAACAAAATTTTTAGTTTTTCAACCTATGTTTCCAATGGTCCAAAATTCATAACCAGGGCTACTCCCTATAGAGTTTTACTTATAGAACATAATGGAAATATCAAAAGAACCAAATTCTCACTTCTTTGAAATGTCCTATTTTGGGCACCAATTCAACATAAAATCTCACAATTGCCAAACTTCACATTCAAGTCTCAAACCAATTTCATATATCCAATGGACACCACAAGACATCATTACTACCATCAAAACATCATGACTCTCTAAATCCTAATATACATGAAAATAGGGTAAAAGTACACAAGCTAAAGTTTTCAACCAATGATCGCAATTAATGTATCAAAGGGTTGCTTTTGCTCTACTCTACCACTTTTTCTAGTTTATTCTTTGATTCTCCTACCTCTAGCTTTTCTTAAGTACACAAAACACCTCTTTTTGAAAATATAAAACTATAGGATTGAAGCTTTCATCAATAGGAATAAGATTAGGGAAGAGGTTTTTAGCAACAAAGGTAGTTAACAAGGTAAAAAATCAAGAAAAGAGCTCATTTCAACCTTGATCCTATTTCTCTTTCCTCCTCCTTACTTAGCTGACTAGAGAGCCTGAAGAGAGAGAGATATATGGTGGAATGATCAATATTCAGCCCCTTATACTATCTAGTTGAGTTAAGAAGAGAGAGGGAAGACAATTTGAAAGTTTGGCTTTATTTAATATGATTGCTTATTTCAAATGGTTCCATGTGTCTCAATCCTATGGCTCCATCAAAAGCAAGTAACTATCTAGTTACTTTAACCAATTCCATTAGACATTTAGTCACACCTCTTACTCTTTTAGTTGATAGCCAATTTCTTCCTCGATTACTGACTAATTGGCTAATAAAATTTCTTTCTTCCCATTTTGCCCCTTACTATGGCAATTTCAATTAGATTGCCACTTAGTACATTATCTATTTCCATTTTCTCCTTCCATATGTCATTCCATTCACTTTTAGTTCATTATAGACTTTGTTACCTTAATTAGCCTTAAACACTAGGTTCGGCATCTTTTACTGCTAATTTGGGTCATAATATTTTGTTCCTCGAAAGTGTTTGTCTAAAAACCATTACAGTCACTTTTGGAGTCATGAGTATTTTGGGGCATTATAATTCTGCCCCCATACAATAAATTTTATCCTCAAAATTTGTTACATATTTTGAGGCATAAACTCTAGATAATGCCTCTTCATGTCTACTCTTACTTCCTAGGTTGCTTCCTTTGGAGATAGTCCCTTCTAGATCAACTTTACAAATGGTATGCGTCGATGTCTAAGCCCTCTTTCTATCGATGATTTGTTCTAGCTCCACCTCATACGTGAAGTTGTCTTGCATGTCAATGTCTTCATACTCAATAATATGCGTAGGATCTGGTTGGTACTTATTCAATTATGAGACATAAAACACATCATGGAGCTTGCTCAAGTTTGGGGGTAGGGCTATCTGGTAGACTATAAGTCTAATTCTCGCAATAATCTCAAATTGATCAATGTATTATGGGCTTAGCTTCTTTCTTTTGATCTCTCAACAGATTCATGTGACTGGAGACACTCTCAAGAACACGTGTTCTTCAGCTTCAAAATCTAGAGGTCTTCTCCTTTTATCAACATAGCTTTTCTGTCGACTTTATACTGCTAAGAGCCTCTTTTTGATAATTTTAATCTGCTTTATGGTCTGAACAAAAAGATTTGGCCTATACAATCTTCTCTCAGATAGCTCTGTCCGGTACAAAGGTGATTGGCACTTCCTCCCATATAGTATATTTTATACGAAGCCATATGAATACTTTCATGATAGCTATTGTTGTAGCTATTGTTTTAAGCGAATTTAGCAAGTAGGAGGAAGTAATCCCAATTCCTTTTAAAATACAATACACACGTCCTCAACATGTCTTCGAATGTTTGTATGGTTCTTTTGGACTATCGATCTATCTATGGATGATAGGTAGTACTAAACTTCAATTTTATAACTAGAGCTTCATATAGAGCCCTTTAAAACCTCAAAGTGAAATGAGGGTTTCTGTCTAAAAAATAATTGTTGTCATTGGTCAGTATAAAATGTGCTAACTTCGTGAATCGATCAATAATAACCCATATCACATCATAGTTTCAAATCATGGGTAATCCCATGACGAGGTCCATGGTCATACTTTCCCACTTCCATTCTAGGATCTCAGGGCTCTACAGTAGTCCGGGTGGCCTCGAATGTTCAATCTTTACTTTTTGATAGGTAAGACATGACACCACATATTTAGTCACAACACTCTTTAATCCTAGCCACCAATACATAGACTTCAACCTGTGATACATTTTAGTCCTTCCTGGGTGAAGAGTATATCAACTATTATGTGCTTTATCTAGGATTTTATATATCAAGTCAGCCTGTAGTGGAACATAGATTCTTTTCTTATATCAAACCAATCCACCAGGCATAAATTATAATCATAAGTCTCTCCTCGTTCAATCATGGTTAGGATGGACTACACTCATTCATCATGGCTTTGAGCCTTTTTAATCTCGGACATCAAATTACTCTCCCCTTGGATAATACCATAGATAGTAAGTACATCGGATTTGGTTTGAGAGATTTAGATCCTTAAAATCTTCTATCAATTTTACTTCTTGTATCATCATCGTTGCAACTAGCACCACCTTTTAACCAAGTGCATCCACAATGACATTAGCTTTACCTATATAATGTTTGATCTTAGGTTATAGTCTTTTAACAACTCCATCGATATGTACTATCTCATATTCAATTCTTTCTAATCATACAAATACTTGAGAATCTTGTGGTCGTAATATAGTTTTACCATAACACCATATAGGTAATGTCGCCATATCTTTAGTGTAAATACAATCGCCGTAAGCTCTAGATCATGAGTGGGATAGTTCATTTCATGAGACTTTAACCGTTGGTAGGCATAGGCCACAACTCTACCTTACTGCATAAGGACACACCCTAATCCTTTCTTACTCATATCACTATACACAACATAAGTCAAGCTAGGATTGGGTATAATAAACACTGGTACCATCAACCTCTCCTTTAGCTTAGTGAAGCTCTTCTCATACCAATCATCCCACTTAAAAGGGTGATCCTTCAATGTAAGCTTGGTCAATGGCAAGGTGATCATGGAGGAATTTTGAATGAACCTCTAAAATAACCAGCAAGACCTGGAAAACTGCGTAACTTAGTAACAATGGCATTTTCCAGTCTAGAAATGCTTCCACTTTACTGGAATACTGAGACCCCTACTTACGAGATAACATGGCCTATAAATTTTACCTCAGAAAACCAAAAATTGTGCTTACTTAATTTGGCATAAAGTTTCTTTTCTCGTAGAACTTGCAGCACTAACCTCAAATGATGCTCTTGCTCTTCATCATTCTTAGAGTATATTAGGATGTTGTCAATAAAAACCACCATGAATTGATCTAGATACTATTGAAAGACATGATTCATGTAATCCATGAATATAGCAGGTACATCAGTTAGACCAAAAGGCATTGCCAAAACCTCATAGTGCCTATACCTAGTCCTAATAGTACTCTTTAGTACATCTTCTGCTTTTACTCATAGTTGGTGATAATCTGAACTTAGATGAATCATGAAAATACATAAGAACCAAATAGTTGATCTAGAAGGTCATCAATTATTGGAAGTAAATACTTTTTCTTGATAGTTATCTTGTTTAGTTCTCTGTCGCATACACAAAGCCTCAGACTCCTGTCTTTCTTCTTGACAAATAACACTAAAGCTCCCCACGGTGAAACACTGGGTTGAACCCTTTTTCAAGTAACTCTTATATTTGTTTCTTTAGCTCTACTATCTTGTTTGGGGCCATTCTGTATGGGGCTTTCGATATAGATCCAGCACTCGGCATAATTTTGATTAAAATTCCACTTCCCTTTCAGGAGGCAATATATTAAGATCATCTGGGAATACTTCGGGGAACTCTTTTACCACAGGTAAACTTGCTTGAATTTCTTCTATCTCTTCTTGCACGAATACCATATACCTTTGTCACCCTTTCTTTAGGCATTTCTTGGTGAAAGAGGCAAGCTTCACACAAGAGGGGGGTGAATTGGGTGATGTGATAAATTTTTTCTTGATGTGGTGATATGAAAATTGTAGTAAACAAAGTAAAGTTGAGAAGTTTGGAACAGAGAGTTATACTGGTTCGGCCTAAAAACCAGGCCTACGTCCAGTCCTCAGAGTTCAAGACCTACTGAGATTTTCACTATTCTTCCAAGATTAAATGGGCTCTCAGAATGCTATAAAACAACAATTGTCCTCGAACGGACTATGAGCACTAAGAAATTTCTCTCCCCCTTATGACAAGTCTTACGTGCAGAAAAACAACCTATGACCCTTCCCACTTGCTTGCGTATACAACTCTTATTAACAGCAACGTTCTCTCCTGCTTACACACCTGTAAGTCTTACGAGCAACAACGTTCTCTACTGCTTGTATCTTATAAGTCTTATGAGTGGAAGATTTAACTAAGAATTCTCTCAACTACTTCTCTCATAGGGATATCTACCCTCTCAAGGTCCTAATACCTTGACATTAAATGACAATAGAATTTGAAATGTATATAGACTCTCTTACAGAGAAAATATGATAAATACTGAAGATTAATATGAATAACAGAGACTCGTGTATTTGCTTGTGAATTCTTGTGCTTAGTTGTTGTGTCTGATTTTTCTGGAACTCTGTATTTATAGATGTTCAGTTTTGCCCATTTGAATAACGATCATTGAGGAGCGGTGCAAGTTATTGTGGAATGCATGCGTACATTTGAAAACTTTGAATGTGGTAGGTACGTGCTTGTCATGATGTTGTCTGCCGTTGTTTGACTTCCTTCGTGTCTATTTATTTCAACATTCATCCTCCTATATCACACTTATAAAACATTCAAAATGATGTTAAATAATAATAATAAGTGATGATAAGATAAATAAATAACATTAAACCATATTCGGATTGAACGTTGTAAGACTAGTGCATTTTCTCTTCTGGCAGAGTATCACTCAAGCATGGATGGGCTCGCTCGATTGATCTCACTATTTTTTTCCTTGTTCTTCAGTTTTAAACTTGTACTCACATATGATTTCAGAGAGATAGTTTTCTTACTTACGATTGATGTGGGGCCTCACTCGAGCACAACTCCTTCTGCTCGAGTGGCTTTGCATTTTACACTAAGAAACTCTTCTCTGGACAGCACTCGCATACAATTTTATCAAGAGTTAGATTTTGTACTCGCAGGTGATGTAGGCCCTCACTCATGCACACATACCCCTGCTCGAGTGAGAAGAATATTCTCATGTAATATACCCTTATGAGCAGCACTTGCATCAGAATTTGAGAGAGTTGGATTTCTCACTCGTGAGTGCTGATGTGTCACTCAGGCATAAGAAGTATCACTCGGGCATACTTGTGCTTCTCTGATCTTCATGACTCTCGGCCAAACACTTGCAGTCCTTCACTCGCTAGTGCTTGAGTACAAAAGGGCTTTATGCTCAAATAATGATGACAATGCTCGAGTACATCAAAGAAGAATGACAGGAATTGCTCTCGGCCAAGCACTCGCAGTCTCTCACTCGCATGTGCTTGAGTGAGAAAGACTCTTCTGCTCGAGTGCTATCTCTAGTGCTTGAGTTAATCAGTAAAAATGACAATAGCATGCTCTCGGGCAAACACTTTCTGGCTATCACTCGCATATGCTCGAGCATAAAACAATTCTATGCTCGAGTGCTAGTCTCATGCTCGAGTATATCAGTTAATTTTGACAGCAAACATCATAGAACTTTGCCATATGCATTTGGTAACTTTGTAAACATTCCTTATACTTATAAAACTATGATTTGCACACAATTATCTTTTGTTATCATCAAAACTTGGGATCTAACATGCTCCCCATTTTTGATGATGACAAAACCTTTGTGATGGGATTTGAAAAAAAAGGTTGATTAAGGTGAAAGATTTTGAAATACAATATCAATGTTTCCAAATGCATATTTTCACCAAAGTTTAGATTCAATTTCAAGTTTTTGCACTTATCTACATATGTTCCCTGCAATACCTCCTCTAGACACTTAACAACCAAGATAAGCATAGTATGACAGAAACAATCAAAAACTTTAAACAGAAAAAAACCTTGATAACATGAAAATAGCCATTAATGATAAACTTATAAACACATAATAGTCAGCATAAATCGTTAACTACATTAACTACCCATAAACCCCGTATACAACCATAATATCATAAAAAACCTACCTTATTACACAAAAACTACCCAAACACCCAATACATCCCATGATAGCTCAAAAAACCATCACACATCCTTCTCCCCCGTTTTGTCAACATCAGAAGGGGGTTGAGAAAAAGTGATATCAGATGATGGGACAAAGGGTACCATAGCAGTAGAAGGGTCATCTGGCACTGGAACAAAGGGTGGAGATGATGGCTATAGAACAGAGGTTGAGGGTGGTGGTGAAGATGACCATCATAGGAGATATCAACATTAGAGTCTAGATAGGTGAAGAGAACATGTGTCTGTGGATGAGGAGGTGAGGTCGAGGCAGGAGTGGTCTTAGGTGGCACTTCTGAAGGGGCAGTTGGAAAGTGAGAACGTAAAAAGATCTCCATATCAGTTATCCTCTGTGACATGTCATCCTGAGTCTTAAACATCAAGTCGAAGTTGGTATTAGCCTTGTCTACCAACTTTATGACCTGTAACTCCATCTTTTCTACCAACTTCTCATACTCAGTTACTAACTCCTTCTTCAAACCTGACACAGCTTAATTGATTACTTCAGTTAAATAAGTGAGAGTGAAGCGTTCAGGAAGGATGGAGGAGGAACTTGTCCTTGAGCAGATGATTGAGCCTCATCACCTCTGGATGGAGTGGCTTCCCTCTGAGATGTAGCCTTGGTTCGACTCACTAGAAGATTGATACTCATTTGAGTTAGCTGAGTCTTGCCAAATCTTAGAATGTGCACCTTCTCAGTTCCTTCCAAGTACCATATCTTATTCTTCATAAGGATGAGAGATATAATCTAAGGATATGGTATGGTCACGGATTTTGATGAAGAAAATTGAAATCTTCTCATCTCACTGAAAATGATCTCCCCCACATTTCGTTGTTGCCCGGCTAGGAAAGATGCCAACATATAATAATCTTTTTGAGCAAAATGGGTAAAATTTTTAGATTTGTTAACCATGCTCTGAGAATATATATAATGAAGGGCTCTGTTAGCATCAGGCATGTCAATAGGCTTAAAATTAAGGTGTCCTATTGGGTCTTTTGGTCTCAAAAGCCGGAAGGCTTCATTGGCTGAGAAAGTGGGTGGATCTGGAGGTGGTGCAACATACCCAAGTAAGTCATTAATAATCTTAGCAGATATCATGATAAATTGACCTCTAACAGTAGTAGATACTGCTTCCTCAATCAATTCTCCATCCCTAGACATGATGTTAGGGGTTTTCATATTGTTGTAAAATGTTTTTACGACAGAGGGTGAATATGGAATATAGATATTCAGCCAGGGAGCATAGAATCCAAGATAAGGATATAAATCCATATTGTAATTTTTCTTCAAGTATTCTAAGGCCACATAAACTACAGGACAGAAATGCCTATGTGCAAACTCAGTATCAAATACCTTCTGTGGTAGTGCTTTTAATTCCTCAACATTGAAACCTTCAGCTGGACTTGTAACTTGATCATCCTCTGGAGCCTGTGAGGTAGAAGGTACCCCTGAAGCAGCAGCACTGGATTGCCCACCATGGTGTGAACTTGAGATACCGACTTGAGAAGCAATTTGCCCAACCAACTTTTCAAGTTTTGACCTCTCCATCTTCTCGAAGTTGCATGTTGAATGTATCATCGAAGGAAGAAGAGGATTGTTGTGGTTGCTCAGTTTCCTTCTTCTTTCCTTTTCCTTGGATCTCTTTGGATTGAGACAGGGTAACCACAGGTTATTTGAACACCACACCCTTTGGTTTCTTTTGAGGAGGTTGAACCTTCTTTGCTATTTAAGGCTTAGGATGAGGTTTCTTGGCCAGAGTTCTCTTTTTGGTTTTGGGTTTAGGAGGAGGAGGAGGTGTAGATGAAGAAGACATTTTAGGAGATGAAGGGGTTGCAGAAACACTAGCAGCAGCATGAGTGGGAGAGGGTGAGTGAGATCTTTGTGAAATAGCAGGCATTTTAGTTCTAGCCATTTCAGAAACAAAATAGAATGAACAAAGCTCAGTTTTTTTTTTGAGAATAAAGAAGAAAAATGCAGAGGCTTAGGGCACCGAATGAGAGAAACAGAGGACAAATCTCACCTTTTAAAGAGGATTGACGAGTTGAAACGATGATTTGAAGCAAATGGATACGTTTGATTGATGAGAAACGGTTGGAGATGAAGAGGTGTGACCTTCGAGTGACGAGACACCTCAAGTGAGAGTAGGAAGTACGACGGTCTGAGCTATCGCGTAACTGATATAAGTGACAGTGCTCGAGCAGTAACCCTAGTGCTCGAGTGATGTACAAATGATTTTCATAAAACATATAAAACCGTACCTGGTTTATAGATTTCTTGCTTTATTTTTCATCTTTGTACTCAAATCCTCCAAAATCATTTGAGTAACCATGTATTTGGTAGACTCTTGAAAGAAATTCCTCCTTTCTACTCAAGTACACATTCTTCACTTCAAGCATGTTCATATCATGCTCGAGTGAGGGTCTTTCTTACCCGAGTGAGCTTAGTTTTCACTGTTGCATTTCATATAGTCTCTTGGTATTTTTATTTCCTCTGTTAACCCCTATTTTATCTGCTAAGAAACAGAGTATTTTCAATGGTGCTGTGCTCGAGCAAAATTAACTTGCTCAAGTGAGCATAGCTTGTCACTCGAGTGACAGACCTGCAAAACAATTTTTAATGCTTCGATGCCAAAGTCAGTATGGTTATCATCAAAAGCACATTTAATTAAGATAATTAACAAGAAAACTTACAACTCATTAGGATTAACCATTCCCAATTCTCTTCGAATATATAGGAATTGATCTTTAGCTATTGGCTTTGTGAAAATGTCAGCAAGTTGAAGATGAGTTGGTATGAATTCTACTTTGACATCCTTCTTTTGAACGTGATCTCGAATGAAGTGATGTCGGATGTCTGTGTTTGGTTCTTGAATGTTGTACAGGATTTTTGGCTAAACTTATGGTGCTAGTGTTGTCACAATAAATTGGAATCTCATTTAAGTATATCCCCAAATCTTGAAGTTGTTGTTTGAACCATAATACTTGAGAACAGCAACTTGCTACAACTATATATTCAGCTTCAGCTGAGGATAATGAAACTGTGTTCTGCTTCTTGCTGAACCATGATACCAGAGAGCCTCCAAGGAATTGAAATTGACCACTAGTACTCTTTCTGTCAGTTTTATATCCTCCATGATCTGAATCTGAGTATGCCATTAAATACTCGTTTCCTCTTTTTGGATACTATAAGCCAAGTTCTGAAGTGTCTCCTAGATATTTGAAGATTCTTTTCACTGTCTCTGCATGTGATACCTTAGGAGCTGATTGATACCTCGCACACATTCCAACGCTGAACTAAATATCTGGCCTACTTGTTGTAAGATAGAGTAATGAACCAATCATTCCTCTATACTTAGTAATGTTGAAGCTAGGACCTTTAACATCAGCATCCCACAAGGTTGTAGAACTCATTGGAGTATCAGCTCCATTAGCATTATCTAATCCATACTTCTTCAACAACTCTTTCAAATACTTTGTTTGAGACACAAATATACCATTCTTCTTTTGTTTGATTTGAAGTCCAAGAAAGAAGTTCAATTCTCCCATCATGGACATTTCAAACTCTCCCTGCATAATCTTAGAAAATTCTTGACACATAGATTTGTTAGTAGCACTAAAAATAATATCATCAACATAAATTTGAACAATTAGAATATCATCTTTGTTATGTTTGATGAAAAGAGTGGTATCTACTTTACCTCTGACAAAATTTTGATCAAGAAGAAACTTACTTAGCCTTTCATACTAAGCTCTAGGCGCTTATTCCAAACCATATAAAGCTTTCTTAAGTTTCAAAACATGATCAGGCTTTATTTCATCATCAAAACCAGGAGGTTGTTCTACATATACTTCCTCCATAATATAACCATTTAGAAAAGCACTTTTCACATCCATTTGATAAAGTTTAAAACCTTTAATGCAAGCAAAGGCTAAGAGTACTCGTATTGCTTCCAATCTTGCCACTGGAGCATATGTTTCCTCATAATCAATACCTTCTTCTTGATTATAGCCTTTAGCCACCAGTCTTGCTTTATTTCTCACAATGATTGCTGATTCATCAAGTTTGTTTTTGAAAACCCATTTGGTCCCTATAACCGTATGATCCTTAGGTCGAGGAACCAAATCCTAAACTTGATTTCTTTGAAATTGATTTAATTCTTCTTGCATAGCAATCACCCAATCATTGTCAGATAAAGCTTCTTCCATATTAGAAGGTTCATTGAGGATTCTATTTCTGGTTTTGACACCTTCATGAATATCTCCAATTACTTGATCAATTGGATGATCTTTAATATGTCTCCATACTTTTGGTTGAGCATGATCATCGACATCTTCTATATTTTGAAAATCATTTGTTTCAAAATCATTTTGTTTTGAAATAGTTTTTTTTTCTTTATCAAATCCAGTTCTTCTTCATCAATATATTTTGTCTGGGAATCAAGTTCATCAAACACAACGTGAATCGATTCTTCAACTATGCACGTTCTTTTATTAAAAAATTTATAAGCTTTACTTCTATTAGAATATCCTAGAAATAAGCCTTCATCAGATTTTGAATCAAATTTACCTAATTTCTTTTTACCATTGTTGTGAATGAAGCACTTACATCCGAAGATGTGTAGATGAGCAAGATTTGGCTTTCTTACCTTGTAGAGTTCATATGGCGTCTTTCCAAGTAACTTGCGAATATATGCTCGATTTGAAATGTAGTATGCAGTACTCATTGCATTTGCCCAGAACACTTGTGACATTTCTTTTTCATTGAGTATTGCTCTCGCCATTTCTGTAAGAACTCTGTTCTTTCTTTCTACTATTCCATTTTGTTGGGGTGTTCTAGGTGCAGAGAAGTTATGATCTATTCCGTCGTTGTTGCAGTAGTCTTCAAATAGTTGATTATCAAATTCTCCTCCATGGTCTGTCCTAATAGACACAATAGAAATACCTTTCTCATTTTGGACCTTTTTAGCAAATGTGATAAATTCAACAAATGTTTCATTTTTTGAAGCAATAAATATAGTCCATGCAAATCTTGTAAAATCATCGACAATTACTAAAGTATATAGATTTCCTCCAAAACTTTTTACTCTTGCCGGACCTACCAAATCCATATGAAGTAATTGTAAAGGTTTGGAAGTCGAAATCTCATACTTTGTTTTGAATGAAGATTTAGTTTGTTTGCCTTTTTGACATGCTTCACAAATCATATTATCTTTGAATTTAAGTTTAGGAAGACCAACAACTAAATCTTTTCTAATTAGTTTGTCAAGTTGATTCATATTGACATGAGCCAAACGCTTATGCCATAACCAACTTTCCTCTGATCTACTAAGAAAACAATTTTCAGAAGAATTTGAATCTAAATCAATAGTATAACAATTACCGTCTCTTTGAGCTCGGATCTTTGCCTTGATAGATTCTTTGTTTAGTGGCAGATCTTTCTTGTTTACTATCAAGCATTCTTTTGAATCAAAGATCACCTAGTTATCTTTGTCAGTGCTTTGACTTACAGTCAAGAGGTTATGGCATAATCCTTCAACATAGTATACTTCGTTGATTTGAACACCATCGGATTTTTCCACTTCACCAATTCCAGCAATACGTCCAGATTGATTACCTCCAAAGGTTACCTTTCCTCCTTCTCTGGTTTCCAGCATGGTGAACTTATTTTTGTCACCAGTCATATGTCTCGAACATCCACTATCAATATACCATTTGTTTGCTCGTGATGCTTTGAGACATACCTCGAGTAAATTGATCAAGTTTTAGGTACCCATACTTTCTTGGGTCCTTTGTAGTTAGTATGTGATGCATGTGTTCCTTTCGAAACCCATTGGTATGTGCCAATAACTTGTTCCTTCTTAAAATAACATAATGAAGTATAATGTCCTTTCCTATTACAATAGCTACATGATGCGAAAGGAATTGATGTATGCACATAATTCCTGAAATATTTAAGATAAGTTCTACTACTATTCTTCTTATTTCCTTTATCATGATCAAACTTAAATCCAATACCATATTTATCAAATGAAACTTTCTAAGAATTTAGAATAACTTTAAGAGTTTCACTTCCCTTAGTAAATTTTTCAACAATTTTCATGAAGCCTATTATTTTCTTATCTTTTTCTTCACATATTTCACACGATGATATGACAGTATAACTAACCATTTCTTTAGCTACTTTGATGAATTCTATATGTAATGCATTATATTTAGATAACAATTCATCATAAGTAGGTTCAGAATCACTTACCTGAGAATCTGATTCTTCTTCTTTGGCTACCAAGCATAGATTTGCTACTTCGTCATTGTCGCTTTCTTCATCTGATGAACTATCACCCCAGATAGATTATATATATGCTTTCTTTTTCTGCTTCTTTTTGTCTTTGTATCTGAACCATTCAGATTTGATGTGTCCAGGTTTCCCACATTCATAGCATACTATCTGTTGTTCTTTGTTTTCTTTATTGCTTGGTCTACCTTGATAATTTTCGAAGTTCTTTTGAACTCTTCTATAAAATCTCTTGAATTTTCTCGCGATCATTCCCATCTCATCATCATTAGGAACATCTTCATTTTCAGAAGACTCTTCTTCTTCCTTGATAGCCTTAAGTGCAACTCCCTTTTTCTTTTTATCATCGAACTCTTCTAGTTCCTTTTTGAATCTCAACTTTCCTTCATACTCGGAAAGACTACCAAAGAGAGCAGCTACGGATCTCATAAACTCTCCTTTAGCTTCTTCGATAACTGTCACCTTCACTTCCCATTCTTTCGTAAGAATATTAAGAATCTTTCTTACCTGGGAATTTTGGTCAAAAGATTTTCCAAGTGCAAATAATTGATTAACAAGATGAGTATACCTGAGTTCGAATTCTGATATACCTTCTCCATGTTTCATATGAAATAGATCATACTCTGTAATTAGAGTATTGACTTTATTTTCTTTGATTCTGGATGTACCTTCGTGAGCAATTTCAAGAGCATCCCACATTTCTTTGGCAGTTGGTAGAGTACATATTTGAAAATATTCCTTTTGACTGAGAGCACTCTGTATCATTAAAATAGCTTTACTATTTAATGTTACTAACCTTTTAACATTTTCGTCAAACTCCTCTGGGCTTTTCTTAATGACTCTATCTTCGATTTTCTTCATTGGAACATAGTCACCATCTTGTATTACATTCCATAAACCGTACTCGTTAGCCATCACGAACACTCTGAACTTAGCTTTCCAGAACGAAAAATGTTCTCTAGCAAAACCTGGAGGTCTAGTGATTAAAGCTCCGTCTGGAAGAATGTTTTCACCTATTATTGCCATTTATCGGATCCTTCTCAAGTTGTTAGGCTCTTCAGAGAGGACCTCGCTCTGATACCAAATGAAAGAGGCAAGCTTCACCCAAGAGGGGGTGAATTGGGTGATATGATAAATTTTTGCTTGATGTGGTGATATGAAAATTATAGTAAACAGAGTAGAGTTGAGAAGTTTGGAACACAGAGAGTTATACTGGTTCGGCCTAAAAACCAGGCCTACGTCCAGTCCTCAGAGATCAAGACCTACTGAGATTTTCACTATTCTTCCAAGATTCAATGGGCTCTCAGAATGCCACAAAACAACAATTGTCCTCGAACGGACTACGAGCAGAAATATTCTCATACTAAGAAATTTCTCTCCGCCTGACGACAAGTCTTTCTGCAGAAAAACAACCTATGACCCTTCCCACTTGCTTACGTATACAACTCTTATGAATAGCAACGTTCTCTCCTGCTTACACACCTGTAAGTCTTACGAGCAGTAACGTTCTCTACTGCTTGTATCTTATAAGTCTTATGAGTGGAAGATTTAACTAGGAATTCTCTCAGCTGCTTCTCTCGTAGGGATATCTACCCTCTCAAGGTCCCAATACCTTGAGATCAAATGACAATAGAATTTGAAATGTATATAGACTCTCTTACAAAGAAAATATGATAAATACTGAAGATCAATATGAATACAGAGAAAATATGAATAACAGAGACTCGTGTATTTGCTTATGAATTCTTGTGCTTAATTATTGTGTCCGATCTCTTTGGAACTCTATATTTATAGATGTTCAGTTTTACCCGTTTGAATAACGATCATTGAGGAGCGGGGCAAGTTACTGTGGAACGGCATGCGTACGTTTGAAAACTTTGAATGTGGTAGGTACGTGCTTGTCATGATGTTGTCTGCCGTTGATTAACTTCCTTCGTGTCTATTTATTTCAACGTTCATCCTCCTGTATCACACTTATAAAACATTCAAAATGATGTTAAATAATAATAATAAGTGATGATAAGATAAATAAATAACATTAAACCATATTCGGATTGAACGTTGTAAGACTGGTGCATTTTCTCTTCTGGCAGAGTATCACTCGAGCATGGATGGGCTTACTCGAGTAATCTCACTATTTTTCTCCTTGTTCTTTAGTTTTGAACTTGCACTCGCATATGATTTCAGAGAGATAGTTTTCTCACTCACGAGTGATGTGGGGCCTCACTCGAGCACAACTCCTTCTGCTCGAGTGGCCTTGCATTTTACACTAGGAGACTCTTCTCTGGACAGCACTCGTATACCATTTTAAATAGAGTTAGATTTTGCACTCGCAGGTGATGTAGGCCCTCACTCGAGCACACATACCCCTGCTCGAGTGAGAAGAATATTCTCATGTAATATACCTTTATGATCAGCACTTGCATCATAATTTCAGAGAGTTGAATTTCTCACTCGCAAGTGCTGATGTGTCACTTGGGCATAAGAAGTCTCACTCGGGCATACTTGTGCTTCTCTGATCTTCATGACTCTCGGCCAAACACTTGCAGTCCTTCACTCGCTAGTACTCGAGTACAAAAGGGCTTTATGCTCAAGTAATGTTGATAATGCTCGAGTACATCAAAGACGAATGACAAGAATTGCTCTCGGCCAAGCACTCGCAGTTTCTCACTCGCATGTGCTCAAGTGAGAAAGACTCTTCTGCTTGAGTGCTATCTCCAGTGCTTGAGTGAATCAGTAAAAATGACAATAGCATGCTCTCGGGCAAACACTTTCTGGCTATCACTCGCATCTGTTCGAGCATAAAACAATTCCATGCTCGAGTGCTAGTCTCATGCTCGAGTATATAAATTAATTTTGACAGCAAATATCACAGAACTTTGCCATATGCATTTGGTAACTTTGTAAACATTCCTTAGACTTATAAAACTATGATTTGCACACAATTATCTTTTGTTATCATCAAAACTTGGGATCTAACACTCGACTTTATCCATTGAAAGGAAGTTTAAATTAGCACTCATATTATCATTCTTCTACAGAATAGGATAAACCATTCTCTTGTTACCATATTCCTGCAACACATTATTTGCTGCCGATCATTCAAAACCCAGTATAACTTCTAATTGACAGAGTGGTAAACAAATCAAGTCAACCGTGGACTCATACCCCTCAATGGTTATCATACAATCAAACAAGAATCAGCAGTTATAGTCCTGACACCTATCGGTATCAACACAACCAGGTAAAATAGTAATTTATGAACATGAAATCCTAGGTGCTTCACACAGTCATAGGCAATGAAGGAATGACTAGCACCCGAATCAAATAAAGCTTGTAGCAAACTACCATTGAAAAGGATTTTACCTTGAATCAGGTCGGGGGACTTCCGTACTTCTTCATGTGTCATGGAAAACACCCTGTCCTGATTCCTGGGCCTTGGCTCTACCGGCCGCTGCATGTATTCACTAACAATATGTCCTGTCTGCTTGCAATTATAACAAATTATTTACCCCAAACATGTTCTACCAATATGCGCCCTGCCACAATGTGGACATGTTCATGACACTGAGGGTCTCTAGTTCTTGCAATCTTCAGGTCAATAAGGTTTCTTACTGTGCCACCTTTAGATAAGGATGCTTGACCCTTCCGGTTCTTAGAAGAATTTCCCATACCAGGCTCACCATGGTTACTAGTACTCTTATATGGATATAGATCATTCATATTGTTCTATGTTATTCAGCATTCTTCCATAGCTTTATTAAATTTAGTAAATAACAGGGAGGCTAACCTTTTCCTTATTCATGCCTCAAGCCTCAAATCAGCACGTCAACACTCCACTCCTTATCATCTTTGTGTCGTAAATAAGAGGAGTAGCAAGCCAGTTGGATAAACCGGGACATATAGTTATTAAAGAACTCTCACTGCCCTTTTGCAATTTCAAAAATTCTACTTCTTTCTTGAGCCTCACAAATTTAGGAAAATACTTGTCATTAAATTTTTCCTGGAATAACTCCTAAGTCATAGGCATATTGTGGGTCCATAACATAAAGTCAATGTTCGCCACTACCTATTAGCGTCTCCTTCTAGCTTATAAATGCCCAGACATACCCTCAACTCTGGTGGGCATTCTAATACTTCACAAATCTTCTTTGATCAAACTAACCAATCTTTAGTTGATTGGGGGTCAAATCTTCCCCAAAACACCGGACGCAAATGATTCTAGAACTTGGAGACCCAGAATTGTAGATCTCTTTCCTCATAGGCCGGCACCCTATGAGATTCTTGGTTCGGCTCAGTATGTTATTGTGACTCCTCATGTTGAGTCGACCCTTCCTCTATTTCTTTATGATTCGTCTAATCATGTACCAATTGTTCTTTATCCTCATTCTGTTTTGCTTTTATTTCATGAAACTCATCCCTTAATTCTAATATCATAGCTTATTGCTTAGTTAGCATGCCAAACATCTGTTATATAGGATCAAGTAGGTTGTGATTTATCTCTTCTACCTCTGGTTCCACATGTCTGACCTTTGGTCAACCATTGTTTCTTTTCACTCTACCATAAATGATCACAACATCAATATCACATTGAATATATACACATATTCCTTAAAACTCATATACCAACAAATAATAGGAACATATATGTGTATACACAAACAATCATGAATTAACAACCATCAACTAAAATAAAGAACTCTTGTAACTACCCTTGCAACAACCTACCATTGCTAGGGACTTTGGATCTAACACCAAAAATGTCTTTGTAGTGCCCATATGCCATGGAAATGTAACCCCCTCCGTAATTATATCCGAAATACGTGATTAAAATGAAATAGAGACCAATAATAATAAAAAATCATTTAAAATCCCATCCTTGAGATAGGGTTTTCAAAAATACCTTTTAAAATCTAATTAACTTGGTCTCATATTCATATTTCGAATACAATTACTACGCGAAGATAAATCACATTCATATAAATATCAGAGTGAACAACATAATCATCCCAGCAACCCGGATACATACCTTCGCTAAAGATAAACAAGGCACAATTGCCCATTACAATTCTTCAAATGGGGATTACACAATCTCATCTCAAATTCATAACCATATATTCAACCGAATCATATACAGTCTTCATAACTCATTGGTAATCAGCTACCAATTCTCATCTCGAAGGAGTCTTAGCCGCTCCCTCCACGAGCCACTTGCCCTGTCTAAATTGATGGTAGGGGAGGGTAAGATTTGAGAGAATATCAGTAGGAAACAGATACCATAACGCATGAATGGTTGATGCTATGTGTATGACATGTTAGCTTTATCCAGATATATGCCCCATAATGACATTTCTGCATGCTCAATGTTTCATACAACAAGATTATGGCCGCAGCGAAAACAGAAACAGAGCTTCATTTATTCAAATATGCTCTACACAATCAAATAAAGAAATCACATACATCATTACATAAGCAAAAATATCAAATACGTGCAAGTAAGGTAAGTCCCCTACCTCCAGTCTTTTCTCCTCGATTTGTGTGCCAGCAACTCGGGGCTTCACATTCGATCCTATAATGTCAAATGTACTATTTATACACTTCTATAGTGTTTCTGTGGGTTATATGAGGCTATATTGAAAATTTACTAAAATAACCCTGGGGACCCGGCTCGGCCTCGCCGTACCGGGTCCGACTGTACTTTTCTTAAAACTTGACATAGGCTATTCTTACATATTTTCACCCAAGGAATCTATTTCCCGACTCAGAATTATCAAATTCAATGTCAATTTACAAATTTTACCTTGGAAGCCCCACTTTAAGGGTTTCAGGGGCGTTTTCGTAATTATGCTTTTTCGGCCTTTTCTGAAAAAGTGACCAACTGTAATCCCACCTAATTTTCGTTCCTGAACTCAATGGAATCATCAAATCATTTAAAATCCATCTCTAACCCCTCCAAATTATCCTTAGCCGAAATTCTCAATTCCCCAGGAAAAATTGGGGTTTTTTCGGTTTCGGCTCCGTAAATGCGTTCCTTTCTACTCCTAACCACTTTATTGACTATTCCATTAGATTACAACTACCATTTAGTACAAATTTTGGAAGCATAACAATACTAACACAACATTTCCAAATTTTACAAACAAAGACAATCCAGCAAAATTTCACCGATTAAATTGTCCACAGCAGCCAGAATAGTCAATATACAAAGTTTAGGAAGTTACCTCTTCTTCCTTCTGCCTTTTCCTTCTTGTGGATGAAAGCCCTAACTTGAAAACACCAAGATTTGTGCTTCAAATACCGTACATAATATAGAAGAGAAGCTTAGGAGAAGGATTATACGCGTTAGGTATGAATTCACCGAAGAAATCTACCTACCTCGCGAGTTTTCTTCCTCTTCTCTCTATAAAACTCCCTCTCTCTCTTTCTCCATGGTGCTGCACAGTTTTTTGCTGATGGAGGAAGAGGATGATGACTTTTTAACATTTATCTTATGTCATCTTTAATTATGATGATGTCATAATTCCAAAATTGACATTTTCGGATTTTCTGTTAGATTTTCTGCCTAATCTATAAAAAATCATAACTAATTCTAGAAAAATTTAAATGAGGTGATTCAAAGGCCTATAGAACCCTTATTGAGTCTAGTTTCAATGAAAAATATGGAATTTTTCTGAATGGAATCACAAAATTCCCAGGATTTTAATCTTTGCATATTGTTCCAGAAAATTTCTAGTTTGTCTGGGCTAATTTCAAAAATTCATATCTCTTTGTGTATAACTCTAATTGAGTCATATAACCTATCAAAGTAAAGCTTAGGATATCTACTTTCATCCTATAAAATTTCATACTTTTTGCACATCATTTGATCATTCAAAATCACATGACAAGCTCACTACCTCATAGGCAATTTCACCAAAAACATAATTATATTCTCCAAAATTCACCATTTTACTTTCTGAATACCCCAAAGATATAGAAATCATTAGGGGATAAATTTGGGCTGTTGCTAAATTGGGGCTTAGTAGTCCACTTAATTTAGGCATATTCCCAAGCCTTAAATCCCAAATTTTAGGGTATTACAGGCAACATAAGGTACCTTAACACACATGTTTTACGCCCTACCTCTTGACTGTAAGCAACTAGTGCGGTGCAACCTGCCTGGCCATGTCTAGGTAATAACCAATACTTTGCCACATATCATACTGTGAGAAGCCCTGATCATGGACTGATTAGCATTTCTTTAACATACTCTTATACGAAAATGTCCCCGTAGCACCCATACGCCGTGGCAGTATAAGGTACCTCAGTACACGTGTTTTACGCCCTGCCTCTTGACTGCAAGCAACCAGTACATCTCAACCCACCTGGCCATATCAGGGTAACAGCCAATACTGCACCACAGATCATACTGTGAGAATCCCCGGTCACAGTGGCAAATTAAGCCATCTTATTAACTAGCTTTGATACCAAAAATGTAATCCCCTTATTTAAAATCCTTCAAAACAGTTAAAAAATGTGTCGTAAAGTTAATCTAAAGACTAGAGAATAATTTATAACCTATTCAAGGTCCCGACCTTATCACAGGGTTCGGTTCTATTTAATAATATTAGAGTTTTTAACAAAAATTTCTTGATGAACTTTTAGCTTACATTTATTGACTAATAAGGTTTATAGGGCTAGTTTGCCTATTCATAGTTCCTTTACTGGGGTTACATACAACATATAGATCTATGATCAGTGTGTCTACCTTACTATATTGTACTTACACTTACATCAAGTACAACATATACGAATTCTTTAAAAGTTTGATAACCAATAAAACCTTAATCTTCTATCAGCCTGTATTAGCCGTCCTTATTTACCTGCTTGTCTTTTCAGCCGCTTGCACTGGCTTTTGGTTAGTTATTAGATAGAGTGAGATTCATATGAATCTCTGCAGTAACATTTCACTTATATGACATACAATTTCACAAAGCATGTTAGCAATCATCACATAACAGCATTCACAATAGCATTCACAACAGAATTCACACAACATTCACATTCGTGACATTCATCACAATTATTAACATTCATGAGAACTGTAACAATTTGTCACCATTCTAGACATTCGTAACAATTCGTGACATCCCTCACAATTTGTGACATATGTTACACTTGTCACAATAGATGATATGCACAAACAAACAAAGTGCCCATTTGGATTAGCGGTGGAGAAGTGACTTTTTTTATCATCTGACTTTTGAAAAAGTAAGGTATGATTAAAAGTGAAAATGTAAATGTAATTTGTGTTTGGATTAGCGATGACAGAAGTGACTTTTTTTCTATGGATTAGCGATGACAGAAGTGACTTTTTTTCTAACCTTGAACCTATTTGGATTAGAGTTTGAAAAGCCCGTTTAGATATAAAATGACTGAAAAGGGCATGGAAGCTACTACCTCTGGTCCTAATTATAAAACAAAGTTAACTTTTTTTGGAGAAATTAAAGAAGCTAAATAAATTACTTAATCATATCATATATTATATATCCTTAGATTATATGTTAATTTATTATTCAAACTAATTAGTTTGAAAAAAAAATATAAATATAAATACTCTAAAGTAATTTAATTAGTTTCCTTAATTTTTTCAAGAAAGTCAACTTTGTCTTATAATTAGGACCGGAGGAGTATTGAATACTATATATATATGTTAGAAGTTCAGTGGAGGGAAAGTGATAGAGAGTTATTTTTTTGGCCAATAGTGGGTGCGTAGATAGCCGTTTCCTCTTTTTTTGCCAATGGGGTGGCCAGGTAGATAGCTGAAGTATGGAGAAAGGCACAGAGTAAGTGAAGGCATAGATATAATCATACGGAGGATCAGAGTAGGGACGGCAGCAAGGGAGGGATTCCTGTGATTGCCTAGCCTTGTTTATATTCTTCTCATTTCTCTATTATATTTTTCCCTTCTTATATCTCTCTCGGCTCTATATTCTTCTTTGTTATATTCTTCCCCTGTTCCTTATCAATGAAAACAGAGGATCCCCATTCCCTACATATTTTCTCATTCCTTAACTCACCTTAATATACAAAATTGAACATGCATTATTTCAAGCAAGCATATAGGTACCAGAATACTGAGTTGTAATATGTGGACAAGGCTGAGCGTGGCACTAGCAAATTCAAAGACATGCATGGAGGGAGTTAGCCAAGTTACAATGCCATACTGTAACCTTCCCTCTCTTCTTCTCGAGCCTCTGCCTCGGTAATCTCTTCCCATCCACTATGAAGGCTCACTGCGCCATGGAGAAAATGCCAAGATGTTGGGCTTTTGAAAGAAGTCACATTGGCCGATGAAGCGCAGTATGTTGTAACGTGATCCCAAATGAGTTCATTTGATCCCACTGTGCTTTTTTGGTCTTGCCATGTGTTTGGGAGGCCATGACGCTTTCCCAAACAGGCCCAAAGCATTATACATAATATAAGAGGAAGAGTCACTACCTTGTTTTTTCTACTCTTGCTCGGGTATAAGTTTCCTATGCTCAGGGCAGATATCAAATCCTATAAATCATAATTAAGGATGACAAGTTACTACCTATTCCAATTCTTAAATAACTCCAAAACACTTGGGGTTGGTTATCATTTAAGTCCCTTAGGTGGCTATGAGAAGATCAAACAAAAGCCTAAGAGGGTTGGAGAGAGCTAGACCAGAAACCACCTTCTAAAAATTTAAAGTGCTGAAATTGGGGGTTGGCCTCAGCCAAGGAATTCTTTGGCTGTGGCAAAAAATAGGTCAGAAGCTTTTGGACTACAACCAAGAATCTTCTAGTTGTAGCAAAAAACAGGTCATAAGCTTTTGGACTACAACCAAGAATCTTCTGGCTATGGCCAACAATAGGTCCAACACTTTTTGGTTATGGCTAAGAACCCTTGACCGCAGCCAACAAAATTCATATTTCTTGACTGAACTTCCAAAAATCATAACTAAATCTATAAAAATTGAAAAGGAGTAATTATAAGTCCTACTTGAATTGCTTTAAGTCCTCTACATAGGATAGATATAAACCATTTCCATATACAACAACAAAATACAAAATCCAATGAAATTTCGATATTGTTCCAGAATAAACTCCAATTTACACCTCAAACTTTGAAATGCATTACTTCCAGCACACATGTCCAAATGACACCTACTTTACATCTTTTTAAAGCTTGTCATGACTACTACTTAGCTAGAAAATTTCACAATTTTTGGACATCATTTACTATTTCAAAACACCATGTAAACTAGCTGCCCTTCACAGAATTTGCATTGACAAAACTTTCAGTTTTTCAACCTATGTTCCAAGGGTACTAAATTCATAACCAAGGCTACTCCCCATACAATTTTTCATATAAAACACAATGGAAACATCAAAAAAACAAAATTCCTACTTCTTTAAAATGTCATGTTTTGGGCAGCAATTCAACATAAAATCTCACAATTGTCAAACTTCACATTCAAGTCTCAAACCAATTTCATATAACCAATGGACACCACAAGACACCATTACTACCATCAAAATATCATGAACTCTCTAAACCCTAATATACACAAAAATAGGACAAAACTACAAAAGCTATAGTTTTTAACTAATGATCAAAATTCATATATCAAAGGGTTGCTTTTGCTCACCTCTAGCACTTTCTCTAATTTGCTCTTTGATTCTCCAACCACTAGTTTTTCTTGAATAAACAAAACACCTCCTTTTGAAAATCTAGAATGGTAGGATTGAAACTTTCATCAAAAGGAATAAGATTAAGGAAGAGGGTTTTTGTAATAGAGGTGGTTAACAAGGTCAAAACTCAAGATGAGAGCTCACCTTCAACCTTATTCTTGTTTCCCTTTCCTCCTCCTTGCTTGGCCAACTTGAGAGCTTGAAGAGAGAGAGAGAGATATGGTAAAATGATCAATATTCAGACCACCATGCCATCAAGCTGACTTGAGAGGAGATAGGGGAGAAGTTTGAAAGTTTGATTTTATTTAATATGATTGCTTAATTCAAATGGTGCCAAGTGTCTCAATACTATGGCTCCATAAAAAGCAAGTAACTATCTAGTTACTTTAACTAATTCCATTAGCCATTTAGTCACACCTCTTACTCTTTTAGTTGATAGTCAATTTCTTCTTCGATTGCTAATTAATTGGCTAATAAAAATTATTTCTTCCTATTTTTTCTCTAACTATGGCAATTTCAATTAGATTGCCACTTAGTACATTATCTATTTCCATTTTCTTCTTCCATGCTCTATTCCCTTCACTTTTAGTCCATTATATACTTTGTTACCTTAATTAGACTTTAATACTAGGTCTGGCATCTTCTACTGCTAATTGGGTCATAATTCATATTTTATTCCCTAAAAGTGTTTGTCTAACAACCATTACATTCACTTTTGGAGTCATAAGCCCTCATATATATTTTGGGGCATTACAATTCTCCCCCATACAATAAATTTTGTCCCCAAAATTTGGTACATATCTTGAGGCATAAACTTCATATAACACATTTTCATGTCAGCTTCTGCTTACCAGGTTGCTACCACCTTTACAAATGGTATGCTTCAGTGTTTGAGCTGTTTTTCTTGCCAATAAATGATTTGTTCTTGTTCTATCACATAAGTGAAGTTATCTTACATGTTGACATCTTCATACTCGATAAAGTGCATAGGATCTATTTAGTACTTCTTTAATTACAAGACATGAAACACGTCATGGAGCATGCTCAAGTTTTGGGGTAGGGCTATCAAGTATACTACAAGTCCAATTCTCACAAGACTCTTGCATATGAGCTTTTTCAATTCAAGTTCTCAAACTTTTTTTTCTCTTGACTAGCGCTATAGCTAGCAAGTACTATATGACTTAACAAGTTCAAATTTCCTAACACTTTTATCAATTCCTATTCTCATATCATCATGACCTTCAACTACACCGCTTTTCAATTCAAAGCAACTGCAAACTTAATCACGTCACATATTTGTAAGAACCGGCTGACACCCAAGACGGGGTGATTTGGGTGTAATATAAAAATCTTAAGAACTTTGAAAATCTTTTTTGCATCTTAAAGGAAGTAATACATATGAAAGTAATAAATCATAAATCAACAATTAATATATGTTGGAAATATAAGAGTTTAAGGAAGAGAATATGTAAACTGTGATTTATCCAGGCTCGGTCCAATCTGTGATGGCCTACGTCCAGTCCCCAAGCTCCTCCTGAGATTTTCAAATCCACTATTTTCTTTTTTAATCCAGGCACAAGAAAAGCCTTTACAAGGTTCTCACCAAGATACTCCCCATTACAGTAAGTCTTACGAGCAGAGCAATCTCGAAGATCTTTCCTTCCTGCTTACTCGTGCAAGTCTTACGAGTAGCAACGTCCTCTCCTACTTCCACCCCTGTAAGTCTTACGAGCAACAACCTTCTCTACTGCTTACACCTTATAAGTCTTATGAGAGGAAAGTCTTACAGGCGATTCTCTTTACACTTCCCTGTAAGGAAATCAACCCACTCAAGGTTCCTCTACTTTAAGATCAATTCAGAAATATAGTTGAAGGTGTTTACACACTCAATAGGACAAACTTTCTTGATTGGTTCAGGAACTTGAGAATTGTTCTCAAGCAGGAAAGAAAGGCTTATGTCCTAGTCAACCCATTCCTGAGGAGCCTGTAGCCAATGCTCCAAGAGCTCAGAGAGATGCTTACACAAAGCATAAGGATGACTCTATGGATGTAGGTTGCCTGATTCTTGCCACTATGGTTCCAGAGCTCCAAAGAGATCTAGAACTCATAGAGGCTCATGAGATTATTATACATCTCAAGGAAATGTTCCAGCAACAGATAAGGCAAGAAAGGTATGAGACCACAAAGGCCTTACATTCCTATAAAATGGCTGAAGGTGTATCAGTTAGTTCTCATGTGTTAAAGATGAAAGGCTATATTGATCACCTTGAGAGGCTTGGATTTCCTATGAACCAGGAGTTAGCTATGGATTTGATCCTCAACTCACTCCCAGAGAGTTATGACCAATTTGTTATGAACTACAACATGAACAACATAGAGAAATCAATTTCTGAGCTGTATGGGATGCTCAAAACTGCTGAGCAAAGCATTAAGAAAAATCCTAGAACAGTTTTGATGGTTCAGAAAGGAAAGGGTATGAAAAAGAAAGGAAAGGGCAACTGGAAGGGTAATGGCTCAGGTGGTAAGACCAAAGAGTCAAACAAGCCTGAAACCAAGCCTGCACCCAAGAAGGAAAAGCCTCCAAAGGAAGGAGTCTGCTACTTCTGCAATGAACCCGGTCATTAGAAGAGGAATTGCAAACTCTACCTGGAAGATCTGAAAAAGAACAAGAAGGATAGCGAGGCTATCGCGTTAGGTATTTATGTTATAGACATTCATTTTTCTACTTCCTCTACATGGGTATTAGATACTGCATGTGGTTCTCATATTTGTACAAATGTGCAGGGTCTAAAGGACAGAAGAAAGCTGAAGAAGGGCGAGGTGGACCTACGAGTTAGAAACAGAGCAAGAGTTGCTACTTTCCCCGTAGGCACTTATGAATTAGTTCTGCCTAGTGGGCTTTTGTTAGTTTTGAACAATTGCTATTATGTTCCTGCTTTGAGTAGTAACATTATTTCTCTTTCTTATTTGGATAAGGAAGGCTATACTTCCATTACTAGGAATGGCAAATGTTCTATTTATCATAATGACATTTTCTATGTTGATGGTGATTTACATGTTGGTCATTATATATTAAATTTGGAACATCCTAATAATGGGAATTTCTATAACGTAACTACTAAGAGGATAAAATCAAACGATTTGAATCTGACCTACCTATGGCATTGTCGTCTAGGCCACATAAATGAGAAATACATTTCTAAACTCTATCAAGATGGATTTCTAAACTCATTTGATTTTGAATCATATGATACATGCAAATCTTGCTTATTAGGAAAGATGACTAAGGCACCTTTTACTAGGCACAGTGAGAAGGTCACTGAATTATTGGGCCTTATACATACAGATGTATGTGGACCATTAAATATAGCTGCCAGAGGAGGTTATGTCTACTTCATTACATTTATAGATGACTTTAGTAGATATGGCTATATCTATCTAATGAAACATAAATCTGAATCTTTTGAAATGTTCAAAATATTCCAAAATGAAGTACAAAACCAACTTGGTAAAACAATTAAAGCACTTCGATCTGATCGAGGTGGTGAATATTTGAGCCAAGAATTCATTGTTTAATTTAGGAGTTGTGGGATAATCTCACAATTGACTCTTCTAGGAACACCACAATGGAATGACGTTTCTGAATGGAGGAATCGAACACTATTAGATTTGGTTTGATCCATGATGAGTCAAACAGATCTTCCACCATCCTTTTGGGGACATGCCCTAGAAACAGCTGCGTTCACACTAAATCGTGTTCCACCTAAGGCAATTGAAAAGACACCATATGAGATATGGATTGGAAAGAAACCAAGTTTATATTTTCTCAAGATCTAGGGATGTGAGGTATATGTTAAGTAACAAGCCTCTAATAAATTAGCACCCAAATCCACAAAGTGCCTCTTCATGGGGTATCCTAAAGAAATGAAAGGATACTATGTCTACAATCCCACTGATAACAAAGTGTTTGTTATTCGAAATGGTAAGTTTCTAGAAAGAGAGTTTGTCTTTAAAACAACCAGTAGGAGCAATGTACATCTCGAAGAAATTTGAGAGCCACAAGATGGTACAGAACCATAGATGGAAATTAGAGAAGACTCACAACAAGTTGTTGAGCCTCCTCAAGTAACACAAGGTCCATGAAGATCTGATAAGACACGGCATCAGCCTCAGAGATATGGATTTCTGATTACTGGAGGCCGTGATATGTCGCTTATTGAGCAAAATGAGCCCACCACCTATCGAGAAGCCACAGTAGGACCAAACTTAGAGAAATGGCTAAATGCCATGAAGTCTGAAATGTAATCCATATACGACAATCAGGTATGGACCTTAGTCGATCCACCTGAAGGTGTATAAACCATTGGGTGCAAATGGGTTTTCAAGGAGAAAACTGACATGGATGGCAATGTAAATATCTTCAAGGCACGACTAGTTGCAAAAGGATTCACTCAAACTCATGGTGTAGACTATGATGAAACCTTTTCCCCAGTTGCAATGGCCAAATCAATCAGAATCCTTCTTACCATTGCAGCATATTATGACTATGAAATATGGCAGATGGATGTCAAAACAGCCTTCCTTAATGGAAAGCTGCTTGAGGATGTCTACATGACACAACCTGAAGGTTTTGTGCATCCAGAGGACTCTGGTAAAATTTTCATGCTTCAAAGATCTATTTATGGATTGAAGCAAGCATCTCAGAGCTAGAATTATCGTTTTGATGAAGTAGTCAAAGAGTTTAGATTCATTCAAGACATCGATGAACCTTGTGTTTACAAGAAGATTAGTGGGAGCATAGTTGTATTTCTAGTGCTTTATGTAGATGACATCCTACTCATTGGGAATGATATTCCTACGTTACAGAGTGTCAAGTCTTAGTTAGGAAAGTCCTTTTCGATGAAAGACTTAGGTGAAGCCACCTATATCCTAGGAATTAGGATCTATAGGGATAGATCCAAAAGACTTATAGGCCTAAGTCAGAGCACTTACATAGACAAGATACTGCATAGGTTCAGTGTGCAGGATTCAAAAAAGGGTTACATGCCCATGTCTCATGGCGTCCATCTTAGCAAAGATCTGTATCCTAGTATACCTGATCAGTGAGATCGCATGAGTAAGGTTCTATATGCCTCAGCCATTGGATCCATCATGTATGCCATGTTATGTACTCAACCGGATGTCTCATTTGCCTTAAGTATGACCAGCAGATACCAATAAGATCCTGGTGAGGGTCATTGGACTGCCGTCAAGAATATCCTAAAGTACTTAAGAAGGACTAAGGACTTATTTTTTGTCTATGGTGGATTGGATGATGAGCTCTGCGTAATCGGTTACACAGATGCAAGTTTCTAGACTGACCAAGATGACCTTAAATCGCAATTTGGATATGTATTCCTCCTAAATGGTGGAGCAGTAAGCTAGAAGAGCTCTAAGCAGAGCACTATAGCAGATTATGCAACAGAAGCTGAGTATATAGCAGCATCAGATGCAGCTAAAGAAGCCGTTTGGATCAGGAAGTTCATTACTGAACTAGGGGTGGTGCCTACCATCTCAAATCCAATAGATTTGTTCTGTGACAATAGCGGTGCTATTGCACAGGCCAAGGAGCCTAGGTCATATCAAAGGACCAAGCATATATACTCAGGCGATTTCATCTTATTAGAGAAATCAATGATAGAAGTGATATAAAGATAAGCAAAGTAGCAGTAGAAGATAATGTTGCTGATTCTTTTACTAAGCCACTTGCACAGGCAAAGCATAAGCGTCATGTTAGGGCAATGGGAATTAGGAAAATTAATGATTGCACCTAGGGCAAGTGGGAGGATGTTGGAAATTTTGCCCTAAGGGCCAATCATTGTACTTTTAACATTATTATTTTAATGAAATTTCTCCATTCTGTTATCATATTATTTGCATGTTAACTGTGATAGTTGTATCCTTGGATAATTCATAAAGATTGTCTTAAAATGTCCCTGGTCGGTCATCTATGCGGGAGCAGAGATGAAACAAAATCAGTATGACTTTGATAAGATATGGAGATACGAATCAAAGTCTTAGGCACTCTTAAGAGTAAAAGGTGCTGGACCGACCCACTATAAGAAAGCTACATGGAACAAGTCATAAGCTTTTCTCATGTATAACCATGTCACAATGCCCTTAGACCTGAGGTCATCATTGATTCCTATATGAGAGTTGCTAAGCTTTGAACTAGTCAAAAGTCATTTTAGACCGGGTGATGATAAAGGCTATGATCGAGCTTAGTGGTTTTTCATGCAGAGGAATATGAATGATCAAGATGGAATTTTTCCCTCACATTAGTGGAGAGATATTACTGGGCCCCTCGATGAGTGAGTCTGAGAAATGTATGGCCATACTATGATGAAAGGAGTTTCTGTCCTATTATCAGGCTACTCAGGAATCGAGAAAGTAATGGTCAGGAACAAGAGGATAACATTATCCATACCTTATCCTTGATCGATATATCGTGTGACAAAAGGGACGTGACATGGTTGTATGACAGGTTGCATCATGATAACGATCCTCATATGAATTAGGTAGTCGTAATGTCTTGCTAGAGGCCGCTTGCGACTTTTGGGTTAGTATAGTTATTGGCCCACTGCCAACTTCATATGGGCCTACAGGGTCGCACACAAGAATGGCCCAACACGAGATAATGTTTAATTTAGGGTGGACGGATTTTTTATTTATATATATATAATATAAAATTCATTAATAATATTATATAGATATATATATTTTCGAAATATATATCTTATATATATATTATATGATATTATTATATTGTGTTAGTTTTAAATTTAATTTATTAAGATATATTAAATTTAATAACTAACATGATAGAGATATAGTATCTCAGATTTAATTTATGAAGATAAATTAAATCTAATAGCTCTTTATTTGGATTAAATAAATAGGTTAAATTAAAACTGTTGGACAGATTTAATTTAAATTGAATTTATTTAATTAGCTCATCAAGATAATTAATTGTTAATTAATTTCGAAATTAATGATGATTAATTTTGAAATTTGAAAATAGCCCTCATAGGTTATAAACTTGATAGAGCAGATATATTCATAGGCACATGAGAATTGAGAGCCGCAAGTGAAAACTAGGAGACATTAGAGGTGCTAGCATGCAGTCTCAGTTGGAGAGCATTTATGTGGATACTGGTAGAGGGAGCGAACCTGACGTGTTGGCTCCTAGAGATCGTGAAAACTCTGAATCATCAAAAGGTATGAATCCTTCCAACTTGGTTTAAACCCCGTTGATAGATCCTCGTTTAGGATCGGTGAAAATTTTTAAAATTCTTCAGCTGTGCCTACCGATTCTAACAGTGCCTTCTATGTTGGCCTTATAATAGAGTGAGAAGTGCTCCTAATGATAAGGGTTACATTTTGCCTTTTCAGGAGGCACTTAGAAAAGGTGACACCCAGCCCCTAAGTCTAGGGAATCTACCAATCTCTGATCCGGTTGTGTACTAGACTTTTTGAACAACTAACTTAGGAGTTTAGGGAAATTGCTAGGCCTTTCCTTTCCCTTGACAGAAAAAGGATGATCAAGAGAGATAAAAAGAGAAGACAAGATGCCTTATCAACACATGTCATCTTGTGCTTTAATCCTTTGACACTTGGCATGCAAGGAAGTTATCAAAATGTAAGATTGAAGCCTAAGCCTCCATTCTTCTTTAAGAAGTTTGCCAATGGAAGAAAACATAGAGAAAAATAGACAGAAAATAGAAAGAAGAGAGAAAGTTTGTGAATAGTGATTTTTTGAGAGTTCCGGAGCTAATATCACCTCCGATTTGCCATTTCCAGTCCCTGGAGTCTGCTCTAATGCTGTTCCTCTTAGTGAGAGCAACATTTCTACAATTTCAAATTCTTGATCAAAGATGTTGGTGCCATTTAGCTGGTAGGAGTGCAACCAGAATACAGAACAAGTTGTAGAAATGCGAAGAGGTAAGCCTAACCTTCATTTTGAACTGATTGGCTTTAGGTTTTAATGAGTTTTATTTGACATTTGGGATGCTATATGTGTCATCCAGGTAGGGTTGATTAGGTCTAATGATGTTTTAATCATGGATATATGATGTTTGATCATAATATAAGATTGGTTAAGTGCTACCATAATTGAGTTCTGTAGGTAGTCTGATTATGACACATTTTTGACTAAGCAAATTTAAAGTAGACATCATAATCTTTAATTTGATAGGTTATTTGTGCCATTTAGATTAATATATTAGGATATATCAATTTTTGAATTTTGATCTATAAAACTGGAAAAAATCAATGACAGTATGAGTTTATTGGTGATTATGGATTTTTTTGAGTGGAACTGGTTGGAGAAAATATTTGTCCCATAAAATAAACTTAATAAGAGCCACATAAGGCTTTGAACCACCCAAATTGAAGTTTTCTAGACAAAGTTATGATTTTTCAAAGTTAAGTGAAAAATCTGCCAACTTTCTAGAATAGTGCAAAAATGAAAAAGTAATGACATTTGATAATAAATTAACTTCCAATGGTTAAGTTAAGCACTTGGAGTTAGTATGGGCCCATTAAATACCTATTGGAGCCTAATGTGTTAACATTAAATTTAACCAACCAAAGTGTTTTGAGTTATTAAATTGGGACAAGTATAGACCCAAATATAAGAGACATGTCCTAAAGGCCAATGTGCCCACATTGAACATTCATTTATCCTGGCTCTAATGCATGGTTATGTATCTAGGGCCATGAGATGATAAGGAAGAAAAAATGGAAGAATTTTAAGAACTTCAATGGTTGGAAGAAAAGGTATAAAAGGGTACTCGAAGACAAAAGGTAGTAAACTTACTTATGTGAATGTATGTGATGTTTATGCTCTATATTGATTTATTGTATTACTTTGCTTGACTATATGAAGCATGTATGAATGAATGAAACTCTATTATAGTTATACTATGGCCATAGATATGTTCCACAAAACATTAAGCATGCAGAATATCATATGTGAACAGGAGCCTATGTAAGGCAAGCTTATCATGCACTAGCATTCATCCTGCATGCATTGCTTGCATATTTGCTACTAAGATTCCCTTGAATTTTACCCTCTCCCACCAACTATATAGGTATGGGAATACATCAAAGAAGAATACTTGAAGAAGAATTGGAAACAAAGAAGTTGAAGAATTAAAATATTCAAGTGTATTTATTTTTACTGTTTGTAAAGTATTTAAACTTGACGAATATGTATGAATAGTATGTAAATGCATATTAGAATTGAATGGTAATCGGGATCACCGAAACTAAAAGTAAGAGCGGAGAAATAGAACTAACTCTGATATATGAACATGGTAAAAATAATGGCTTATGAGTCGTGAAGAAGTAATTAACCCATAAGTAATTAAAGAATAATGCTTCCGTGTACATAATAAAGTGGTACGCATGATGGGTGTTACAATTTGAAACAATGAGCACGCTGATATGTCATTATATTAGCATGAGTTTTTTGTAATGTAAGCATGTCATGCATTAAGCACTTATTTATCATGCATATTGGTACTGTTTGCTATTGACATTCTATCAAATCTCACCTTGCCCCAACTAACCATTTATATAGTTATGCCCGCTTTTGTGGTAAATACTATGTAGCAGCATCACAAGGCACAAAGCATCACAAAGCTCCACCAGGCGTCACAAGGCGTCACAAAGCAGCAGCAACAACACAATGCATAACAACACACATATAATACATTTACATAAAGTATAAGAGAAAATTCACTACCTTGTTCTTTCTTGACATGCTCCAACACAATTCGATCACGACCAGGGTAAATGTCGAATCCTATAAACCAGACCGATCAATCTCTTTTCCAAATGCTTATTTCTATAATACTCTAAGTTGGTTATCATTTAAACTCTTTAGGATGACCATTAGAGGCCTAAACACATGCTAAAAGGGTTGGAAGAAACTACCCTGAAGACCCCTTTCCGGAAGCAGAACATTGATTTTCAGCTGGCTCACTTAAGTGAAGATGACCTCACTTAAGTAATGGGAGGTTTGCACTTAAGTGGGAGTGGCTTTCACTCATGAGTGTTTGATAGTAAGCAACAACCATGACCAGAAAGTGCTCATAACAATCGAGCATGGAGTTTTACACTCAAGTGATTGCTCCAAATTCACTCAAGTCTCTGAAAGTGCAGCACAAGAAGTGAGAACCCAGAGCGATGAGAAACTTTGGAACTGGGTGTGCACTCAAGTCCCTAAGAATGAGACACAAAGAGTGCTTGGCCGAGAGCAACTCTTAACATGGCATTACACTTGCACTCGAGTATACCCATGCTTACTCGAGTGATGCCCTGTATCACTCGTGAATCAGAAAGTGAACTCATGCTTTTGGCATGTAAGTGCAACAAGAACTGAAAGAACTTGGGTGAAAATATGCACAATACTCGAGTAAGACTCATCCTCACTCGAGTGAGGCTTATCAGATTGCCATATCGGAGTAAAAGATAGAAATTCCCAGATTGGTCAATACTGATCCCAATTGTTATGAAACTCAACACAAAGCTCATACCCACTTAAAATCCCATAAGGAGCCTATTGGTAACCTCCAAAACACTCAAAACTCATCCTAACAAAAATTCATACTCTTGGGTCTTTATAACACACATAATACTCAAATTCATTCAACTCACTTCCAAAATCAAAACCATATCCAACACTCAAATAACTCCATAATAAACCAGTTCCAACTTCATTCATCATATAATCCATGCATTAAAATTGGCATAAAACAAGGGCAAATTCTAGAATTCATCATACTCAACCAAAAATCACAATAAATATACTATAAAGCACCAAATCCTTACCTCTTCAAATTGCTAGAACCAAACCTTGATTCTCCAACTTTCAAATTTTTTTCAACACCCAAATCACCACCTTTCAAAATTCTGAAATCATCATGATGAAGCTCTCAATGAGATACACAACATTAGAGAAGAGGTCTAGAGCATTAGAGGTCAAGAAGGACATCAAAATCTCACCTTTCTTTTCTTCTCTCTTCTTCAATCTCGCCGGAAATGGAGGATGAGGAGAGAGACAATGAGAGATGATGGAGATGATGATGATGATAAAGGCAAGCATATATTTTTCCCTTCCCAAAGCTCAAAACCGAATAGGAGAGAGAAAGGAGAGAAATGTGAATGTTTGACTTATGTGCATGATCCTTTGGCCCACATAATGCCACTTGGCATAATCTTGCTCCCTTCCCCCATGAGCTCACATAAACTCAAAGCACAGGATTCCGACCCATAGCCAATAAATCTCAACCTTTGATCTTTAGCCACCAATGAGTTTCCTCTTTGGTAACTGACCAATTGGTTGGTAAATTTCAAATTTTACTATTTTGCCCCTGGTTTCCACTATGATTATTCAATTATGACCAAGTACATTTATATCAAATTCACATCACATTTCTCCAAAAGTGCTTAATTACACTAATTACAATCAATTTCAAAGTCATTAGCCCTTAATCTCCAATTGGGTCATTACAATTCTCCTCCCGTAAAAATAAATTTTGCCCTCGATATTTGTCAAACTACTTGAGCCATAAACTCCAGATATTGTCTTCACATATCCTCTTCCGCTTCCCAAGTTGGTTCTCTCTGGGTCATTCCCCTCCAGATCACTTTCACATAGGGGATACTTCAGTGTATGAGCTGTCATTCTTCTCGATCAATAATCTGCTATGGCTCCACCGCATACATGAAGTTGTCTTACAACTCAATTTTCTCATACTCAATGATGTGAGATAGATCCGGTTCATACTTCTTCATTTGGGAAATGTGGAACACGTTGTGGAGTTTGCTCCTATTTGGAGGTAGGACTACTTGGTATACAACAGGCCCAATCCTTTCAAGGATCTCAAAAGGACCTATATACCTCAATCTCAGTTTCTATCTCTTGATAGCTCTCCCGATGCCTGTAATTGGAGACACTCTTAGAAACACATAATCACTAACCTCAAATTCTAGAGGCCTTCTCCTTTTATCTACATAACATTTCTAGCGACGCTGTGCTGCAAGAAGCCTCTTATGAATAATTTGAATCTGTGATGAGGTTTGATCAACAAGCTCTGGCCCATAAAGCTTCCTCTCAAACAATTCATTCCAGCATAATGGTGATTGGCACTTTCTTTCATACAACGCTTCATACGGCGCCATCTGGATGCTCGCATGATAGCTATTATTGTAGGTGAATTCAGTAAGAGGAAGAAAGCGATCCCAATTCCCTTTAAAGTTTAGGACACAAGCTCGTAACATATCTTCTAGCATCTGAATAGTCCTCTCTGACTGTCCATGTGTCTGGGGATGATAGGTCATACTGAATCTCAACTGAGTTCCCAAGGCTTCCTGCAATGTCCTCTAAAATTTAGACATAAATCGGTCGGAAATGATATTCTTCGGTATGCCATGGAGTTTCACAATCTCTCAAATATAAATCTCTACTAGCTTGCCGGAGAGTAACCAGCATTAATCGGTAGGAAGTGTGCCGATTTCGTTAACCAATCCACAATTACCCAAACAAGATCATAATTTTTGAGTCTAGGCAATCCCACAACAAGGTCCATGGTCACACTTTCCCATTTCCATTCTGGAATCTCAGGACTTTATAACAAACCAGGCGGTCTATAGTGCTCTATCTTTACCTTTTGGCATATGAGACACCATGCTACATATTTCATCACACCTCTCTTCAATCCCGGCCACCAATATATAGATTTCAAATTTTGATACATCTTGGTCATACCAGGATGAAGAGTATACCCCCTCTTATGAGCCTTATCTAAGATTTTTTGTCTCAATTCTTCCTTAAGTAGAACACAAATTCTCTTTTGATAACTAACTAGTCCATCAGGCGACAGATCATAGCCCTGAGCTTTTCCCCGTTCGATTTTAGCCAAATTATGTTGTATCCAACCATCTTGCTTTTGAGCTTCTTCTATCTTAGCTCTCAAGTCACTTTCCCCTTGGGAAACCGTATAGTTGGAACAGATGATTTGGTTTGATAGATTGAAATCACAAAAATCAGTAATCAACTTCCCCTCTTGTATCATCATAGCTACCACAAGCACCATCTTTCGACTAAGAGCATCAGCGACTACATTTGTCTTACTTGGATGATATTTGATTTCTAGGTTGTAGTCCTTAAGCAACTCCATCCAGCGACGTTGTCTCATATTCAATTCTTTCTGATCATATAGATACCAGAGACTCTTGTGGTCGCAGTACAATTATACTGTCACACCATACAAATAATGCTGTCAAATCTTCAAAGAAAACATAATGGCCGCAAGCTCTAGATCATGGGTGGGATAGTTCATTTCATGAGGTTTGAGCTGTCGAGAGGTATAGGTTTCAACATGTCCCGCTGCATAAGGACACACCCTAATCCCTGCTTACTCGCATTACTATACACAACCTAGGTTAAGCTGGTATCAGGTATAATCAATACAGGTACCGTAGTCAATCTCTTTTTCAACTCCACAAAGCAACTTTCACAATGTTCATCCTACACGAACGGTTGATCTTTTCTCGTGAGCTTGGTCATTGTTAAGGAAATAAGAGAGAAATTCTGAATAAATCTTCGGTAGTAACTAGTAAGACCTAGAAAACTGCATATATCCGTAACAGTTTCTAGCCTCTTCCAGTCCAGTACTGCTTCCACTTTACTAGAATCCATGAAGACCCCTTCACGTGAGTTAACATGGCCTAAGAATTTTACCTCTGAAAGCCAAAACTCGCATTTACTCAGTTTGACATAAAGTTGCTTCTCACTCAATGTATTTAACATAATTCTCAAATGATGATCATGCTCTTCTATACTCTTAGAGTATATCAAAATATCATCAATGAATACCATAATGAACTGATCCAGATATTATCGAAAGACACAGTTCATATAATCCATGAATATCGCAGGTACATTGGTTAGCCCAAACGGCATCACTAGGAATTCATAATGACCAACCTCATTCGGAAAGCAGTTTTTGGAACATCCTCAGCTTTTACTTGCAGTTGATGATACCCTAACCTTAGATCAATCTTTGAAAATACACATGCACCAGATATTTGATCCAAGAGGTCATAAATTATGGGGAGAGGATACTTGTTCTTGACGGTAATCTTATTCAACTCTCGATAATCAATACACAAACAAAGACTCCCGTCTTTCTTTTTCACAAATAACACTGAAGCTCCCCAAGGTGACACACTGGGTCTAATAAACCCTTTCTCAAGCAAATCCTCAATCTACTTCTTTAATTCCACCATCTCATTTGGGGCCATACAATATGGGGCTTTAGATATAGAGCCAGCTCTAGGCACAATTTCAATCAGAAATTGAACTTCCCTTTCAGGAGGCAGTCCACTAAGGTCATCCAGAAATACCTCAGGAAATTCATTTACCATGGGTATACAACTCAAAGTTTTATTAGTCTCTCCTTGCACAGAGAAGAACACCATATACCCCTGGCAATGCTTTTCAAGATATTTTTCAGCTTTAGCCATAGAAAGGAAATTCATACTGGCATTTACAACTTCGTCACTCTATGAAACAGGATATACTATCCTCTTGTTCCCACAATCTAACAACACATTATTGGATCTCAACCAATCAAAACCTAGAATAACTTCCAATTGGTAAAGCGGTAAACAAATCAAATCTACTATAGACTCATGACCCTCAACAGTTACAACACAATTTAAGTAGGCTTCTGTAGTCACAGCCTTAACACCCATAGGCGTTGACACAATCAGATCGAATGGTAACTTATACACATTCATACCTAAGCACTTCACACATTCAAAGGCAATAAAGGAGTGACTAGCACCCGAGTCAAACAATGCTTGTAACACATTACCATAAAGAAGGACTTTACCTTGTATCAACTCTAGGGATTTTCGGGCCTCCTTATGAGTCATAGCAAACACTCGGCCCTGAGTCCTTGGTCTCTACTCTTGTTGTGGCAGTCTGCACTCAATGGATGTATACCCTACTTGCTTACAATTGAAACAGATCACTTGACAATCACAAGTCCTGCCATGATGTAACTTGTTACAACGAGGACATGTCCATACTATAGGAGCTCTCTGTTGATCACGACTCCCAGATAGGTAGGGCTTTTTACCACTTCCCCTATATAAAGATGATTCTAGGCCCTTATTCTTTTGATAAGTATTGCCCCTACTAGGCTCATTACGGCCAATAACGGCCTTAGCTAGGTACTATTCTCTTAAATTGCTTTCTATGATCTGATATTCCTCAACCGCCTTTTGAACTCGGTGAACTGGTGGGTGGCTAATATTTTCCTCATATCATGCCTTAAACCCCGTACCAGCATGTCTAAGCTCAACTCCTCATCATCCATCTTTCGTAGATAGGAAGAATACCGAGACAAGCGGATGAAGCGGGACAAATAATCATCAAACGACTCCTTGTCCCCTTACTTGATGTTCAAAAATTCAATCTCCTTCTCAAGCCTCACCGACTTGGGAAAATACTTTTCATTAAAATGTTGCTGGAACACTTCCCAGTTCAGTTGTATATTTTTACTTCGTAATGACAAGGCAATATTTCGCCATCAGCGATCTGCATCTCCCTCAAGCTTATATACCGCTAGTGAACTTTCACTTCTAAGGGATACTCAAGGACCTAAAAAATCTTCTCAAGATGGTTTAGTCAATCTTCAGCTGCTTGAGGATCAAATCTCCCTTTAAATACCGGAGGCAGGTGTTTACAGAATTTGGATACCCAAAACTGAAGATCTCTTTCTTATTTAGCTGGAACTCCATATGATTCCGTGTCTAGTATAGCATGAGGAGGTGACTCAAGTGATCGCGCCGACCCTTCTGCCGTCTCTTCTCGGGTTTCCTCTTGAGTGGACTGACCCCGGCCCTCATTGTTCTTTGCTCTCTCAACTCTGAGCTCTTCCCCTATCTCAGCTATCATGTCTCACTGATCTCGAATCAACCCCATCATTTCTTGCAACGAGTCTGGTGGATTATCATTAGCAATCTCCACCTCGGAATCTACTTGTTGTACTTTTGGGCGACCTTTTGTTTCTCTTTTCATTCTATAAATAACTCACCCCATTAATCCAACAATTATGGTATACACATAGTTCCACAAAGCACACATATACACATAACCAGAACACATACTGCATACAACAATCATTCACAAATGATCTTCATCACTAAGGCCAAACTATAGGAGCTATCTAAGCAAACTCTACCCTTGCCAGGAACTACAACTCTAATACAAAAATGTAACCCCTTCACTATAATTACATCCAGTTTTTGAAATTTAAGTGAAATAGAGACAAATAAGACAAAATCAACATTTATAATCTCTTACCTTCAAGATGGGGTATTCAGAAAATAGTTCAAAATATATTCAGCCTGGTTTCACATTCACGCTTCGAACATAATTACTTGAGAAATCAAATCACATTGATAAATAGCAAAGTGTACAACTAAAATCCTAGCATATCCCGGGTTACATGTATATATAAAATGGGTGTATAGTTTCCCAAAATAGGGGATTACATATCCAAAAATAATATTCATAACCCAAAATATATACAGTAATCCCAAATCCAAAATAGATAACCAACAACCAAATTAAATGTCTCTAAGAGATCCTTACCGCTCTGGGTTGTCCGCTTCCCTTTTGAGCCACTTGCCCTGCCTAAAATGTTAGTCATTGGAAAGAATAAGATTTAAGAGAATCCCAATAGTAACAAATCACTCATACAATGTATAAATGCATATCATATATGATCATGTTCAATAGCATCTCAATGATTCACGGCTTACGCCATGAACGACAGTACTCATGGCTGTAATCACAATGCGATAGTTTTCACTGTAATCTTAATAACCGCTACAAATATTTAAAAATTTATTAAAAAATATACGATCATTTGTTTTTGTTTTTTCAATATTAAATTAAATAGTTTATTTTGTTATTATTTTATCTACTTTAATTAGCTTATTATTCAATAGTTTAACTTATTAATAAATTAAAAGGAAAAATGTAATTGAATTGGATTAGTATAAAATT
Source organism: Inga leiocalycina (assembly GCA_963242795.1). Taxonomy (NCBI): domain Eukaryota; kingdom Viridiplantae; phylum Streptophyta; class Magnoliopsida; order Fabales; family Fabaceae; genus Inga; species Inga leiocalycina. The sequence continues at coordinate 32,614,564 of OY725332.1, forward strand.
TATATTAATAATATTATTAAGGATAGGTAGGTAATAAGGAATTATTATGTTATCTAATATAATGTAATTGTGTATGAAAAATAGATGAAAATGAGATACAGTTATGATATATCTAGAAAAAAAATGGTTAGAATAAATTTTATAGAAAGGAAAGAAGTATTGTAAAAAATATTAAAAATCTTGTTACCATATTTGATCGTATTATTCAGCTCCTCTACTCATACGAAAGAAGTTGTAAATGAGAGAAAATGAAAAGAAATTGGGGAGTGTTTGAAATGAGTTGTGGTAAGGGTATTTATAGGGATTCACGTACTATTTGTAGCGGTTAATGTAGCGGTTATTTGTATTTTTGTAGCGGTTTAATATTTATAGTGATCCACGTACTATTTATAGCAGTTAATGTATCCATTTTGTAGCGGTTATTCATTTATTAGCGGTTAATTTTATATTTGTAGCGGTTCAATAACCCCTACAAATATTATTTTATTTTATTTTAAAATTAGTTTTGCATGTTTTGTAAAGACAAAAGCATAATTTGAATTTGATCACTCATCGTCGCCATCCGTACAGAAATTTTATAGAAAAATTATTGTTATGGATGTATTATTAAATTTAAAAAATTTAATTCAAATGACGTGGACTTAAAAAAACTCACCGTAGTAGAGGTAAATTGTCATCGCCTTCAGGGAAGTAGTTTTCAAAATCAGCTGGCTGAAATGACTCACTCTCATAAGCGATGTTATCGCCTTCACCCATGTCGTAAAGGTCTCTTGGCTTTAAATGAACGACCATGTGCCAATCCCAATGCCTCTCGTCCTTGACATAATAAACCTGATGTGCCTCTGAAGCTAGAATATACGGCTCATCATCTTGAGAAATACCAGTATGTGAGAAATTGATTGATGTGATCCCTAAGTTGTCAGTTGTCAGTCCCCGAGAAGTAGTGGTATTTGCCCACAAACACTTGAACAGCGTCACAATGAAACGGCCTTGATAATTAAGTTCGACCACATCAAGAAGCTTGCCATAGTAAGGGACGCCTCCGAACTGCATGTTGGCGTCACTGCTGCTTGCATAACTCCTTATCCCAAATGTGCCATAAACACCCAAATTCTGTGTTTGCAATCCTTGATCCCGTGAAACCGTGCAAAACTTAAAATCATTGACATTGTATGCTGTAAACCGTTTTGCATGATCAAGAGGGCCGATTGCGAGAGCTCTAAAATCTGGTGAGTGTGGGTTGTGGTCATTTAGTATTCTACTTGCAAACCAGCTCGGGAATTCTCTATGGACCCTCCTATCAACTTCCGAGGATGTCTGTGTACGGATCTTGAGTTGACCCTTAACATGACTTCTAAATTCCCTGCAAGTAATAATGGAAAGGCGTTAGTGAAATGAAAGTGAGAAATGTCTATGTGCTTGCAACTTCTCAGTTGCCGTTAGTTTGAAGTTCTCAGTTGCTCTAACTGGTTTACCAACACGAGGGATAAATTCTCCTGATGTCGGCGTAGGTTCAGGACAATTGTCAACACGAGGTGGGCAGTTGAAAGCCGTCTTAAGATCATCAAAGTACCTTGAGCAAAAATATAGCACCTTATCCCCTATATAGCCTTTAGCTATAGAACCTTCTTGCTACGCCTTATTCCTCACGTAAGATTTTAATTTCCCAAGGAACCTACGAAGTACAAAAGAGAAAATTGATATAAAATGATGAAAAGGATGACTAGCAAACATTAAATACATTAAGGCCATATTTGGTATGATGGAATTAGGGGTGATGGAAATGGAATTGAGGATCAATTACATCATGATGCTTGTTTGGTATGATGGAATTGGAAAGTTTTCCAATTCCATGTGAAAGCCAAATAGGCTCAATTCTACCCAATCAATTCCATCAAAATACCTAAGATTTACAATTCCATGTGATCATTTCCATCTATTACCCTCCACTACCTTCAAAAAAAAATAATAAATAAAAAATTGAAGGACATTTTGGTATTTTTATATAAAAATTAGATCTCATTTCCATGACATACCAAACATACTTTTAGTCCCCATTTCCATTTCCATTTCCATATCCATTTCCATATCAATTTCCATCAAAATCAATTCCAGCGTACCAAACGGGCCCTAAGAATATGTGAGTCATGACTCTTCAGGCCAGCAACCTTTCGAGCCTGCAAGTCAACACATCGAGAAATGTTGCTTGAATACCCATCAGGAACTTTTAATTTCTTCAACGTCGTGAGGAACACTTCCTTGTTCGGTTTTGTGAGGGTAAACTTTGCCGGTGGAAATCTGTTATGCTCATCTGGCTAAGCGTCTTCACGAACTCCCATGTCGCGTAAATCTTTCCTCACTTGAAGGTGATCTTTTGTCTTGCCGGGTTCGTTAAGCAGCGTATACAGCACATTGTCGCAAACATTTTTTTCAATGTGCATTACATCAAGACTGTGGCGAAGTAAATTAGATCTCCAATATGGAAGCGTGAAGAAAATACTTATCTTCATCCACTGCTGAGGCGCCGAGTCCTGCGCGTCTTTTGGCGAGTTTGTGCTGAATCGTCGCTTTTTCCAAACTAAGTCAACATGCTCAAGCTGCTGTAAGATATCTGTATCGGATAAAGTCTGAGGTGGTCCTCTTTTTTCTGGTTTCCCATTGAAGCGATTCTGTTGCAATTTGAACTTATTCGTTCCATCGAGAAACCTCTGATGCCCCATAAAGCACCACTTTCGACTGTGGGGAAGGCACAATGCGTCAGAGTCAAAATTGCAAGCTGGACATGCCGACCTAGTATGCACATTCCAACTAGATAATGTGTCAAGGCCAGGAAAGTCACTAATCATCCAATCAAGGTTGCACGCATATTGAACAAAGTCTCGTTGTAAGCGTCGTATGTCTCTAAGCCAACATTCCATAGGTCAAGCAATTTCACAATAAGCGGTTGGAGATACACATCAATGTCATTGCCCGGTGCCTTTTTGCCTGGAATGATTATAGACATAATGAAAGAGCTTTGTTTCATACACATCCAGGGGGTAAGTTGTAGGGAACTAAGACTACCGGCCAAATAATGCAACTTGTGCTAAGATTCCTGAAAGGATTGAAACAGTCGGTCACTAATGCAAGCCGAACATTTATGGGTTCAGTCGTAAAATCTGGAAAGTTTTTGTCAAACATTTCCAAGCAGCTTTATCCCGGGGATGTCTTAATTTACCGTCTTCATTTTTATCAACGGCATGCCACCTCATGTGCTCCGCAGTTTTAGACGACATAAATAATATTTGTAGACAAGGTTTCAAAGGGAAGTACCTAAGAATCTTTGCAGGTTTCTTCTTCTGCTTTTTCCCCTTCTGAATTGTCTTGTACCTCGATGTGTGACATCTCTTACAAGTCTCCCTGCTGGAATCGTCTCCCCAATACAGCATACAATCATTTGGGCATGCATCAATCTTTTGATAATTCAACCCCAACCTATTGATAATCTTCTTGGCCTCGTAGAATGTTGTGGGAATCTGGGTGTCGGGGAATGCATCTTGTAATAAGTCGAGCAACATCGATATTCCCTTATCTGCGATCCCATACAAGCACTTGATATGATACAATTTGATCAAGAAAGATAATTTAGAATATTTGTGACAACCTTGATATAAAGGATGATCTGCTTCATCCATCAAGCTGAAAAAATCCTGAGCTACTTCATTCCCCATAAAAACTGGCTTAGAGCCGTGCACTTCTTCGTTGAAGTTGTCACCTTGAAATCCAAACGCATCACGCACAGCATCATTCACAGGATCATCTTCATCTACTTGAACGCCTACTTGAGAACTTCAAGGAAGAGTATCGTCATATCTAATGCCGGCCTTCTCACCATGAACTGCCAAGAATGTATAGTCCTCAGGGAAAGGCTTCACAAGCAAATGTTCCTTCACAACATTTCGTGCATGCCACTTCTTGAACTTACATTTCCGACACTGACAGACGATCTTGCCGTTATAGTTGGCATGAGTGAATGCGAAATCCAAGAAACTATTTAATTCGTACAAATATTCAGGAGAATTGCGCGGCAACCTGATCCATGATTTATCCATAGCTACAAGTGAGAGAGAAGAAAGTATAGAGAAGAAGATGAGTGAGAAGATAATAACGAATTCCAAGAACCTTATATTCTGAAATTCCAACGTTTATAATTTTGTAGCGGTTCTAAAACCGTTACACTAACCACTACTAATTTTCAAAATTAGTAGCGGTTATATATATAAAACCGCTACTAATTTTCAAGCCGTTACACATTGGTGGGAAATTCAAAATTTACATGTTGAGTATTTGTAGCGGTTATATATATAAAACCGCTACTAACATTAAAGCCGTTGGACAGCAAATTTAAAAAAAATTTTTAATTTGTAGCGGTTATACATAACATGACCGCTACGAATATGCACAAAGGCGGCAAATTTCAAAATTAAAATGATGAGTATTTGTAACGGTTCTTATTGGAAAACCGCTACAAATATATACATATTTGTAGCAGTTTCTATTGTAGAACCGCTACTAATATATACATAATTGTAGCGGTTCCACAAGAAAAACCGCTACAACTATATACATTTGTTGTAGCGGTTGTGACTTAAAACCGCTACAAATATATATGCTTTATTTTTTTTAATTTAGAAATATAAATAATATTATTGCAATTAATTCATAAATTCAACAACGCAATCTAATAATATAAATATAATTATATTAAACACAATAAGAAAGTTTTGAAATACAAACTCATATATATATATATTTACAAATGTTTCAAAAAAAATGTCCTAAACTAAGTAGCTGGGGGCTGATCATCTGGTGCTCCCTCAGGTGCTACTGGATCGGGCTGCTGCACAGAGTGAACCGAACCATTGTCATCAGCAGCAGGAGGAGGAGGAGGAGGAGTACTACTCGGGACGACGTAGCGAGGGACAGGGGGAACCTGTGGATGTTGCTAGTCCGGGAACAAGCGACTCCATGACCGCTCGAGCATGTTGTTCGCGATTTCACGCCACTGCGTCTGCTGAGCGTAGATCAAATCAGCGTGCAGCTGCATATACTGCACCTGTATCTGTTACATCTGCTGCTGCTGCTCAATCTACTGCTCCAAATTTGACCACAGCTGGTCAATAGACTCGTCCCTCGAATGTCTGACCCCTCTAGAGCTGCCAGCCTCAAAGGCGGCGCTCCTACCGTAAACTATGCCAGGTCTGGCCCCTATCCCCATCCCCCACACACGTTCGGGGTGCTCAGCTTGAGCCAAACCCGACTTCAAAGGAGTCGTCGGGTCCACTGACCCCTGTGACTCTTCAGGCCGGGTTTGTCGCAGCTCAGCCTGCGACTGCTGCATCCGCTCCTGCCATTTTATGAAACAATTACTAATTAGCATTTTTCATTATTAACTTTGTTTTATAAAAATTATAATAATAAAATTACTTACAATGGCCGCCTCTGCCTGCTGAGATGTCACAGTCCCGTCACGGTGTCTGTGTGTGATGGCGTACAACTCCCCATAGTCCGTCTGACGGTTCTCCTGCTGTGCCTTCGTCTCCTGAAACAATTACAAAATTCAATTAGTATTATGAAATAATCAGCTAAAATTCAGTGATATTTTGAAAAGTTACCAGCTCGCTATAAGTCACAGCAAAGGTCTTCGATCTTGCTGTGTGGTGGATCGTCTGCTGCGCACGGATTCTGGTGTTCCTCTGAGAAAGCTCCTGGAAAAAAAATAATATTAAATGTATTATAATTTAAAATTAAATAAAAATTAAATTGAAATTATAATTTAATATTTAAAAATTACAAAATTATATATAAAAAATATAATAAATACATTACCTGCGCCTCAAGGCTCCTCCTGAACTGGACGAAACTCACCCAGTCGTTCGGCGGCACGCCATCCAGGACACTCTCGATCAGCTGCTCCAGAGGCATAGTCCCGTCCTTATTTACTGTGTGGAAGAGACAGTTCCTCCTATTCCTCTAGGCGTCACCCATCTTTACGACGGCGTACCTTTTCCGGTTGGCCCGGACGGCAAACCGCAGCTGAAAAGAAATTATTTAAATATCAATAATTACAAAAAAAATAATTTAAAAAATATTAATTAAATAGAATTAATTACAAACAATATTAATTAAATAATTTTAATTACCTGAACCAACTCCTCCCAAGCTTGGTCCTTCGGCCCCCTCCGAACGTGCCTCCACGTCTTGAAGTGAAGGGGGAACCGCATCCAATTCACGCCCAGGTCATTCAGGAAGTGGTTGAGCAGGTGACCCCCATTGTGGATGGGCTGGTCAGTGCCCTTATTCCACAGCACTATAACTCGCAGGCTCCGGTCCAAGCTGTTCACACTGGCCACGTCTAGCCTCCTCGACGAAACGTTCCCCTGCTCATCTGCACAGTTTACTGCACGTTAGATAAATTGTAATTCAAAGTTAACATTTCTAATTTAAATAAATAATTTACTAAATTAAAAAATTAATTTACCTTGGACCTGCACCTCAAACCTAGTAGACCGCGAATACGACCCTCGTGGGTTGTTCTGCTCCCGAGCCTCCTCCTCATCAAGGAACTGCTCCATCTCCCTGATCCCAATCGGGATCTCGAACTCCTCCTCGTCGAGGAAGTCCTCAAAGCTAATATCTGGCCCCCCAACCTCAGGCACCTCTGGTGCGGTCGTCTCTTATGGGGGGATGGGCTGAGATGTCACGGTTACCCTTCCTCCACGCTGCCCCCTCCCTCTGCCCCCTACTCAGCTACTGCCACCCCGTAAAATCGGTCTAGGGACCTCAGGGGCCTTCCCCTTATCCTCTCTTGAAGCTATATCAACTGTACAATTCAAAAAAAAAATTAGTCACATTATTATGCAAAAATCTAATAAAAATACAAATACAAATAAAATACGTGTTATATACGTACCTCAAGTGCAAATACTGAGAAATACTGTAGCAAAAACTCCTACATAGACGTCTGGATGCTCAAATCTTGAAGAAACCACTCAGAGAAATCCCATGAAACAAAATGAGCAAAAGGAGAAATGAGGGGGGCGGTGGCTTAAATAGGCCAAATATTAGTAGCGGTTATTCAAATAACCGCTACAAGTAATTAAATTTGTAGCGGTTCTACAATAACCGCTACAAATGACAACAACGTTTGAAATTCTGTAGCGGTTATTGCCCAGAACCTCTACAAAGGTGGAGACTCTTGAAATTCTGTAGCGGTTATACCCCTATAACCGCTACAAATAGCTGACCTTTGATATTTTGTAGCGGTTTAGTTGTTGTAACCACTACAAATAACCGTTACACTGTTGGCGGGGCTTGGTCGTGCCAAGTGACGGGAATATTGTAGCGGTTTCTGTGCTTTAACCGCTACAAGTTTTGGGGGGAATTTCGCGCCAAATTTCTAGCGGTTTTGTATACTCAACCACTACAAAAAATGCCGCTAATCTATCGTGCCACTTGGCACGTAGCTTGCCGCTACAAATTTATAGCGGTTTAGGTTAAAACCGCTACAAATACTATAATTTGTAGTGGTTTCATATAACCGCTACAATTGCATAACTACAAAATACCTTTTTTTGTAGTGCATGTTCTCTTCACCGATCCAGATTCTAATGTTGATATAACTTATAATCGGTCACCTTCACCACCATCCTCAGCCTCTGTTCCTCAGCCATCATCTCCACCCTTTGTGTCGGTGCCAGTCGACCCTTCCACTGCTATAGTGCCCTTTGTCCCATCATTCGATCTCACTTTTCCTCAGCCCCCTTCTGATGTTGACAAAACGGGGGAGAAGGATGTGCGATGGTTTTCTGAGCTATCATGGGATGTATTGGGTGTTTGGGTAGTTTTTGTGTATTGGGGTAGGATTATGATGTTATTTTTGGGTTTATGGTTGTATATGGGCTTTATGGGTAGTTGATGTTTATGCTTAATATTGTACATTTCTTGGTTTATCATTAATAGCTATTTTCAAGTTATTAAGTTTTCTGTTCAGTTTTAATTGTTTCTGTGATACTATGCCTTATCTTGGTTGTTAAGTATCCAGTGGAAGTATTGCAGGAAACATATGTAGATAAGTGCAAAAATATGAACTTGAATCTAAACTTTGGTGAAAATATGCATTTGGATACATTGATGTTATGTTTTAAAAAAAAAATTTCACTCTAATCAAGTTTTTTCTTAAAACTCATAACAAAGGTTTTGTCATCATCAAAAAGGGGGAGAATGTTAGATCCCAAGTTTTGATGATAACAAAAGGTAATTATATGCAAAGTATGGTTTTATGAGTCTAAAGAATAATTACAAAGTTACCAAATGCATATGGCAAAGTTTTGTAATGTCTGCTGTCAGATTTAACTGATGCACTCGATCAACAGAGCTAGCACTTGAGCATGGAGCTCTTTTGCACTCGAGCAGATGAGAGTGTTAGACAGAAAGTGTGTGCCCGAGAGCAAATTATTGTCATTCTTACTTATGCACTCGAGCACTTGAGATAACACTCGAGCATCTGGCCCTTTCTCACTCGAGCACGTGCAAGTGTTGGACAAGAAGTGTTTGGCCGAGAGCAATTTCTGTCATCCTTACTGATGCACTCGAGCATTGTAACCAACACTCGATCATGAAGCTAGTTTACACTTGAGCACTAGTGAGTGAGGGACTGCAAGTGTTTGGCTGAGAGTCATGAAGAACAGAGAGCACAAGTATGCCCGAGTGAGAGCTCATATGCCCGAGTCACACATCAGCACTCACGAGTGTGAAATCCAACTCTCTTAAATTTTGATGCAAGTGCTGATGACAAGAGTATATTACATGAGAATATTCTTCTCACTTGAGTAGGAGTATGTGTGCTCGAGTAAGGGCCCATATCACCTGCGAGTGCAAAATCAAACTCTTGCTAAAATGGTATGTGAGTGTTGTCCAGAGACGGGTCTCTTAGTGTAAAGAACAAGGACACTCGAGCAGAAGGAGTTGTGCTCTAGTGAGGCCCCACATCACTCGTGAGTGAGAAAATGAACTCACTGAAATCATGTGGAAGTGCAAGTGTAAAACTGAAGAACAAGGAGAAAATATGTGAGTTCACTCGAGTGAGCCCCCTCAGTGCTTGAGTGATACTCTGCCAGAAGACAAAATGCACCAGTCTTACAGCGTTCAATCCGAATATAGTTTAATGATATTTATTTATATTATTATCACTTATTGTTATTTAACGTTATTTTGAATGTATTATAAGTGTGATACAGGAGGTTGAACGTTTGAAATAAACAAACACGAAGGAAGTCAAACAACGGCAGACAACATCATTACAAGCACATACCTACCGCATTCAAAGATTTCAAATGTACGCATGCCGTTCCACAGTAACATGCCCCGCTCCACAATGATCATTATTCAAACGGGCAAAATCTAACGTCTATAAATATAGAGTTCCAGAGATTATAAAAAACAACGAAGCACAAGAATTCACATAAGCAAATTCATGAGTCTCTGTTATTCATATTTTTCTCTGTATTTATATCGTTCTTCAGTGTTTATCATACTTGCTCTGTAAGAGAGTCTATATACACTTCAAATTCTATTTTCATTTGATCTCAAAGTAGTGGGACCTTGAGAGGGTAGATATCCTTATGAGAGAAGCAGTTAAGAGAATTCCTTGTAAAACTTTCCACTTAAAAGAATTACAAGATACAAGCAGTAGAGAATGTTGCTGCTAATAAGACTTACAGTTTTGTAAGTAGGAGAGAACGTTGCTACTCATAAGACTTGCATATGTAAGCTAGTGAGAAAGGTCATAGGTTGTTTTTCTGCACATAAGACTTGTCGTAAGGGGGAGAGAAATTTCTTAGTGTTAGAATATTTCTGCTCGTAGTCCATTCGAGGACGAATTGTGTTTTGTGGCATTCTGAGAGCCCATTGAATCTTGGAAGCATAGTGAAAATCTCAGTAGGTCTTGATCTCTGAGGACTGGACGTAGGCCTGGTTTTTAGGCTGAACCAGTATAACTCTCTGTGTACTAATCCTCTCAACTCTACTTTATCTACAATTACTATCATATCACCACGTCAAACGAAAAATTTATCACATCACCCAATTCACCCCCTATTGGGTGAAGCTTGCCTCTTTCAATTAGAGGCCTAAACACACGCTAAAACGGTTGGAAGAAACTACCTAAAAGAACCCTTTTCGGAAGCAGAACATTGATTTTCAGCTGGCTCACTCAAGTGAAGATGATCCCACTCAAGTGATGGGAGGTTTTCACTCGAGTGGGAGTGGCTCTCACTAGTGAGTGTTTGATAGTAAGCAACAACCATGACCAGAAAGTGCTCATAACACTCGAGCATAGAGTTTTATACTCGAGTGATTACTCCAAATTCACTTAAGTCTCCTAAAGTGCAACACTAGAAGTGAGAACCCGAGAGCGATGAGAAACTTTGGAACTGGAAGTGCACTCGAGTCCCCAAGAGCGAGACATAGAGAGTGCTTGGCCAAGAGCAACTCACTCGAGTCCCCAAGAGTGAGACATAGAGAGTGCTTGGCCGAGAGCAACTCTTAACATGGCATTACACTTGTACTCGAGTGGACTAATGCTCACTCGACTGATGGCATGTATCACTCACGAATCAGAAAGTGCACTTTTGCTTTTCGTAAGGAAGTGCAAAAAGAAATGAAAGAACTTGGGCGAAAAAATGCACAACACTCGAGTGAGACTTATCCTTACTCGAGTGAGGCTTATCAGATTGCCATATCGCATTAAAAGATAGAAATTCCCAGATTGGCCAATACTGATCCCAATGGTTCCCAAACTCAACACAAAGCTCATACCCGCTTAAAATCCCATAAGGAACCCATTGGTAACCTCCAAAACACTCAAAACCCATCCTAATAACAATTCATACTCTTGGGTCTCTATAACACACATAATACCCAAATTCATTCAACTCACTTCCAAAATTCAAAACCATATCCAATACTCAAATAACTCAACAATAAACCAATTCCAACATCATTCATCATATAATCCATACATTATAAATTGGCATAAAACCAGGGCAAATTCCAGAATTCATCATACTCAACAAAAAATCACAATAAATATACCAAAAAGCACCAATCCTTACCTTTTCAAATTGCTAGAACCAAACCTTGATTCTCCAACTTTTAAATTTTTTTCAACACCCAAATCACCACCTTTCAAAATTCTGAAATCATCAAGATGAAGCTCTCAATGAGATACACAACATTAGAGAAAAGGTATAGAGCATTAGAGGTCAAGAAGGACATCAAAATCTCACCTTTCTTTTCTTCTCTCTTCTTCAAGCTCATCGGAAATGGAGGATGAGGAGAGTGATAATGAGAGATGATGGAGATGATGATGATGATAGAGGCAAGCATATAATTTCCCTTCCCAAAGCTCAAACCGAATAGGAGAGAGAAAGGAGAGAAAAGTCAATGTTTGACTTATGTTCATGATCCTTTGGCCCATATAATGCCATTTGGCATAATCTTGCTCACTTCCCCCATGAACTCACATAAATTCAAAGCACAGGATTCCGACCCATAGCCAATAAATCTCAACCACTATTTTGCCCATGGTTTCCACTATGATTATTCAATTATCACCAAGTACATTTATATCAAATTCACATCACATTTCTCCAAAAGTGCTTAATTACACTAATTACAATCAATTTCAAAGTCATTAGCCCTTAATCTCTAGTTGGGTCTTTACAGATACTATATTGAGTTCATGCATTTGGAGAAAAACGTTTGTGATAGTATTGTTGGGACACTGCTTAGCATACAAGGTAGTTCTAAGGATGGCGTGAAGGTAAGATTATACTTGCAAGAAATAGGGATACGAGAAGACTTGCATCCAAATCCATATGGTAAGAGAACTTTTTGTCCTCCAACTGCTCTTACTTTGTTTAAGTTTGAGAAAAGAGGCTTTTATGAGTGTTTACATGGCATGAAAGTTCCTTCAGGGTATTCTTCAAATTTAAGGAAGCTTGTGTCGATGAAATATTTGAAGTTAGTAGGGCTAAAGTCTCATGATTATCATGTCTTAATGCAACAACTACTCCCAGTAGCTATTCGTGGCATTGCCGAATATGATCTTCAACATATTTTGACTAGACTTTATTACTTCTTCAATGCTATTTGTAGTAAAGTCATTGAGACAGAAAAATTTGATGAACTGGAAAATGAAGGATATCTGATCTTGTGCCAGCTTGAGAAGCTTTTTCTTCCTTATTTTTTTGACATCATGGTACATCTAATTGTTCATCTAGTTAGGGAGTCAAGTTGTGTGGCCCTATCATTTACAATGGATGTACCCAATTGAAAAAACTATGAAAATCCTAAGAGGGTATGTGAAGAACCCTAACAGGCCTGAAGCATCTATTGTTCAGAAATATGTTTCTGAAGAAGCCATGGAGTTTTTTCAAGATTACTTGTCAAATGTAGGACACATTGGACTTCCTGAACGTCATGACGAAGAAGATGGTAGACGCGGGGCTTCAGTAAAGAGTATGGATCCTGATAAATTGCAACAAGTCCACTTGTACATCTTAAATAATGTTGATGAAGTTCAACATTACATTAATACTTATAAAGAAATTGTATGGAAAGGAAATTGATTGAAAAAAGGTTAATTAGGGAGCATAACAAAAATTTTGCACATTGGTTCAAACAAAAGGTTGACAGCGAAGAATGTGTTTGTGATACAATTAAATAGTTAGCATGTGGTCCTGAGGATGTTGTCATAAGTTAGACTTTATTTGTGATAAATGGTTATACATTTTACATGAAGTTCCTTGATGATAGGAGCACCATTCAGAATAGTGAGGTTATATTAGTGGCTGAATCTATGCACTTCTCTAGTTCGAAAGATAAGAATCCTAGATTGGCAGCAATACTTTATTATGGGGTTATTGAAGAGATTTGGGTGGTTGATTATGTTAAAGTTAAACTTCCTATTTTCAAATGCAAGTGGGTTGATGTCAATAATGGTGTGATGATTGATCAGTTGGGATTTATATTGGTTGATTTGATTAGTAGAAGTTTTAGAGATAAACCTTTTATTATGGCATATCAAGTAAAACAAGTGTTCCATGTTACTGATCAGGAAAATAAAATATGGTCTGTAGCTCTCCAAGGAAAAGATATTAATCTAGAAAGTCATTCAATGAATGTTCTTCTTGAGATTCCTTCTTTTTCTAGGGGTCTACCAAAATTGAACGAAGAAGATGAAGTAGACAATGAACACGGCACAAGAAATGATCATCATGAAGGGATATGGGAGGATATCCCTTTATAAAACTACATTGAAGGTTAGTTAGCTAAAATTATTATCATAAACTATATTTGAATTATGTATATTGTTATTGGTGTATATATAAAACTACTTTTTTGTTGTTTTCTTAGGAAAATGAAGGATATGAGGTGTACGTCTTAGTGTAGATTCTCCGAATCCAGCTAGTGATCATCATCCAGAGAAGAGTGTGTATAAAGTCTTTTGGCCATAATGAATAACAACATTGTCATTAATGTAATTTAATCTTTGATGTATGTATGTAAGTGAAAAGACAAGGAACTTGGTCAAAATAGCATTGTCATATATTTATTTTTAGACAGATTTTATAAATAACCGGTCTCAAAACTTATGTTTATGATCAGTTCCATAACCAGTCTAAAATGTGGCAGACTTTAAGACCAGCTGTATCAAGACTGGATCCAGAACCAGTCTAAAATGTCTTTTTTAACTTGTCTTAAAAGTTATTTTTTCACTAGTGATAGCATGAATTTATGTAAGCAAGCATGTCATGCATTAAGCTTGAATCTTGTATGCCTAGTTTGCAAAGTTTGCTACTAGAATTCTCTCAAATCTCACTCTTCCTCACCCAACAATATAGATAGTTGAGCACAGAAAGGGAGTGCAGGATGCTATACCAGGAAAGAAGTTACAATGAAGAAGAGAAGAATTATTCACGTACTAGTCCGTTATGTAAATTATTAAATTTACAATGGTTAACTGTATAACCTGCATGACGAATGAATTAATTATCCAAGCGTGATAATTGAACTAGGATTGGGTAATCGCATGGTACAAGCCTATTAGTTAAGAAACCTTCTACACATAAAAATGAGCAAAGAAATACTCTAATTAAGAAAATAAAGAGAATTAAAGAAAGATGAGCCACAATGAGTAGGGAACTACAGTGAGCAATCTTTGAAAAGTTTTAAGTTATATAGAAAACCTACTTTGGTGTTGGGATTTGAAATGTTTTCCAAGAAATATCACTTAGTGGTTCAAATTCACTACGAAAGACTCATCAGAACGATAATATAACTAAGGTGTTAAAATTATCTTAAAGAGCTTGGTTCTTATAATTAGGAAATTCTTCCTAACACTCACATCAACTTTGTCTCTTCTATATTCAAAGCTCCTCTGCTTTATTTTGTTGTAAAAGATAGTGGACCTCTTGCATTTTTAGTTGATACTACATCTCCATATTTGAAAGGGTTCATTATTGTTTCACTAAAGACTCATTCCTTCTCTAATGAAAATAAACCTCTCATAGCTTTGGCAATTTGCAAAATCTAGTCTCAAAACTATAACAACCTTGATGCTGCTCCAAAATAAAGGCGCCTAAGGTCCACTAGACAATTAAAGGATTACAAAAAAAACAAAAATCTTTCTCAACATCGCCAACTTCATTATCGTCTGACAAGGCAAGGAAAGTTGCCTACCCAAAGCTTCTAATTAGCCATGATATTTCTAAGTTATAACTATGATGGGTTTAGGAAGGCCACAATAGTTTTGAGGGGTAAGCCACTAATAAAAAACACAAACATGATTTCATCTTTCTATCAGAGACCAAACTTAATGTTAAAGCCACTTGTAAACCCTTTTCTATTTTAGGTTGTGATAAATATGTTGGCACTAATGTTGTTAATAAGGGAGGTAGAACTTTGATAGCTTGGGCTTACTCTATAGTAGTTGATGTTATACTTTTATCTCCTTATGTTTGTCACGCAATGATATATTAATTTCTTGTTACCTTTCTTTTGTTTTTAGACAACTAATTCAAAGTCAAAGACATATCCTTTGGGACTGGATATCTTCAACCTCCCAATAGATAAATTCTCCTTGGGTTCTAATTGGATATTTTAATCAAATTTTACAATCTTAAGATAAACTTAGTTGCACTGGCTCCTTTCCTGGTATGATTGAATTTCAAATTTGCATAAAGTCTAGTAATCTAATCTCTGTCGCTCAACATGGTCCTTTATTTAAATGGACCAATAATAGAGAGGAGATAAATTAGTCATAGAGCTATTAGATAGAGTTTTTTTGTAACATTCAGTGGATAAATTCCTTGCTAAGGACTTTTTCTTCAAACATGGCTGTAGTAGCTTTAGATCATAGCCCTATTTTATGCTATATTAAGGGGAATGCAAAAAATCACAAATTTAGAAATTTTGAAAATTTTTGGTACATGGTGAATAAAATTAGTTCTTCTAGTTGGTAGCAACACACTATGGGATTTATATTCTTTTAGGTTTATTGTAAACTATGTTATACTCTCTCTAGTCTGATAGAGTAAAGCTAAGATTCAAAACATTTCTCAGAAGGTCTTTAAAGTTGAACAGAATCTCTTGAAGCTTTCAAGCAGAACTAATCACAATGGTCCTATCCCAGCTTACTTAGAATCTGCCATTAAAAATAGAAAGCATGAACTAGAGTTTCTTTATGACTATAAAGCTTGCTTTTAGGCTTAAAGAGCTAAACTAGAATGGTAGGTCAAAGGAGAGAGAATACAATATATTTCCATACCATTTTCTATAACCCCCTACCTTAATAGCCAAAATTCTAGTTTGAAAATGCGTTATGATGGTCAATTGGTGACCAACAGATAATTTAGAACTTATTAAAAAGCCTATCTTCAAGACATGGTTTTCAAAAACTTTTACAAAACATGTTCAATGTGATCTCACATTCACATTTTGAATATATTTGGCCTGTGCAGTTCGGTTTCATTCATACCTATCAGAGTGTAACAAAAATTCCCAATAACACCCGGGTTTCATTCATTCAGTAAAGGGTATACAGGGCATACTTGCCCCTATCAATTTCCCATATCGAGGATTAGATGAAACTATCTATATTTACAACACTTACAAATATACAATAATCCAAAATATGATAACCAACTACCTAAAGCTAAAACTCTGAGCTAAGAGCTCTAGCTGCACTTTATCATATGCTTTTCCTTCAAACTGGTTGCCCTGGCTGAAGGTTAGTTAATGGAAAGAATGAGATTCAAAAGAATACCAGTAGTAACAATTCAATATGTACAACCATAAAGCATGTAAGAAAATCACATAGCAGCAATACATCAACGGCATTTCTATGACAGCTTGCATTGTATTCATAACGACATGTTTCACAACAGCATGTTTCACAATGACATGTTTCACAACAGCATGTTTCACAATGGCATAATTTACAATGGCATGTTTCACATCGGCATTTCCACAATAGCTTTCACTGTATTCATAACAACATATTTTACAATGGTAATTCCATTCATCACAATTCAACGATAAGACATGCATACAATCCATTATACATAATATAAGAGAAAGCGTCACTACCATGTTCTTTCCACTTGTTCTCTGGCACTGATCTATCACTTGAAGGGAAAATGTCAAATCCTATAAACCATAATCAGATGAAGAGTTATTCTCTAATCCAATACTCAACATCATAATACTTAGTATTGGTTATTATTTGAGACCTTTAAGTGGCTACTAAGCCCAAATAGATGACTAAAGGTTGGCAGTAACTTAACCAATGACCATCTTTCAAAAGTTGAAAATGAATTTTTTAAGGGGTTGGCTACGACAAAGCCATCCACTGGCCGTGGCCCATGGATGGTCAGAAATATTTAGGAATGGCCAAGATCCACTGGCCACGCCCAAAATTAGGCCAGAAACTTTTGGGTTGCGGACAACATTTTTGGGCCATATTTAAGAATAGGTCTGAGAGTTTTGGGCCATAGCTAGGACCCTGTTGACCATGGCCAAGAACTATTCAGAAGGTCTTATGTTGCAGCCAAGAGTTTCTGGCCGCGCTCAACCACTAGCCTGTTTCCTGGCTAATTTTCAAATGACCATAACTTCTTGTACATATATCAAAATGAGCAAAACTTTATATCACTGTAAAGCTTACAATGTGAACTACAAGACTAAAAATTTCATAACATTTTAACACAATTTTCTATTTCAAAACACTATACAAAGTTAGTCCCTTGCATAGAATTTTAACTTAACAATTTTTCCAGAATTTTTAGTTTTCAACCTAAGCGTCCAATGGTTCCATAATTCACAAATAAATCTATTCCTAAACCATTTTTCAAAAAGGAATCCAATGTCAACCTCAAAATACCAAAATTCTCATTCCATCTATATGTTCTGTTTTGGGACAACATTTCAACATAAGCCACAAAGTTGTCAAACTCAACATTCAGGACTCAAAACCAATTTCATTGTTCAAAGGACACAACAAGACACCATTTCTATCACAAAAAACCAAGCAATTCATATAAATCTATATCACATGAAAATTAGGACAAACTTCCAAAAACTCAAAGTCTCAACAATGACTACAATATGCATATCAAACAGTAGCCTTTGCTCACCTCCATCAATTTCTCAAGCTTGTTCCTTGATTCTTCATGATAGAGCTCAATATTTATATATTTTTAGTAATTAATCTTGGGCTTTTGTGGGATATAATTGAATATTTTAGGCATAATCAAGCGTTAATGTGAGATTTTAGTGAAAGAATAATTTTGGAATTATAGTGATTAAATTGTTATATTTTTAATTAATATTTGTTATTCCCATTATTCTTTAATTGTGAACAAAAGATATTACCTTTGTGGATCTAATTTTATAGGTGATGATATGGCACAACTTGAATGGTCAATGTTAAAGATGTTATTTTGGATCTTAATGAAGGACAAAAGTGGAACATCACAAGTGCAGAATTTATTTTCACATTTTTTCTAAGAAGAGGTTAAATAAGTAAGGGCCTTACTTGGTGGTTGCAATTTTATGCCTAATTCTAAAACATATTTTCACCTTCTCATCCAAACATGGTATAACTTATTTAACCTAGTGAATTGAAGAAAGAAAAGGAAGTGGGCACCATTGATTATAAAGGGTGGTGGCTAGTTGAATGAGAAAAGAGGGAGTTTACTGAACCAAATAGAATTGTTTTGGGGAGAGCTAATGATGAATCGATGATATATTAGTAAAGATGAAGTTGCTGGACGAAAACTAAAGCAAGAAAGGGAGAGAGGACTGATTGAGGATAGCTAGAATGAATTGAAAGAAAAGATCTAGCCAAAATTATTGACCCATGGAAGTGTTGGACCGAATGGGAGTAATAGGAAGGAGAGTATTGACTGAATTAAGAGCTACTGAACCCATGAATTAAAGAGGGAAGAAGGATTGAGTATGAAGGAAAAAGGGATGCTGAACTGAATTGGAGGGCAGAAATTGTTAACCCATGAGGTTTGGAAAAAGGCTACACTGAAAGGAAGAAGAGAAAAGCGGAAACACGATGGGAATAAAAGAGGGATTGGCGGCTGTGAAAGGGATAAGGAAGACAACACCGAAAATGAATAAAGAGGAGAGGAGAGCGGTGACTGTGTGGGTGAAAGAGGAAGTACAAAATAGAAAAAGAGAAGCATGATGAGTAGCTAGAACGAAAGGGGATTTGGATGAGCATTGAAAATCTATCTATGGTTGTTGCAAATTTCCATGGCTTACCTTTTCTTTATTCATCAAGCTTTATCCTCTTCCTCCATGAATAGCTAAAGTGTTGGTGATTTCCTTGAGTTGGGTAATGGTTTGAGCTTCTAAACTTCGATAGAATTCCTTTAAGCTCTCTTTCTAGTTCATAATTGTATGGCTTGGTTAAGTATATGGTGGTGATCTAGGTTGTTCTATGCCAAGTGAATAAACTTGGTGGTTGAGCTAGGAGTTGATTAATTAGGCTTTGTATGATTCAAAATAGGAGTAGATTTAGTTATTTATTCCAACTTGGTTAAGTGGATTGTAAATGACTAAACTGAATTCTTTGAACTTTTGTAATGGTAATTACAAGATAGAATTGAAAGTTGATTATTCATCTCCTTGAGTATGAAGTATTTGGTGATATTCATTTAATTTCTTCGATAGAATGAATTAAATGATTATTGCAAGTATGGAGCTAATGGTATCTTAGTTCCATCCTCTTGACTCATTATGGAATTCATATCATTAGCGAGCAAGGAAGAATAAAACCTCAACTCACGGGAATCCTATTTCAACACTATATTAGTTAATTGAATTTATCTTGTTGTTAGTGTTAATTTCAATTCCTTTTGCTTCTTTGTTTTAAAACCCAAAAACATACAAAAATATTGTTTTTGCTTAGATTACTTCATAGTTTTAAAATCAAATTCTCAAAATGATTTCTCAAAACTTTAAGGTATTTATCACTTCACTACTTAAAAACTTGGAAATTAATCTCCTCATAAGAATGACCTAGGTTGAGCTACTACGCTACATTCTCAAACCTAGTTTTATTTTGAGAACTTACACGGCATGGGTTCATCACTTCAACACCTAGCCTTCCTTGAATTCACAAAACACATCCTCTTGAAAATCTAAAACCATAGAGATGAAGCTCTCATCAAGGTTGTCAAGATTAATAAAGAGGATTTAAGTATTTGACTAAACTACAATGTCAAAATCTCACCTTAAGCTTGAATTTCTTTCTCTTTCCTCTTCTATGGCTTAAACAAAAATGGAGGCTGAAGTAAGAGAAAGAAATGATTAGATGAGACCAGATTTTCCCTACTCCTCTATGCTCTAGCTGACTTTAAGAGAGAGGGAAGAAAAAATGAGTTGAATTTTTTACTTTCATCCCATGGTATAAGGTGTTACCAAGTGTCATAATCTTGTCACTCCTTCTATAGGCTTGCAACATGTGATTATTCTCTCTTATTTCTCTTGGCCATTAATCTTTCAACTTACTCTTTAAGTTATTAGCGGATTCCCTCTTCAATTACTGGCTAATTGGCCTATAACTTTTCTTTTTCCTATTTTGCCGTTGACTATAGCAATGCCTATTGAATCACTACTTAACACATTTTCTCATTCAATTCCTCATCCAAGCGTCCTCCCTTTCTTTTATGGTTCATTTTAAGCTTTGACATACCATTAAGCTTAAATATAAGGTTTAGGTACTGACTACTGCACATTAAGATCATAATTCAGATCGTATTCTCCAAAAGTGTTTGTTTAACATTAATTACATTCGCTTTTGGAGTCATTAGCTGGGGCATTACAATTCTCCACCTGTATAACAAATTTTGCCCTCAAAATTTGTTACACAACTTGAGCTATAAACTTTGGATAACACCTCTATATATCGACTTCTGCTTCCTATGTAGCTTCCCTTTAAGACATTCCCTTCCAGACCATGTTCACAAGCGATATGCTTTGGTGTCTGAGCCATCTTTCTTCCTGATCAACAATTTTTTTTAGCTCTACCGCATAGGTAAAATTGTCTTGCAAGTCGACATCGTCATACTCAATCACGTGAGATAGATCCGATTAGTACTTCTTTAGTTGAGAAACATGGAACACATCATGAAGCCTGCTCAAGTTTAGGGGTGGGGCTACATGATATGCTACAGGCCCAATTCTCACAAGAATCTTAAAAAGACTTATATACCATAGACTTAGGTTCTTCCACTTGATTACTCTTTCGATGCCTGTGACTGGAGACACTCTCACAAATACATGGTCACCAACTTCAAACTCTAGAGGTCTTCTCCTCTTATTAGCATAGTTCTTCTATCGATTTTGCACTGTAAGGAGCCTCTTTCTGATGATTCTAATATGCTCTGAGGTTTGATCAACAAGATCTAGCCCATACAACCTTCTCTCAGGCAACTCTATCCAACACAAAGGTGATTAGCACTTCTTCATATGCAATGCTTCATATAGAGCCAACTGAATGCTCTCATGATAGCTATTTTTGTAGGCTAACTCGGTAAGTAGAAGAAAGTAGTCCCAATTCCCTTTAAAGTCTAGGATACATACTCTCAACATATCTTCCAGCGTCTAGATGGTCCTTTCTGACTATCCGTCTGTATGAGGAAGATAGATTATGCTAAATCTAAACTTTATACCCAGAGCCTCATATAGAGCCCTCCAGAATCTCAAAGTAAAACTAGGATTTCTATCTGAAATAATACTCTTCGGTGTGCCATAAAGTTTCTCTATCTCTCAAATATAGATCTCAGCCAATTTTTTAGGAGAATAACTAGTATTGATTGGTATAAAATATGCCAACTTCATGAACTAGTCAACAATCACCCAGATTGCATCATAGCTTCTAATCCTAGGCAATCCCACAATGAGATCCATGGTCACACTTTCCTATTTCCACTCTGGAATCTTAGGACTCTACAGTAATCCCGGTGGCTTCTGATGTTCAATCTTCACCTTCTAGTAAGTGAGACACCGTGCTATATACTTGGTCATATCGCTTTTCAATCATGGCCAGCAATACATAAACTTCAAACCATGGTACATTTTGGTCATTTTAGGGTGAAGAGTATAACGGTTCTTGTGTGCCTAATCCAGGATCTTCTACCTTAAGTCTGCCTTTAGTGGAACATAGATTCTCTTTTTGTATCGTACCAATCCACTAGACGACATAGTCCCGTATTTCTCCTCGTTCAATCATGGTTCGTATAAACTACACTAATCATCTTGATTCTGAGCCTCTTCAATTTCAACCCTCATATCACTTTCCCTTTAGGAAATAATGTAATTAGCATAGATGTTCTGGTTTGATGAATTCATGTCCCAAAAATCTTTTATCAATTTTCCCTCCTGTATCATCATTGTTGCAACTAGCACCGTCTTTTGACTAAGAGCATCCATGATGACATTTGCTTTACCTATATGATATTTAATCTCCAGGTTGTAATCCTTCAGTAACTCCATCCACCAGCACTGTCTCATGTTCAACTCTTTTTGATAATATAAATACTTGAGGCTCTTGTGGTCGCAGTATAGTTCTACTGTCACACTATATAGGTAATGTCGCCATATCTTTAATGCAAACACAATCACCGCAAGCTCCAGATCATGAGTGGGATAATTCATTTCATTTGGCTTCAACTATCAAGAGGCATAAGCTACCACACGTCCCTACTATATAAGGACACACCCTAACCTATTCTTACTCATATCATTGCATACAACATAAGTCAAGCTAGGATCAAGTATAATCAATACTGGCACCATAGTCAACTTCTTCTTCACTTCAACAAAACTATTTTCTCAACATTCTTCCCACTTAAATGGTTGATCCTTTCACGTGAGCTTGGTAATCGACAATGTGATATAGGAGAAATTCTGATGAACCTCTGAAGTAACTAGCAAAACCCAAAAAACTGTGTATCTCAACAACCGTTTCTGGCCTCTTCCAGTCCAGTACTACTTCTACTTTACTGGGATCCACTGAGACCCTTGCCTGTGAGATAACATGGCCTAAGAAATTTACTTCTAAAAGTGAAAACTCATACTTACATAACTTGGTGTAGAGTTACGTTTTGCACAATATCTCAAGCACTATTCTCAAATGATGCTCGTGATCTTCTCTACTCTTGATTATATCAAAATGTCATCGATAAACACCACCACTAATTGATCTTGGTATTGTTGAAAGACTCAATTCATGTAATCCATGAATATCGTAGGTGTATTGGTCAATCGAAGGGCATTACCAAAAACTCATAGTGTGAATATCTCATTCTAAAAGTAGTTTTAGTACATCTTCTACCTTTACACGCAGCTGAAGATAACCCGACCTTAGATCAATCTTCAAGAATACACAAGAACCACACAGTTAATCAAGAAGGTCATCGATTCCCGGGAGAGGATATTTGTTTTTGACGTTTATTTTGTTCAATTCTCTGTAATCTATACGCAATCTCAGACTCCCGTCTTTCTTCTTGACAAACAATACTAGATCTCCCTATGGTGAAACACTGGATTGAATAACCATTTTCAAGTAAGTTTTGAATATGCTTCTTTAGCTCCGCTATTTCATTTAGGGCCATTCTATATGGGGCCTTTGATATAGAACTAGCTGCAGGCACAATTTCAATTAGAAACTGCACTTCTCGTTCCGAAGGCAATATGTTAAGATCATCCGGAAACACCTTAGGAAACTCTCTTACAACGGTTAAACTTTCCAAAATTTCTTCTTTCTCTCCTTGCATGGAAAAGAATACCATATACCCCTGGCATCCCTTCTCTAGATATTTCTCAGCTTTAGCCATTGAGAGAGAGTTCAAACTAGCATTCACATTATCCTCCCTCTATGCCATAGGATAAAATATTTTCTTATTCCCACAATCAAGTAGCACATTATCTGCTATCAACCAATCAAAACCAAATATGACTTCCAATTGGTGGAGCGGCAAGCAAATCAAATCAATGGTAGACTTATGCCCCTCAGCGATTATCACACAGTTTAAACAAGCCTCAGCCATCACAGCCTTAACACCCATCGGCGTCGACACAACCAAATCAAATGGTAGTCTATGAACATGCAATCCCAGGAGGTTTTACATAATCATAGGCAATAAAGGAATGACTTGCACCCGAATCGAATAAAGCTTGCAGTAAACTACCATTGATAAGGATTTTACCTTGAATCAGGTTTGGAGACTTCCATGCTTCTTCATACACCATCACAAATATCGTACCCTAATTCCTATGCCTTTGCTCTATTGGCAGTTATTGGCATTTAGTAGCAATATGTCCTGGCTGTTTATAGTTATACCAAACTACTTGGCCTATACAAGTTCTACCAGGATGTGCTTTTCCATAATGAGTGCATCTAAATGCTATTAGGGGTTTTTGATTATCAAGACCCTTAGGTTGATAGGGCTTCTTACCACTTTCCTTAGCTAAGAACCCCTATCCCTTTTACTTCTAGGAAGCATTTGCCTTATTACGCTAATTGCGGCTACCACCACCCTTGGTTGGGTACAGATCCCTCAGGTTTTTTTTCAGTGATTCGGCACTCTTCCACCGCTTCGTTGAATTTAGTAAATTGGTGGATGGCTAATCTCTTTCTCAGCTCATGTCTTAACCCTTGAATTAGTCTATTAGAACTCTATTCCTCATCGTCTATACGTCGAAGGTAGGAAGAGTATTGAGCTAGCCGAATGAAGCGAGAAAGTTAGTCATCAAATGTCTCTGCAGTTGGAAATTATGCCCTAAGGGCCAATCATTATACTTCGAACATTATTATTTTAATGAAATTTCCTCATTCTGTTATCATATTATTTTCATGTTAACTGTGATAATTGTATCCTTGGATAATTCATAAAGATTGTCCTAAAATGTCCCTAGTCAGTCATCTATACGGGAGAAGAGATGAAACAAGACCAATATGACTTTGATAAGATATGGAGATACGAATCAAAGTCTTAGGCATTTCTAAGAGTACAAGGTACTAGACCGACCCACTATGAGAAAGCTATATGGATCAAGTCATAAGCTTTTCTCATGTATAACCACGTCACAATGCCCTTAGACCTGAGCTCATCATGGATTCCTACATGAGAGCTGCTAAGCTTTAAACTAGTCAAAAGTCACTTTTTGACTTGGAGATGATAAAGGCTATGATCGGGTTTAGTGGCTTTTCATGCAGAGGAATATGAATGATCAAGATGGAATTTGTCCCTTACATTAGTAGAGAGATATTACTGGGCCCCTCGATGAGTGAGTCTGAGAAATGTATGGCCATACTATAATTGAAAGGAGTTTTCGTCTCTATTATCAGGCTACTCAGGAATCGAGAAAGTAATGGTCAGGAACAAGAGGATGACATTATCCATGCCTTATCCTTGATCGATATATCATGTGACAAAAGGGACGTGACATGGTTGTATGACAGGTTGCATCGTGATAACAATCCTCGTATGAATTGGGTAGTCGTAATGTCTTGCTAGAGGCCGCTTGTGACTTTGGGGTTAGTACAGTTATTGGCCCACTGCCAGCTTCATATGGGCCTACAGGGTCGCACACAAGAATGGCCAAACACGAGATAATGTTTAATTTAGGGTGGACGAATTTTATATTTATTTATATATATATAGTATAAAATTCGTTAATAATATTACATAGATATATATTTTTGAAATACATATCTTATATATTATATATGTATATATATATTATATGATATTATTATATTGTGTTAGTTTTAAATTTAATTTATTAAGATATATTAAATTTAATAACTAACATTATAGAGGTATAGTATCTTAGATTTAATTTATGAAGATAAATTAAATCTAATGGCTCTTTATTTAGATTAAATAAATAGGTTAAATTAAAAATGTTGGACAAATTTAATTTAAACTGAATTTATTTAATTAGCTCATCAAGATAATTAATTTCAAAATTAATGATGATTAATTTTGAAATTCGAATATAGCCCTCATAGGTTATAAACTTGATAGAGCATATATACTCATACGCACATGAGAATTCAGAGCCGTAAGGAAAACCCTAGGAGACATTTGGAGGCGCTAGCACGCAGTCTCTGTTGGAGAGCATTCGTGTGGATACTGGTGGAGGAAGCGGACCTGAGGATTTGGCTCCTAGAGATCGTGAAATCCCTAAGTTGAAAATGGTACGAATCTTTCTAACTCGATTTAAATGCCATTGATAGATCCTCGATTAGGATCGGTAAAATTCTAAAATTCTTCCGTTGTGCCTGCCGATCCTAACATCTGTATCCCCCTTCTTAATTAATAGGAATTCTTATTCTTTTTCAAGCCTCATTGAATTGGGGAAATATTTTTCATTGGACCTTTTTGGAACAGTTCCTTGGACATGCCACATTCCAGTTTTGCAATGTCAGAGCAATATTCTGCCAGCACCGATCGGCATCCCCCTCCATCTTGTACATAGCTAAGTATGCCTTCACCTTGGTTAGACAATCTAGGACTTCAAAGATTTTCTCTAACCAGTTTAACCAATCCTTAGTTTCTTAGGGTTCAAACCTCCCTCTGAACACTGGAGGTAAATGTTTGTAGAATTTGGAGACCCAATACTGTAGATCTTTCTCATCTCAGTATGGTACCCTTTGCGATTCTTTGTATGGTACAGTATGAGGTGGCGACTCCTGAGCTCGAATTGATCCCTCGGTTGTTTCTTCATGATGTGTTTCCTCTTAGGACTCCTCGTGAGATGATTGAACCTTATCAGCATTACATGTTTCTTTCTCTTCTTAGAGCTCTTCCCTCAACTTGTTAATCATGTCCCGCTACTCCAATAACATACCCATCATTACTTGCTTGGGATCCAGTAGGTTGTCACAATTCCTTACACCTCTAGTTCCACATGTGGCACTCTTAGGTGAGCCATGCTTTCCTTTTACTCTACAAATGATTCACCACATCAATATTACAAAAAGGTATACGCATATTCCTTATAACTCATATATCAACAAACAGCATGAATATTCATGTGTATACTACAAGCAATCATAGGTAATATCCTATTAGTAAGCCAACGAACTATGGCAACTATCCTAGCAAATCCTACCCTTGATAGAAACTACAGCTCTAATACAAAAAATATAACCCCTACCTTAATAGCCAAAATTATAGTTCAAAAATGCATCATGTAATGAATTAAAGACCAATGGATAATTTAGAACTTATTAAAAAGCCTATCTTCAAGACAAGGTTTTCAAAAACTATTCCAAAACCTATTCTAAGCAATCTCACATTAATATTTCAAATATATTTGGCCTGTGCAGTTTGGTTTCATTCATACTTATCAAAGTGTAACAAAAATTCCCAATAACAACCGGGTTTCATTTATTTAGTAAAGGGTTTACAAGGCATACTCGCCCCTATCAATTTCCCATACCAGGGATTACATGAAACTATCCATATTTAAAACACTTACAAAATATAAAATAATCAAAAACAATGATAACCAACTACCCAAAACTAAAACTCCTAGCTAGGAGATCTAGCCGCCCTTCGTCACATGCTTCTCCTTCAAATTGCTTGCCTTGGCTGAAGGTTAGTCAATAGAAAGAATACGATTCAAAAGAATCCCAGTAGTAACAATTCACTTATAACATGTACAACCACAAAGCATGCAAGAAAATCACACAATAGAAATACATCAACAACATTTATACGATAGCTTACGTTGTATTCACAACGGCATATTTCATAACGGCGTATTTCACAACGACGTATTTCACATCAGCATGTTTCATAACGACGTGTTTCACAATAGCATATTTCACTATGGCATGTTTCACATCAGCATTTCCACAATAGCTTTCACTATATTCACAAAGACATATTTCACAACGGTAATCCCGTTCATCATAATTCAATGATAGAACGTGCATATAATGCATTATACATAATATAAGAGAAAGGGTCACTACCTTGTTCTTTCCTCTACTGCTCTGGCACTGGTCTATCACTTGTAGGACAAATTTCAAATCATATAAACCATAATCAAGGATGAAGAGTTATTCTCTAATTCAATACTCAACACCACAATACTTAGGGGTTGGTTATCATTGGAGACTTTAGGTGGCTACTAGAAGCCCAAACAGATTCCTAATAAGTGTTCAAAATTGTGTCCTAAGGGCCAATCATTGTACTTTGAACATTATTTTAATGAAATTTCTCTATTCTGTTATCATATTATTTTCATGTTAACTGTGATAATTGTATCCTTGGATAATTCATAAAGATTGTCCTAAAATGTCCCTGGTCGGTCATCTATGCGGGATCAGAGATGAAATAAGATCAGTATGACTTTGATAAGATATAGAGAAATGAATCAAAGTCTTAGGCCCTTGTAAGAGTACAAGGTGTTGGGCCGACCCACTATGTGAAAGCTACATGGATCAAGTCATAAGCTTTTCTCATGTATAACCACGTCACAATGCCCTTAGACCTGAGGTCATCATCGATTCCTACATGAGAGTTGCTAAGCTTTGAACTAGTCAAAAGTCACTTTTGACCGGGTGATGATAAAGGCTACGATCGGGCTTGGTGGTTTTTCATGCAGAGGAATATGAATGATCAAGATGGAATTTGTCCCTCATATTAGTAGAGAGATATTACTGGGCCCCTCGATGAGTGAGTCTGAGAATTGTATGGCCATACTATGATGAAAGGAGTTTCAGTCTCTATTATCAGGCTACTCAGGAATTGAGAAAGAAATGGTCAGGAACAAGAGGATGACATTATCTATGCCTTATCCTTGATCGATATATCGTGTGACAAAAGGGACGTGACATGGTTGTATGACAAGTTGCATCGTGATAACGATCCTCATATGAATTAGGTAGTCGAAATGTCTTGCTAGAGGCCGCTTGTGACTTTTGGGTTAGTATAGTTATTGGCCCACTGCCAACTTCATATGAGCCTACAGGGTCGCACACAAGAATGGCCCAACATGAGATAATGTTTAATTTAGGGTGGACGAATTATATATATATATAAAATATAAAATTCATTAATAATATTATATAGATATATATTTTCGAAATATATATATCTTATATATATATGTATATATATATATTATATGATATTATTATATTGTGTTAGTTTTAAATTTAATTTACGAAGATATATTAAATTTAATAACTAACATGATAGAGATATAGTATCTCATATTTAATTTATAAAGATAAATTAAATCTAATGGTTCTTTATTTGGATTAAATAAATAGGTTAAATTAAAACTATTAGACAGATTTAATTTAAACTGAATTTATTTAATTAGCTCATCAAGATAATTAATAGTTAATTAAATTCAAATTTAAAGGTGATTAATTTTGAAATTTGAAAATAGCCCTCATAGGTTATAAACTTGATAGAGTAGATATATTGATATGCACATGAGAATTGAGAGCCGTAAGGAAAACCGTAGGAGACATTAGAGGCGCCAGCACACAGTCTCGGTTGGAGAGCATTCGTGTAGATACCGGTGAGGGAGTGGACCTGACGTGTTGGCTCCTAGAGATCGTGAAATCCCTAAATCATAAAAGGTATCAATCCTTCCAACTTGGTTTAAACGCCGTTGATGGATCCTCGATTATAATTGGTAAAATTTTAAAATTCTTCAGCTGTGCCTACCGATCATAACAGTGGCATCAGAGCCAGGTCAATTGTGCGTTTAAACTGAGTTTATGTTCTTATACATGTGATATATATGGGATATATATGTGTGTTCATAAGAAAACATCATAATATGTTAAATCTAAAAGGAATATATTCAACGTTAATGTGCGTTTTTCAGATAGTGCTGTATGTTTATGCGATTTGGTGAAATTTTTTCGATTATATGTGATATGTTTAAGTTTCAATTTGACCACTGCATCATGATTTCTATTCTGGATTTGATCCGAAGTAGAATTCATCGTTTAGTTTTTGAATAGGTGAAGAACATGGTGTACAGACACATTAAGGTCTCTAATCAGATTTAGCGATTTGAAACTTTGGGGTAGACAATCCGGATTAGAAGCATTTTGAGCTGTTGTTTTAAAAATTGGGCTGAAATCCCTTAAGAATTGGACACAACTAATTTTTGAAAAAAAATTGTGTCCGAAATTTTAAAATTTTAAAAATTTCAAATATTTATTTTAAAAGGAATGTGCCAATGAGTGGGATCGCCGTGACCACCTCTGCGTAGCGTAATATAATTTGATCACAAAATTTATTGCTTTTCATATTGTATGAATTATTGTTGTGGTTTATTATTTATACTTGTTTGGGTATGGTGAACAACGCACGACACTTAGTTGACATTCATAAAAAGTATCTAATAAATTATGAGTTCAATATATCCTGTTTAGCAGAAAGACAGATATTCCTTGCTCATTATCAGATAATCACTTATTCACAAACCCCGTATGGGGCTAATAGTTTTCATTTCCCATCTCATGGACCCTTTTCGCTCCGCGTAGCCTTATCCCCCCTAGGGGTATTTTAGTGATAGGTTCTATAGGAACTGGACGATCCTATTTGGTCAAATACCTAGCGACAAACTCCTATCTTCCTTTCATTACAGTATTTCTGAACAAGTTCCTGGATAACAAGCCTAAGGGTTCTTTTATTGATGATAATGATAGTGACGATGAGGATATTGATGATAGTGACGATATCGACCGTGACGTTGATGTGGAGCTGGAGCTTCTAACTATGATGGATGCGCTAAATATGGATATGATGTATATGGTGCCAGAAAAAGACCGATTTTCTATCTATATCATCCTTCAATTCGAATTAGCAAAAGTAATGTCTCCTTGCATAATATGGATTCCAAACATTCATGATCTGGATGTGAATGAGTCGAATTACTTATCCCTTGGTCTATTAGTGAACTATCTCTCCAGGGATTGTGAAAGATGTTCCACTAGAGATATTCTTGTTATTGCTTCGACTCATATTCCCCAAAAAGTGGATCCCGCTCTAATAGCTCCGAATAAATTAAATACATGCATTAAGATACGAAGGCTTCTTATTCCACAACAATGAAAGCACTTTTTCACTCTTTCATATACTAGGGGATTTCACTTGGAAAAGAAAATGTTCCATACTAATGGATTCGGGTCCATAACTATGGGTTCCAATATACGAGATCTTGTAGCGCTTACCAATGAGGCCCTATCGATTAGTATTATACAAAAGAAATCAATTATAGACACTAATATAATTAGATCCGCTCTTCATAGACAAACTTGGGATTTGCGATCCCATGTAAGATCGGTTCAGGATCATGGGATCCTTTTCTATCAGGTAGGAAGGGCTGTTTCACAAAATGTACTTCTAAGTAATGGCTCCATAGATCCTATATCTATCTATATAAAGAAGAAATCATGTAACGAGGGGGATTCTTATTTGTACAAATGGTACTTTGAACTTGGAACGAGCATGAAGAGATTAACGATACTTCTTTATCTTTTAAGTTGTTCTGCCGGATCAGTCGCTCAAGACCTTTGGTCTCCACCCGGACCTGATGAAAAAAATGGGATCTCTTCTTATGGACTCGTTGAGAATGATTCTGATCTAGTTCATGGCCTATTAGAAGTAGAAGGCGCTCTGGTGGGATCCTCACGGACAGAAAAAGATTGCAATCAGTTTGATAATGATCGAGTGACATTGCTTCTTCGGCCTGAACCAAGGAATCCCTTAAATATGATTCAAAATGGATCTTGTTCTATCCTTGATAAGAGATTTAGATTTCTCTACGAAAAAGATGAATCGGAGTTTGAAGAAGGGGAAGGAGTCCTCGACCCGCAACA